>SRMA01025911.1:202677-469208 GCA_007224835.1 Danionella cerebrum | reverse complement strand
AGTGGGACCAAATACACTCCGAGTAGAGTTAATTTAACTGGATTTTACTGTGTACCACCTAAACTGTATAGGGTTCTGCAATCGAGGACAAATTGAAACAATCCGGTCCCAAAAGGAAAATAATTTGGTGGGAAAATAATTAAAGATGATTGGATTTTTAAAATATTTAGTGTTTTCTCAACAAAGGCACTACTTGTATCTATTTATTTTATTATTATTATTTATATATATATATAGAGAGAGAGAGAGAGAGAGAGAGAGAGAGAGAGAGAGAGAGAGAGAGAGAGAGAGAGAGAGCATCAAATAACCACAACTTCATTTCATTCGTCATGAAAAAATTTCCCGGTTAAAATGGCAAAGCAACTGGCTTTTACAACTGCCCTTTAAAAGTGCCTTGAGCAGTGTTTGATATTTTATTAATCAAATAATAAACTTCTGTCAACATTTGATTCAAATCTTAAGGAAATGTGTGATCTACTTTAATTAATACCTAGACTTATTTAATGGATGTTAATGGTACTTGCATTAATACCATTGCCATACTCAATGCCATTGGTTCAAATTTAGAATACTATAGTTTACTAAATAAGGGGCATCTATGTGTATTTAGGGATACCTTTGCACAGTTTAGCTCTAAACTGTAGCATGCCTAATCAAAAGTGATAAAGTCCTCAATGTTTGATTAGATATTCTTGTAAGGAGTTTATGCTGGAGAAGGGTGGAAATAAACCCAGAAAAGAAATGGAAAAAAAAACACACACAAAAAAAAAAAAACGATTGTGGCCCTAATTCAACGGATCTCACATTTATTCCGTCAGTTTTACCAAACTCTTGCACTTTTGTTCCATCAATTTTAATCTCAGTTCCTCTTTGTGTCACGTTTGATTTCCTGGGTGGGTTCTTCAACGAAAGGTCGTTGATGGGAGTTTGTGTGCATAATGAGGAAGGAATTCTGAGAGAAAGCGAGGTTGTATCAATGTTTCACCACAGCTAATTAATAAAACAGCCCTGCTCA
Source organism: Danionella cerebrum (assembly GCA_007224835.1). Classification (NCBI taxonomy): domain Eukaryota; kingdom Metazoa; phylum Chordata; class Actinopteri; order Cypriniformes; family Danionidae; genus Danionella; species Danionella cerebrum. Next base: position 468,193 of record SRMA01025911.1, on the reverse strand, counting down.
AATCTTAAACAAAAAAAGTATGATTAATGGATTAATGTCATAGCTGGCACGAAGCCGTAGTTTTAATAGCCGCATGGGGTAAACACACAAACACACTAAGAGGTGTGTTATCTCCCTACATCACCTAATGCTTTCTTTATTATGAACAGAAGAAGGCAAAACAGCCACAATAAAGAAGGATGTAAGATTCTCAAACCCAAAAGGGAAAAATTGCCAAATCGGATAAAAAAAGACAGCAGCTATATTTAAACGGCAGTGTAATGACGGCGACTTATATAAAAAGTTATGAAAACACATTTGGGATTATTCCACTTCAGCTCAGTCACAATCAGTGAGTCACCCACATCCCGGAATCATGACAATCATTCCAATGGATATAGATTGTGCTCTCTAGTAATATCAACCTCATGAGAGCAGAATACTCAGAGGAAACCAAGCCAGGAAGCCAGAATGAGTCAAGCTCCATCTGCTCCGTGCAAACACACATATGCCTTGATTGCAATAGCTGCCTTTCACTAACGATACATGGTAACAAGCTATTACACAAGACATCCAAAACCATGACTTGTACAGTGTGACAAAACAATCCATCTGTGCATCTCCACGCTCCAAAGTTACCTTGGGCACATCACCAATCCATTGCAGGGCACTGTAATCCACTTACATTTAGATGCAAGTAGTTAAATGTTGAAAATCCCAATAAATAATAACCAGGGCCAGGATAACGACATTGTGCTGCTCTATACCTCTGTTAACTAATATCACAAATCCATCAACCGTGACAGCTTTGTTTGGTCATTGCTGTTGACCATGTGGCTCTATTGCATCATTATTAGGCTTAAAAGTGTGCAGGGGCTATTAGTTCCTCCGTAAGGAGCTGTGAGCCAGGCCGTCCGTGTTTGTCTGGTTTTCATAGGGGTAAACATTTGTTCCAGTTGTAGATGTTGTGCGGCAGGAACATGAATCAGAGACGAGAAGCGGAAAGAGCTCTGACAGCTGCAGCTCATTAGCAGCACCATTACTGCTATAGGGGGCTGCTGGGGGAAATTCCTCCTTCCAGGGAAAAGCGTTCCTGTTTACCATACAGTACCGGCGATCAGCTCACACACACAGATGCAAGCCAATCACAGCCAGGTTTATGCACAAGTATAAAATGAAGGGGAAAAAAACACATGCACTAGCGTATGCCTTTGTTGTGTTTGTGGCCACACAAATGAAACGCAGACACTGTAGCTTCCTCTTATATCCTTTATAATTATTTTAACTAGGAATGCCACAATACTATTTTTCATACGAACCGTTCTGTATACCCTACACGGGTAGGTACAGGCTTGTGAACCACGTTTGGATAATTCCTGTATGTATTATTATTAATTCAAACTTGTGAAAAGGTAGATGTCAGGGAAAGAAATGCATGTCCACAAGCAAATATCCAATCAATGAACTGCTCCTTTGTGTAAATATCCAATCAGCGAGTGCTAAAGCTAGAGGAGGGTGAGACTTGGGATCCTTTGTAAACCTATGGTGTGAAGACATTTCGCTTCGCTGATGAGTACGACAAAGATGGGAAAAGAACAGTAAACAAATATGTTTCTGTGTTCCAGCAATATTTTATCAGATGTAATTATGCAAAAGGAAACACAAGTGCTCATCTGCGCTGTCTTCAGACAGCTGTTCCTGGTTTCAGGACCCCTAGGTACCCGTAACTTTTGCCTGCCTTAAATCCCTCTAAGCTGAAGAAGCTTATGCCTACCTTGCTACAGTTGTTTATTTTATTACCGATGTGTTAGTAGAATTCTAACAAAAGGCCATTTTTTATCTGTTCAAAGAATGATTAATGATTACTGTTGCATCCCTAATTTTTACATGTAAAAAATTAATACAATTATTCAGAGAGAGTTTCAGACAGTGCACTGAGATAGCGACTCGTCAATGGATCACCAGCACATGCACACTTGCATTTCCTTCAGTAATCCCTTAACCGGTTGGGGCCCTTTTGAGTGTTTACTATACAATTTTCACTAATAAAATATCTTTGAAACAGCCTTTTTTTTCTACAACACCCCCCCCCCCTTTTTTTAAATAAATATTACATTCATTACATTACACAAGAATTCTAGAACAATCCTGCAGTTGTACAAAAAATACAATTACATTTTGCAATTTTTTAACTGTAAAAATATTTTTTTTAAATTATAAAAAACAGTTTTTTTTATGTTTTAGAACAAAAATCTTGAGACAAAATACAATTTACAAATCCACCAAAAATCAAAGACAAAATCAATACTATGTGAAAATTATATATATATATATAAAAAAAAAACTGGCGAACCGGTATGAGAGATTTGTGTGCAAAGACTGTAAGGTTTAAGATTGACTATTTTCCACTTTATAGCGTTAAATTCAGTCAGAGAGGTCTGTAAGCTAATAAACCTTATGCGTTTTCCTTCTTTTCCATTTTTTTTTTATTTTGCTGCATTATTTTTGCCCACTCCATCACAAACATCCTTTTTACCAACTTTTTACCTACATCCCCATTATACCACTCTGCTAATTCGCTTTTATCTGTAGAAAAGGTTCCAATTTACCAACATACTTATATTATCCTTTTCTTTAAGCCAGTCTGGGTTAGGGTCAGGTCAGACAGGTGCTCATCTTCAGGTAAAGGTGGGGTACACCATAGCCAGATCGCCAGTCCAGTACGCAGTCACTTTCAACTATCCCCTGGGGAAATATAGTGTGCAAATCACCTGAGATTTACTTTGGACTGTGGAAGGAAAGCAGTGTGAAGTCCACTATGGAAGGTCCTGGCCAGACTTGAATCTATGATCTAAATGTTCTTTTTTACTGCATGGGAGCTTTTGAGGGCTTTACCACTGTTTCTTTAGCCGAAAAAAATTGAGCTAAACTGGAACTATTTTCTGACTGACTACAGTAAGAGGGTGGCATCTAGCATGATAAAATAATACGTGACCATACTTATGTAACCCAGCCCCCATGTCTCTATGGTTGTCCTAAGCTGTCCTTAGAGAGGTCAGTGACATAATATCATTTTCCCTATGTCAATTTGAGTAAAATAAAGCAACCCCCGTGTCTAAATGATTTTCCAAAGCTGAAATATACCCCAAATTGGTTGCTATGGTAAACACCCTGGTTGCTATGGAGGGATAAGTGGCATATTATAATGTTTCCCATTTCAATATGAGTAAAATAAACCAATCACAATGTTTTTATGATTTGAAGCTGAAATTGGGATATTTAAAACTGGTTACTGTATCATTTACCGAAGCTGGGATTTTTTAATTATTTATTTAATTATTTTTTGCTTGGGAGCTGTCAGTGACATGATAAACATAAATCTCCTTTTCTTTATGAAGTTTTTTTATCTTTAACACCTAGAACAGGGCTCTCAAACCCAGTTCCTGGAGGGCCACAGCCTGCAGGACCTAACGAGTTGCATCAGGTGTGTTTAGTTGAGGTTGGAGCTAAACCACGCAGGGCTGTGGCCCTCCAGGAACTGAGTTTGAGACCCCTGTTCTAGAACATACTTTTGCACAGTGATTCATATGTTCGTACACACACTGATAACCTCCACAAGTGTGAGCAGTTTGAAGTTTCTATGAGGTTTTCAGTTCGAGCTTTCCAAAGTTTATCCCATGCTAAGTTAATGGAAAATTTCCCCCGATTCCTTTAGTGGTACTATTTTGAAAAGATAGAGCAACCTGAGTCAGACAAGTTTGGATCTGCAAAGTTGATTGGCAAGGAATAGATATGTTTATATTTTTTTGTCAAAAGACAATTAACAAATTGCTTTTACAAGCCAACATAATAATACATCTGTATTTTTGGTGGTGGTGCGTGTGTACATATTTTATAAGGTAAATTTATAATGATTTAAAACAATTATGTAGAATACATTTAAGTTATTGACTATTAATTTAAAAAAAAATGTGTGCATGTATGATATTATTTTTATGGCATCCAGGGCAATGATTTGTATGTGACTCAAAAAAACTCAATGTAAAACTGTTGGAAGATGACTAAATTTAAAGTTTCATATTGACAACCCTTTTTATGATCATGATGACCATGTTTTAATTGAAAGCAAGTATCAAAACACATGACATACAGCACATGTTTTGTCTGCTCCCTCCTTCTGACCTATGCCAAATTTTATCTCAACCTGCTTTAACTTTGTAGATCAGACTTTAATTTTGAAGCGGGTCTGTAGGACAGTGATGAATTGGATACATCAAGCAGGGCTTAAATTACCCTCTCCCTGGTGGCAGAGGATGGGAAGGTGCTAGAGAAAGAAGTATGAGAGCGGGGAGGGGAGGCGCGCCATGACCTAGTAACAGGCAGCGAAAGAGGGCTGGTCAGCACTTGCCCTCTCAACCCTGCAAGCTAGCACACCCAGAGAGATAGATAGTTGGGGGGCTTCATTTTAGTCTGCAGTTGAGCGAGTAGAATGAGAGTTACACACAACAGCCTCAAGAGGCAGAGGGAATATTGCAACCTTTCCGAAGAGGCCAATAGTCCATCCCGTCACCTCAGATCATCCAAACTTTTAGAACTCAACAGCGTTTTCCAAGCACACTTGACACACAGTCTACAGCTGATTCAACACATAGCAACTCAAAGGTAGCAACATTTTAAAGGTCAGTTGTTGCAAATATACAGAGTAAGCTACGATTTAGAACTGTCAAATCCTGAGAGTGAAACTTAAACTCAGTTTAGTTCCAACACCCAGTAGCAACCTCTTACTTTAGGTAATAGATAGGTAAAGTAAGTGACAAAATCTGCAAATCATTGACTAGCCACTGTATGCTGCAGTAAGAAATTAACACTTTGGCTCCGCCAATCACAGCGGCTGTTTTGAAGTAGGTAGGAATTAGCGACCCACCTATCGTGTCATTTTTTTTTATTGTTATTATTATTATTTATTGTGTAGATTTCAAAAAGATTTCAATTACTTTTGATATTTTTGGTTTCAAACAAACATTACGAAAGTTGTAACACATAATTTGCAAGGAAATTCAAATTAAAATGTAAGCAAATGTACCATCACCTTTCAGTTTAATTTTACAGACCATGAATCAGTGCCATCAGTGCAATCTAGTGGTAAAAAGAAGGGATAACCCTTGGAAGTGCAATACCTGCAATATGGCTTGTGTTGTTCAAAGTCTTGGCACAAACAGTTTATAAGGTTAAGGAGAGGTCCAGCTGCTTTTTTTCCATCAAGCATTTCCACATAAAACTGTTTCAAAGGTAAAAAACAAAAAAAAATGTAAATTAGTAGGGGAAAGACTTTGAAGGGTTAAAGAATTGCACTCTAAAATAGAAATAAAAACAAACAAAAGTTTTGACAGGGTGTGGGGGGTATTTTGTACTCATTGGTTTAAGTTAGATTAAGCCTTAAACTTTCAACCACTCAAGCATCTTTGCATCCCAACCCCCCACCTCTATGAACCCTTTTGCCCAATTATCAGGTGGTAATGCATTTCCAAGACTGGCCACACTCATTTTTAGACTCCAAACACTTTACCTGATTCCGGTGAGTGATTTCATTGGCATTATGTTGTTTAAAACACAAAACTATAATTTTTTTAAGACAAACGAATAACTTATAAAGCATGATCAAGTTTGTTTAATTAAGGTTGCAGCTAAAGGTTGCTAAGAAGATGAGTGGTGTAGTCTGTGTTTTTACACTCTGAAAAAGTTTCTACATAGAACCAAATCCTTTTTTTTTGTCTCGTAATCATAAGGGGTACATTTTTTGCAGCCATTTTACACTTATCTTCAAAGGTGCTATTTATAACCAACTATCAAAGTGCTATTTAGCTTTAACTTTCAAAGTGAAATTTAGAACCAAGCATAAAATGTATGAAATAAATTATTGTAAATAGCCCATAAAACAATAAATAACTACTTTTAAACCACAAAAAGCACCTACCTCAAAAACCCTCAACTAGCCAGTGAAGAACCAAAAAGAGCTTAAGGGGTTCTTTAAAGTGAAAACGTGCTATAGGTCACCTTCAAAACGACAAAGAACCTATTTTTTAATGAACGTAGAAGGGCGTCAAAACACAAAAACACCACAGGAACACCTCCATTATTAAATTATCAATTTTCATTTTTATTTATTAACATTATTTACTAATTATGAACATTCAACCTGATCTTAAGATTTGTACACTAATGTAAATTTTACTTGCTTGATTTGAACTGCTCTGCAACCTACACCTGCATTGTAACTAGTTGTAGCTTGCAAATAATACAAAAATTAGGTAAAAACAGAAAGGAAAACTGCCAGAGAGTGTGTGCATCTAATTTGAGATCAGACATCTTTTAAGCATTTTATGCCTGGTACTGAGTAAATGTGTTGTCTCCTGAGGAGATATCTCTGATGCCTGGCCTCTTTACACACACTACTAGGAACAAGTGTGCCGTGAAGAAGCACCGTTCTGGAGAGCACCAGCTACACAAGTGGGGAATCTCCCGGTTATAATTACAACAAATGCTTTTTATAGCATGTAAGTTACGGTCCTTGTATCCAGAAACATATAGGTTTCTTCATTACATTAAATGAGTTGGTATATCAGACTGGTTTGCCTTGATCAGATGACCCTCTCCCTCCTAACACAGCTGGGTCTCTTGGTCTCCTGGGTGGTGTCTTTGTATATTAACCTTTATTCATAAGAGATGTTCCTGGAAACAATGAGTACCTGCTGCCCCCTGGGCTGAACCGATGTTATGTTACTTAATAAAGCAATGTTGCTTTGTAGATTTTGTTCTGTTTATTACAGCAACTGAGGTAGATGAATTCATGTATAACCCTCAAGTTTAACTTTAAATTCTGCTGTTCAACTCTTATAGAGGATAGTGCTCAACCAGTGAATCGATCACATAGAAGTTCCAACCTCTGCTTCATCCTATACTTTCTATAAAGCTAGAGACAGAGAGAAAAAGAGAGAGAGAGAGAGAGAGAGAGAGGGGGAGAAAAAGAGAAAGAGAGAGCATGCAGAATTAAAAATAATATTTGTTCATTTACCAACTAACTAAAGGTTGTAACTTGTTTTAAATTTAAAATGTATTAGAAGCCTGTTTGTTTATAGTTCTACATGAAAAATTTTGTTACATATTAAGAGTATTTTTTAATATGGAACGCATGCGCATCTGCGCCACTGATTTTGTGAATACGTCAATTAACGGTTCTCTTATTGTTTCAATCAAACTTCTATATGCTAAAATAAAAGTGTTTGATATTTTCACAGTGGATCAGATGAACAGTTCACGCGTTTGTTAAAAACCACGCACAAGTTTCCTCTGGTTCAGCCCGTTTGGTATTAAACTTCGGACAAAGAGAAGCAATAATAAAACGTCAGGATGCCCGTCAACATTAAAACAGACTTAAACGTGACAACAAAGAGTTCGTTCAGACAAAAGAGTGGATATAAAAACACACACTCACAGGATTTCAGTCAACTTCACTGTTTCGTTTCCGACTTTACTTCTTATTTAAATATTGGGAGCATATCTACCTTAAAAGCTAAGTTTTATGCATAAGAATAACAAAAAAATACAAATTCTCTTTCTCTTTCTTTCCGTGGTTGTTGAGTTTCAAAGTTCCCCGTCTTTTTACTCGGAGACAAGTGGTCATGTATGTTTCTGCTCTTATATTTTATTTCACTTGCACGTTTTGTGTTTTAAAAACCACAAGTGTTTTAAAGTTGCTTCTTCAAGTTACATTTAAATCGCTTCTGAAATAAAGCCACAAGTAAAGGTTTGGCACCAGTTACGTGCGCATTTACTTCGAATGAAATGTCTGATTGAAGATATTTAAAAATAGAATACCTCACTCTTTTTGAATTTTGACAAAAAAACTTCTAAAAATTAATAGGGATTTAATATTTAATTGAATATAAAGTTTAATGTTGATGTGAAATTACACACACCCAGAAGTTTCTTATGCAACTTCATTCTAGTTTAAGCTAAGACAAATGCAAACCCTTAATTATAATAAAAATTAAAATAATAATAATAATAATAATAATAATAATAATAATAATAATAATAATAATAATAATAATAATCTCAGCAATAACACTTTTATTTAAAAAAATATACATATATACCGATATTTTTATTTTTTTTAGGTCACCCATTACATTACATCTCCAACTGTCTTAAAAGACAAATAAACGTTCTTGTTTAGACTGAGCATACATTTGAGAAAAGAAACATGAGTTGGCAACATATCTTTCATTCTCTTAGGAAAACTGGGGACTCTCAGTTTGATGAAAGACAAAACTTTGTATAGCCTCAATGTCAGCGAAGCATCTTATAAACGAACGTTTGGGAAAATTCTGGAGAAGCAGAGAAAGGGGGCGGACACAGTAAATGCGCGATAATGTTCACGTACTTCTCTAGCCAAACATTGCGCGCGCGCACTCTCCGTGATGACCGGTAATTACGCAGTTTAAATATTAATCTGTGTGAATCTTATTCCGGCTTTAAAACCCTTGTGGATGAACACGAATATGAAGTAAAAAAGAAAAAGAAAAGAAAGAAAACTATCAAGGACAATGTGTGGACTGCACTTCTTTCATTACCAAACCAAGTTGCGCATTCATTCATTATGCTATTAAGTATAAACAAATATACACAAAACACATACATGCAAATCGGGGTCACAAAAACTAGCAGTTTAAATAAATAATTAAGTTCTATACATATATACAAACGTTAAACGATCGAACAAATCAAAACAACAATTCAAAAACTTTCGGTATTGATTCATTTAAATATGTGGAGTTTGAGCAATTAATAGCAAAACAATGCCCGATGGGATTTGAAAACTTAAATGCACCCTGTGGACTTTGGAGTATCAAAGAACGCATTATTAATGTAAGTATTTTTTATGAGATTAAATATAAAAAGGATAGAGTTTGACTGTACTACACATTAACAAAGTTTTATATGTTTACGAGGACTGCAAAAACGTTTTGTTCTCAAAGAAGCACATACAGCTTTAAACAAAGTCTCGTTCTGTAGAACTTTTGATAGGCGCAATCTTTAAGAAGAAGACGAACAAATCCCAAATAAGAGTGATGTTATCTCTTAAAGATGACCACGAATGAATCAGATTCAAAACCTTACATCGTCTGAAAGTGGCAAATCACTGTGTGTGTGTTGAAATGCATACAAAAAAATATTTATCAATCTCCCATTTCCACTCTCCAGTCTTCAGTGTAGTTAAAGCGACTCCGTGCGGCGTGTGCGTGCGTGCGTTTGTGTTTGTGCGTGACACTGATGGATGCGCCAATGGTTAGACGGACAGATGCTTGGGCGGATCTAATGGCATGCACACACGAGCGAATCAGGCTGGGCAAAAACATCGCGGATCACCGAAAGACTGCTTTCTTTCCGTTCAATCTCCAACCGTGAGCTCAGCGCTCGGGCACTCGACAGATTCGGGACGATTCAAGTGCACTGAATGCTGCACGACTCCGGGGTACCCACGTATTCGAATGGAGGGTTCAGATCACCTTCGCAGACGGATGAGAGGAAAGACGGCGGGAGGAAGACGAGTTTAATGGACAAACTGGTGTTTGACAACACTGTTCTCTTGTAAACAGAGAGGAGAGTCTCCATCTCCCCCTTTGCCCACACGGACAACTTCCAAATAGTATTCTACTATCTCTAAATACATACAATCTCTTTATAATATCTAAAGATGTTGGACATGTTTGGAAAATGTTGCTCTTACCGTCTTTACAAGTCCAGTCTGTGAAGAAAGCGTTTAACAGATTTGGAAAGTGACTTTAGGAGCGAGAAGAAGACGCGTCTGCTTCAGCCGGTGCTGTTTTAAATACCGAGCCCAAGAAAGGAGGCTAAAAGTGTTTCTAACGGCCAGGAAAGTGTTTGGCAGTCGCTGAGTGATGAGTGATCCATGCTCTCGCAGCAGCAGCTGAGTCCATCCCCTCCTTCTGATGCGCGTTCTTACGAGCAGGAGGACCCAATCAAACACCTATCGCATCGATCCTCTCCGCGGATTCCCAACGCGCGCGGTCAAAATAAGCAAACGAGGCAGCGCGCGGGCGACAAGTCCGTCCATCTCCTCCTCGCAGCTTTTCGCCGCTCGTCCGTTTATTTGTTTTAAAAAGACATGGACGTTTGAAAGACGGTGGACACGTGGAGCGATTGGGATTTCCACGGAACGCTGATTTGTCTGCTATTTTTTGAGGCGCTTTTCAAATTGTATGCAGCGGATCCCCATCATGGATAACACGTTTATTCATGCGGTCGGGTAAGTAATGCAACGGCGCGAGCCGACATTCGTCCCTACGCTATTACAGAACATTTACTCGCATTTCTATGTAAGTGTCAGTCATAGCGCGTCTAGTGTTGTGTTTGTGAGCTGCTACTTTTACTATTGGGGCATTGGGGTTGGCTGCGGTAGGGAGAGAGAGGGAGACACAGAGCGAAAGAGAGAGAGAGAGAGAGAGAAAGAGAGAGAGACATATGCCTACCCACATGACATGAGCTAGCTAACCCATTCGAGATGGAAGGAGTTAATATGACAGTGCTTGATGTTTGCCTCTGTTTGCCGACTTTGAGTGACGCGATCATTTCGTTTTCCTTTAAGCTTGCCTGTTGCAGCTTCCAGCGCGGAGTGAGCGAGGATCGCACTGAGGCTCGAGCGTCGTTTCTCCCCACTCTAGCGGCTTGGCTCTCCGTCACATCCACGAGACGCGCGGGGGGAAAGACACAGAGCTCCGAGGGGCAGACCCCCGCTTCGCCTTCTTCCTCTTCTTCAGATCTTGCTGTCTGATTTTGGGGTTGAGAACTGCCGATACATGTCAGGCGTGTGAAAGCGCCCCAGGTGCCGTGTTTGAGAGCAGAAGAGGAGGATCTCTGGGGCTCCTGAATAAAATCAAATAAAACGCCTGAAAGAGAAACATGCCGCGGAGGAAACAGCAAGCGCCCCGGCGCTCGGCAGGTACGGCTCTGCTGCTTCTTTTTCTTGTGCTTGTCTGATATTACTATTATGTTTTTACAGTACCTTGGATTTGCGCGCGCGTGGAAATTACCTGGACGTAGCCATTAACTATTTCTTTTATCATTCACTTTTTGTTGCGTGTTTGGATCCAAATAGTGTACTCCACCAGAGTAACTTTATTTTCCTGTAGTTGTACTTTTGCATCCGAAGTCTTGCGATTGTTTACCCACTCTCGATCTCCTTGTAGGGCGTAGATATTGACTCCATGAATTAGAGATCTATAAAGAAGGTCTTTGGTGTCAGCTGACTGTCATGACTCCCTTTGATGCGTTTGTCCGAAAACACGTCTGGTCGCATTACACAACTTTATTTATCCACTCGTTTTCATTTCCAACCACTCTTCTTTTTTTTCTGAGATCATTTTGTGGTTGGCGCACGAGGGTTTAAGGAGAGCCTTTAATGAACAATCGCAGTCTTTGATTTGACGGCTGATTGATCGCCTGTCATCCGGCTGCTCTTTGATCTATTCTTTCCTGATAAACATCAATAAATCACTCGCCATGGCAACGCCACAACCCCGTGACGTCACGTCTGCTCTGACAACCACCCCAAAATGTTTTTAATTGCTGCTGTTCTTTCTTTTTTTCCACATTCAAGGCCACATTTACTTTTGGTGCTTAAAGAGAGAGGAACACGAGCAGAACATCTTGTCAATAATTTTTGGCAACAGAAACAAGGGCTGTTTTGGTTCCTGCTGTCTAAAAATAATGGCAAGAGATCTTGGTACGTTCTGATTTTTTGGCGAACATGTTTTATTACACGGATATGATCAAAATAGATTTATGAAACTTTATTATTTTGCCTGTCGGTCAGCACTTTCTTTTTGTCAGCAAGATTGCTTTTGTTGTGATGAATTTAAATTGGTAGTTGATGCTATATATCCGTTTTATTCTATATAGACATAGTGTCTAAATGAACTTTATTGGTGTTACTTTCTCGATTTAAGTTTTTTTGTGTGTCAACAAAACTATTAAACCAGATATTTTCAGCCGATGGTCATCTACATAATAAAACAAAACATATTTATGGCCAGATGTTATATTTTGTCCGTTTATAGTTTTTCATTTCATATAGATCTACAAGAGGGCACAGTCCAACAAACGCACATAGATTCTCATAAGACACAAAATGAATTTCCTCACATGGAGACGTAAGAATGGTTTGCTCCATCAGCCTGACCCGTCAAAGCAACTTTGTTTCAAATTTGATTTAATTGTCTGTCCTTTGACAGTCACATTCATCAATAGCTCTAATGGTCAATCAGAAGTTGGCAGACTGAGTGCTCTCATTTTGCCCCCTCCTCCTCTCTCTCAAAACGATGGCTTATGCTTTATCAAAATGCTTTAGCCTAATGGACGTGCAGAGGTAGAGGGAAGAAGGGAGGAGGCGTCTTATTTCACAGGGAGAAAATCAAGCATTTATGCTTTGATGAGCCGAAAAGACAAATACAAGAGCAGACTGTGTGCCTTTTTCTGTCTTTAGACAAGGCGACTTCCTGTGATGCATCTGTATCTTTTTCTTTTAACTCTCTCTTTCTTCAAAGCAACACTCCTCCCCTCTCTCGCACTTTATTCCGCCTTCCCTCCCTCCCAGCAGCCCTCACAGCTGCAAGTTATAAGGTTGACGACTGCACTGTGGCATACAAAGAGTGATGACAAATTGATTGCGCTGTCGTGATGGAAAGAGCAAAGGAAAGATGGCAGATGATGGGCCTTGATTAGGAACTTTGGGAAATCCAGTCCCCTGCAACCTTGAGCTTTGCATGAGAAAATTTTGTCTCTTTCTCTCCCTCACTCGTTCCGTCTCTCTCTCTCTCTATTTCTATCTCCCCCCTTCCGCCAAGACTGGAAGGCCCGCTCAGCCATAGAAAAAGAAAAGTTGTTTTGCCAGCTTCATTAGTGTTCACCTAATTAGCTGTAAAGCTGATGGATTCCTGACAGGCCTAATGATTGGAGATGACAAGCTCCACACACTGTCATCCAGCCCAATTAGGTTTGCAGCTAGCTTGATGTAATCAAGTTGATATTACACAGTCCTCCATGCCTTTAGTTGGAGCGCTAACTCAATTTGCTGCTGCAGGTGACAAATGGTCCGCGGTACCTGGGTAATCGTGTTGGCCTGAATAGAGTAGTTTTAATGGTCAGGAGACTAAAGTGACAAAAGGTGACAAAAGATGAAGTGACAAACGGAATGAACATTTCGAAATGTGCATGCATCAAGAGTGGGAAACATAAACACTGGATTTAGCCATCGATCCATCTGTTTGGAAAAAAGGAAGCAGACACTGCGCTATGTCTATCAAGAGACCCCTGTTCCAAAAAAAAAAAGAAAATCACCCATTCAGTCAGATAGAGAAGCACACACACATCACGTTTTTGTTCAGGCTTCAAAGCTTTTGCCAGACCAAACATAACAATTGTTTTGGGCAGCCGCGGATTATCTCCCTGTTTATCTCATTGTCCATCTTGGGTTTTAATATCAAAGTCACCTGCAAATCCACACAGTGTACATAAAGGTACATTGTACACAATCCCTTTCTGTACATTTGCACTGAGGATTTGATGTATGAACTCAGACAGCCACGGATGATTCTGGTTATTATGATAGTGTTGCTTCTGTTTAAAGTTGGTTTATCTTATCAGTGTTGGAATAAATGCCAGCCTTCAGCGTTGTGTTTAGAGCGACTAAATGTGATTTATAAAAAATATTTGGCTTGTGACGAATGTAACGGAGGCTGAGCTGAGATGGATTGCGGTTGGGGAAAGGAGCTGATTTCTGTGATTTCATGAGCGTTTGATTGATTGCAGACGGCGAGCAATGATTAATCAAACTCAAAGCCTGTTCCGTCGAGGATGCGGAGCGGTGGATACTCACGATCATGTAGGGGAACATTGGTGGGCTCGTAAACGCAGTCGCATGCACATAATGAACATCCACACTGCTGGCTCAATAAGTTCTTAAAAGAATTTTGTAATGATTTCAGGTTTTCGTCTTTTGAGTCATAGCTTTTAATGGCTGCACTTTAATTGCATTCTAATGAAACATCACAGTAACTTGATAATGATAATTATACTTATTAAAACTTAGGCATGATAATCATATGCATTAGGAAAAATCCATTGTCTCGAATTACATTCAGACTTTACTTAAGGAAACAATGGTGTACTTGCAGATTATTCTTAACATTCGTTACGATCACTTGTAATGAATACAATTCTGTTGAAATACATTTATTTTAGTATTTATTTATCTGGTTCATGAATCGTACAGAAAAGAGTTAAGAATTGTTGTCATCTTTGATTTTTTTCCTTGCTTTTATTTACATTGTGGTTGTACTCAAGATTGCATTTGGCTCAGAGTGCGAATGTGTGAGGATTATGGGGCCTGAGTCTTCATCCTCCTCACATTGCTCTGGCCCAAACCCTGCGCTCCCAGGCAGCCAACTGACACTATGATTAGTTATGGCTGTCCTCCGCCTTTTTCACCGCAAGAAGTGTGCAACAATGAGAAGGGTTAAGAGCAGAAGCAGTGGGGAAAATCAAGGAATGGAGAGAAAACCAGAGAAAGAATGAAGGATAGAGTGATGGAGGCACGGAGAAAAAGCTGAATTACCTAAGATCCTAACGGAGAGAGATGGGGAAGAGAGGGAGGGGAAGTTCTCCTCCCTGTGGATCCACCAGAGCTGATGGTTGATAAACAGAATTTTTTTCCTGAATCTTCCGTCATGGCTCCCATTAGCTTGACAGCTGTCAATTAGGGCTCCCTTGGTCTCACGGGCTGCAGTTTATTGCAGGCGGTTGATGCTGTCATTTCCCTCACAGTTTCGCCTTGAGCGTTATCAGGAGCGTTCACACAGTCAATAGCTGATGCATCAGCACTTATTTCGTAAATTGGCTCACAAGGCTGCATCCTTCCCTCATTTTCCCCCCACTTTCTAGGCCCTTACTATCTCCTTCCTTTCGTTCTCTCACTTCTCCCTTCTTTTCATCCTCTCCTTCCAGGGGATTGTTTGGCGATATGACTGTAAATGTGACTGGTGGAGGGTTAATGACAACGGAGGGCGAATTCAGTGTTTACATCTAATACTGTTTTCACGTGATTTATAAGTTGGTGGGGTATAGTAATGAATTAAATGTTTGTATTTTTTATCCTTTTACATTACAATATATCTATGGGGTAACTATCAATCCTTTTAGTTGAGCTAAACCAAATAAACTAAAAGTTTTCTCAAAATTCTTAAGTTGCAACTCAAATTTTTGGCTGAATTTAGAAATATAAGCTAATTAAAAATGCACAACTGGAAACATTTCACATAACATAAAGGAAGTACAGTCCCGTCTAAAATGAAAGAAGAACACTTCATTCTTTTTTAATAAAGTTTTAATCCTTGGCTGCAGAAAAGAGGCAACCATTGAAATTACTTAAATAAATCAATGTATTTCACAAGTCTTTGCAGAACTTGAAGAAATAATGAAGCTTTAAATGAACATATAATACATATTTTCTAATTGAACATTATAGAAACACATTTTTGTCTGGAAATAGACCAAGTAGTTTAAAAAAAAAAATCAGAAAGCTTTTTATAAGGTATATATTTAAAAAAAAAAAAAAAAAAAAAAACACTTTTAAGCAATCTTGTGGATGAACAATAATAGCATTAGACTGTGTTAGGTCAGTGTTATGAGACATTTTATTCTGTCTACAGTTGATAATGTCACCCTTCTTACCCATTGCTTTTCTGCAGACCTTGCACATATTTTGTTCAACATCTGATTTTCTTTAACCAAACGTATTCTTACCTGCAAAGGTAACTCCTTTCTTAACAACTAACTCATCAGCCACATACACAGCCTCATAGTTTTGAGCTGGCAAAGGTACGTAGCTTGCTTTGCCCGCAGAAATACATCATCAAGTAGACTTATAGTTTTTTTTCCACATGGGCAACACTCTTGAAAAATAATTGGAAATAATCTCGAGTACCAAGGATATACTGTAAAAATGTAAAAGTAATGTTTTCTTTTTGTGCCTTGTTTTATTTTAACACTGACACCGATCTGTCAAATTTAGTTAAAGATTTTAAAGAAATAATGTGTGGAAACTAAATAGCAATTAGATGATGTAGTACAGTTAATATACATCTTTGTTTCATAATAAAATTCAAAATACTACTACTTTTTAAACAAGGCTTACACCGTATCATGCTACAGGTAAAAGAAGCAACTAAATAACAAACACAACCAGTATTTCAGATTCCATCTTAATGTTTCATTAGGCAGTAAAACATTTGACTTTTTCACTGTGTGTTTTATGTCCATTCTCTGTTCCTGAGGAAATCTTAACTTTGATAGCGTCCATTTTCACAGAACAGTCCCACAGAGGGAGGCTAACTCAACTACTTTTAATCAACTCCTTATGCTGATTCTTGTTTATTTTTCTGATCATCAATTAACATTGAATCCTGGTGATCATACTGCAATTACCAGACGAGTCCTCCAAATCCAGCTGCTTGTTGTTTTACTCTGGCGATTGGTCAAGGTTTTCAGCCGCGCTGCATGATTTGCTGCTACTGCGGCCCACACCTCTTCCGGTGGGGGAACGTTTGCTAGGAGACAGGAAATGAAGAGGTTTTCGTGGATCTATGTGTCTGGCTGTGGCAGACAGTTATTTTTACTCTGCCCAGTAGTGGGAAGGCTATTAGCTTAGCCTTGCACAGAGGTGGCACTGAGTTGCACCGTACTAATGAATCTTTTGGCCTGTGCGCTCTCTGTCTGCCTGAGTTGTCCCGCCTTCCCACTCTCTCTCACTCAGAGATACTGCAGTTCTTTGTGAGTGTATTTGTGAGGTCGGTCCACTCTGGCAACTACACACAGCTGAGAGAGTCCCAGTGTAGTCCATTGAAATATGGCCGCATAGAAGTTATCCCTGTCATGTCAAAGAGGGATGGGGACAAGCTTAGGGAGCTAGAAAATGACACAGAGAAAAGAATCGAGGGAAAGAAAGGAGGGGAAAACATTTTGGCAGTGGGGTAGATGTTGGTTTGGTTCAGCGTGTCATTTGAGTCTCTCTGTGTGAGTGTATGTGCTTGCGATTCCTCTACTAAAATGGCAGGGGTCTTGCCCCGCTGCTCAACTCAGTATGGCTTCCTCCTCCTCTTTCACCAAGAGCTTGAAAACTGACAGCCATCAGTCTTGTGCTACAGTTTTTATCTATCACAGTATGTGCATGTGACATGCTGGCTGTTTTTTGATGGCGATGCCAGTGATGAAAGGCAGAGCTGGAGAGAATGAGAGTAATAGAGGGGCCCTAGTAATCAGGGCCGGTCTGAGCTCTGACATCCTTCTCCGGCCTGACAGGCCTCTTCCTCCTTCTCTTCTCACTACACCATCCAGAGGAAAGAGCGAGGGGCAGCCCTCAAAACTCACAAACTCCTTCTCTCTCATGTGCTGATCAGTCTCAGATGCTGGGAATTATCCCTCCTCTAGACGTATAGGGTTCTGTTTAATGAGGGGATAGGAAGACAACGGTAATGCAACCATTGAGGATGTTGGTAACGCCACCAGAATCCCTTGTGCATTGTTGTTTGTCCATGTCTGGGTCGAGTCTGTGCAGTGTCGCTGCACATATATGAGTGTTTACATATGATGATGAGCATTTTCCTGTGTGTAATGTCCTTCCTGTATATCACTCCGTAGAATTTGTTCGCTTGCATAGCTTTTTTGGCTTAGACAGGCAGGTATGAAGGGGCAGAGTGAGGAAGGGAGGCTGAGAGAGAGGAGAGGAAGTCTGTTTTATTTTATACTGCAGGCCTGTTGCTAATTAATGTTTCTTGCTAGGATTCTGTCTGAGTTGAGTAATGTTTTTGATCTTTATGCCTGATAACTGCATACCTAATGAGATTTCAAAGCTTCTCGGGATGTGTGTGTGTGTGTGCTGCTCCCTGCAATTATTGACAGATGCCTTTTCTCTGCCATTGGGTTCGGCACCATAAATCCTCTGGCTGTAATGAGCTTGAGAAGTGCCACCCTGCCAGTGAGCTAATGAAAGAGAGAGAGAGGGTGGGGGGGGATCACGCTTCCTTGACACATTTTTTTCTTTAAATGCACTCTGCAGATGTCAGGCCCCCATTGCCTGTGTGTTATAAAAAGAGCGTAAGAAAGAGGAAGGAAAAAGCAAAGACAAATTTACAGTAAAGGAGGGGTGAGGTGAAGCCTGCCTTTAAGGAGACATGAGAAGGGATGAGTGGAGAGTTTCGCTCTGTTGGTCAGAAAGCCGTTTCGGGTTTCATTCCTGAGCCGAGGTCGTTTGTCTGCCGTATGTAGTTTTTATTTGAAATAGTAGCCGCGTTGTTGCCGATGTTGACTTTGATTGATACCCCTACCCTCTTGCTCTACTTTTTTGTGTGCTTCTTTTTCATGCATATTCCCATTTGCCTTTTTGTCTTGTTCCTTTGCCCATTCATTTCAATTAAATGTTTGTATTTGCTGGTCCTTGTTTTTGTTAAACGGGATATCTTTAGAGAACTAGAGTAATAGAGAAGAAAAGAAAAACAAACTACCTCTTGAACACTTACAACTCTTCAGCATTTGTGACGCTGTCCTGAACCCAGATAGGGGGACCAGAGAGGGAAAGAGAGTTAGAGAGAGAGGCGCTCCATGCCAAACAGTCGATTTCCCCAGCTCCTCTGCACAGCCATACATCATGGACCCACCCTTCTCTCCTGACAGAATGACATGTGTCATTTATCAAACAGGCCCTTGCCAAGGAGCCTAGTGTTAGGGGCTGTCCCCCTTCTGAGAATTGCCACTTCCTCCACACCACCAAGAGGTCTGCATAGTTAGGGGAGGGGTGGAGGACATGTGTCTATGTGTGTGTGGTGGGGAGGTAACCGTTAGACCCAAAAGTCATCTTTGCCAGTCCTTTCATTTAGCTTTTTTTAAAAAGTTCACAGAAAGTCTGAGTAAGCCTGACACATGAAGGTCATATCTATATACACATCTGACTGACAGGTTGCAGCTCTGTACTCTCTTTCTCTCTCTCTCTCTCTCTCTCTACGTCCCCCCTCTTGTCCCTTCTTTTGGCTCTCCAGGGGCCGGAATGAGTGAATCAGAGCTCTTTTGCTTTCCCATGATTCAAAGGAGCATTACCGAAGATGGATGCTCCTTAAAAAAAGAAATTGATGATGGATACAAGGCTGGCCATGTCATTCATCATTTTGAATATTATTTAGACTGGCCGTGTAAAGCTGTAACCTGAGCAGGGCTCAGAGAGAGGGGGGGGGGGGGTTGTGAGAGACAAGAGAGATCCTAGAGTACGACGTGGGCTTCCTCTGATGGATGGGCAATGGTTTTGCACTGTTCGTTACCAGATACCGTCGGAGCTTAGCTTCTTTGCTCACTCGATCACCCACTCATTACCTTTTTAATCATGAAAGGATAATTAATGAATGAAAGTAGTGATTGCAACACCTCAAAACAAAATCTTGAAGTCTGCAAGCAAGGAAGCCAAGAGTTTCTTTGTTTTTTCTACCCCCACATTGACGTTTTTCACCGAGGTCGTAAAGTTTTGTTGACAAGCTCTTGAGAACGGGGTGACCATTGTCAGTGTAAATGCAAAAAGAGAGGAAACAGCTGGGTTTCATTAGCAGTAAATGAAGCCGACCTTTAGCGTAAGCAGAAAAAGAAAGTCCTTCACGCTGGACCGATATTAATGAAAATATTTCTGTCATGATTTCCTCCGTCCCTTTTGTGACTGTAAGATGAGATCTGTCCAAATTATATTTTGACAGGATCTATAAGCATCTGATAATTCAGTTAACGGTGTACTCTTGCTGTGAGCCTAGAGTTCACCGGCTGGTCAGATTCCTGTCGTCCCCAATGGTGGCAGCTGAGTGTTCAACAATGCTTGATATATTTGTCCATTGTTGCGGTAGGGACTTTGTGACCGTCGACGTGAGACGCATCATGTTTTTGACTCCATTGAAATTGGTTTGATGAATTATTTGGCTTGTTTTGGATGTGGTGGGTGTACTCCATTGTTCTTGGATTTTCCAGCACTAGAGCATGTCCCAACTCGTGACAGGCCCCACCCTTCGATGATGTTGTCGAGAGGTTGGCTTTTAACATGTTTCGGTGAGGCTATATGGGTTGCTTCTGCCCTACTAGCCCCACTTTTGAGATGCACCCTTCTGAGGTAGCTTCATGTCAAGCTCTTATGGAAGGTTATAACTCATTCTGTCAAAGGAAAGAGTGGGAGAAGGAATGAAAAACAGCAAAGAAACAGGGGTGTCAAGGAAAGCATGAACAGTATGGTTGTTTTGTTTTTTGTGCTCTGCTTCAACCCCTTCCTAGTACCCCTTTCTCCCTCCCTTGCTCTCCTTCACACACTCTCTCGCTCTCTTTTCCAGTTTTATAGCAGGAGACATGATTTATTGTGGCCATCCATCTCTGGGTCTCATCCATCACCTTCTGGTTGCTAGGCAATCATGGCAGCAGCTGTTTGCTTTGACTCAGACAGAGGCACTGTCAATCACGACAGGCAGGTGAAAAGCATTAGAAACACGCTATTGTCAGATGGAATAATTAATCAAAGGCAAGAAAGATAATTAAAAAGATATGACCCTTGCTAGCACTTGCTCAGGGTTGCCTGAGAAGAGAGTGAAGAGGGAAAGCGAAAGAGCAGGGCTGGAGGAAGGCACTGGCGTGTGGCATGTCCTCTTCTCTTTCTCTCTCCTTCACTATTTGCAGAGGAAGATAAGGCTTACTCTCTTCGTCACTAGACCAGGTTGTAATTAATTAAAAAGAGATCTGGTGGAAAAGAGAGAGGGGAGAGAAATAATAAAAGGGCTGGCGGTGGAGATGAGAGTGAGTGAAGGGAGAGCGAGAGAGAGGAACCACATGAAAGGGTTGAGTACCTCGCTCTGATACGAGCAAATGCTACAAACGCGCACTTAAAAGTGCTCCTCTTCAAATCCATGTCGCTCGCTCTCCTGTGTGTGCTGCGACTTTCCCAGAAAGCCTCAGGCCTACACGGTGCGCCTTCTTTAAGTCTAGCTTAAGATGTCTCCTTTGAAATGCGTCTTCGCACACTTGTATTCAGCTAATTCTTTTAGAGCTCAAGACAGACAGACCTGCAGAGCAATGAGTGACCTGTCGTGACAATATGTGCACAAAATACATAGAAGTCTCTGCACGCACCAGTGTGTGTGCCAATCACAGCGGCTGTTTTGAATTAAGTAGGAATGATACGACCAACCTATTGTTTAATTTTGATTTCAAATATAATGTGTATTTAAATAATGTCTATTAGTTTTGATACTTTTGGTTTTGATGAAAATTACAAGAGTTATGACACATAATTTGTAAAATATTTAAAATATGAAAAAATGTGCGATCATTATTTAGTTTCATTTTACAGACCCCAAATCTAGTGGTGAAAAGAAGGGATAACCATTGGAAGTACAAGACCTGTGATATGGCTTGTTTTTCAAAGTTCTAGTACAAAAAAGACACAACGGCTCAAAGGTTTAGGAGAGGTTCGTCTGTTTTTTTGTCATGCAGTTTTCACACACTTTTGACTTTGTCTTTGCTTTTTTGGGGCATTAATTATTTTTTTATTTGTTGTTCTCAATTTTTGCAGTAAAAAAAGACAAAATGTACTACTCTGAACAATTTCAGGCTTGTTGTGGAAGTATTGTCCAATGTAATGAAAAAAAAAATATTTGTAAAGTAATTGAAAATATTTAATTATAATATTTTAAAATTGTCAAATTGTAAAGTTGTAAAAATACTCAAAATGCACCTGACTTCTGAGACTTAAATATTTTGCATATTTGCAAAAGTTCAATTGCAAAATTAATTGCAGTACAATATGTAAATTCTTTACTATTTTGTACAAAGTTAAGTTTTATTTTACAATTCTCTTAACATCTGTGGTTCAACTTGCAGTATTTGATTGATACAAGGGCTGCATGATTAATATCATCGTAAATTGTGATATTCGCCACACGTTTTGTGTCAAGTGTGGTGCAAGCAAGACCAGTGCAAGATGGATGTCGTAAGTAGTAATCACACGTATTTCATGGTTGTTTTGTGTTTGATATAACAGAGGAAAAAGAGGTGCTATACTGGATTTGCAAGATTGGCTACATCATGTGAACAACTAACATTTAAAACAGCACACAAGACTGCCTTTGTGAAATTATTTTTTCCAATTAGCGAACCCTGCCCTTTACAAATCCCAACCACGATAACGTTGTCAAAGAATTTGCGACAGGGGTATTTTTTTCAACTTCTTAAGAGTTAATCAGCGCAAGTGAACCTTAGATTAGCTCGACTGTGAATTTTGTCGACGAGGAGCTTGAACTCAAAAGCTGCTGCCTACAGACATAGTTCGGTAAGACGCTATTTTCTGTCGAGTTTCCTTTTTAATTGAGTTTTTACTCGTGTAAATTTCTTAATCTTAATTTTGAGTGTATGTTTTCATTTGTTCTATTTAATGTGGGTAAAATTTAGAGAAAGTAATACTAAAGTACATTTTATTTTGTTTTGTTGGTTTATGTTATTTTGTTTAGAATGTTGGTTTATGTTACTCAAAGCGACAAAGGGAACATTTAAAAAAATACTTTTACAAGCGAACATCAATGCTTGTGTACAAACACTAGGCATCTAGGTAAATGTGCATTTATATACATATGTGTGTAAAAAAATGTGATTACAGTTATTAAAAAAGTCTGGTAAAAATCAAAGCTAGTTTTCTAAATACAGCGTCCAACTGCAAAAAGCATGGCCTGGTGAGGAACAAGTATTGTGGAGAGGCACATAACAATTTGCGCTAACTCTGTGTGTTTACTGGAGTGATTGTGCCAGTGTCCCTGTTCACTTGGTTAGACAGGAGTGTCTCCTGCACCTACATGTCTCCGAGGTAATGTGAGGTCATGTTGCCTCTAGCAGCAGTGCTCCCATGGGCCTGTCATTTTGTCTCTGTCTGTCTCTCTCTTGCTGTCTCCATCATCTCACTCCATGTACACAGATAAAACCTGGAACAGTGTGCTCACCTTTAAACCGAAGCGTTCTCATGTAGGTGCCACTCCTACCAGCGTTTTTCGTACATTTTAAAATCTGTGCATTGTTTTGACTCATTTGTTTTAAAATTTTAAACAGACATTTGTCTCTGCTGCGTGCTAGGTCAACGTGAGGGAGCGTCCGTGCTTGTTGCAAGTAGTTTTGGGTTAGTTTTTATCAGATAAAACTGCAACTCTTATCTTCTCACACAGGTGCAGACTGAAAGCCTAGTCAAAATATTGTGGAGCGTGCTCATTGTCGTCACACTGACATGCTTTGGCCTTTCTGTAAATTAAGAGAAAACTAGCTTTACTCTGCTGGCCCCTACTGCAAATATGCTTCAGACAGACACGACTTGAACACCTCCTCAACGTACCTTTCTGATAAAATTATACGGAGGGAAATGTCAAGGCTCTTAACTCACTGTCTGTTAGAGACCTAGAGTTCCTTTTTTCATATGGCAGATACTTAAAAAAAGGTTGTTTGGGGAAAATCTGATGGATGTTTAGACATGAAACTATTACTTTGCAGGCAAGTCTGATGTGCTGCAGTTGTGTGTTCTGTGTGCATTTCACTTGCAGGTTATATGTTTTATTTGTTTTAAATCTAATAGTCAGTGCATTTAACATCAAAACTTCATAAAACTGTATGTAAGGAACTCTCTCATTCAAATAACAAGAAACATATTTCATATAAAACTAGACCCTGGCGTTCTTAGCTTTTTTGGAATGTACTTTTTTTTTTTAATGTCCCCATTATTGGATAACACAACAACCGTTTAAACATTGAATTAATTTCAGTAAGATAGGTTTGTAAAGGTCATGCTTCCTTTGCAGATTTTATTTAATTTTTGACAGATATGACATTTATATACATTACTTTGCTCGCATAAAAATTGTAAGTATTTGGGATCCTGAGCATTGTGTATACATACTTTTTATTATAAGTGATTATTCTTTGCCCTTGGAAACGTGTCACATTAATTATTATCTTTATATAATATGTATATATTTGCAAAATAAGGAAGAAGTATGTGGACTAATGTTCTCTTTTATTGTCTGTTAATTAGAAAAAGAAGTGGGAAAATACATCAAAAATGTTTTCAGGTAGTCAATTGATCAATGAGCTGCCACATTTGGTTGTTTAACAAAGATGGCTTCCATAGCAACCACAAATAAAGTATTTTTTGTCATTTACAAAGGTAAAACAATTATGGAAACAATCATTTAATTTTAGTTTTCAAGTAACAAATACAAACGTGTGCCAAATTGTAATTGAAATCACTTAAAATTGCTAGTTTTACTTGAAAAATGTGCCATTGTTAGCCATATAACAGCAACATTTCTCATTTTAATGGATTTGCTCATGAAGACTAATGACATTGATGGTTCACAATATAGCCTTGTGTTTGACACATGTTTATTTGTTTAAACATTTACCAGAAGTTCTGCTTTTGCTGATCCTTCAGAATCATTTGGTTGTTAATCTGAAGTTTTTTTCAATTGATTATAACTTATGATATTTCAGGAATTTTTGATGTGCAATTGTGTGTGCAATATTTTTATTTTTTACAGTGATGTATAGATTTTATAGTTAATTTATGGCAGTTAGTTAGATAAACATAAGTGAGATATAGGTCTTAAATTTCTTAATAGTCTTTAAAAGGTCTTCAGATTGTGAAACCTGCACAATCCAAATGTAAATATTAAAAATAATAATAAAATAAATACATTTAAATAATTTATAACAGAAACTTCACAAGAGGAACGTCATTTTCATGATCTAACATTTCCAGGATAAAACTCTGGCAAATATTTTTTTTTTTATCTAGCTTTATATGTTCATCTCCTCAGCAGCTAAAGTAGAATGCATGAGTCAGAGTCATAACAAGCTCGTCTGCAACTCTTGCGTCTTAGTAACATCCATGTTACTATGCTGCACAAGTTTATATTAAACGGAGAACAAAGAAACACTCTCTGGGCGAGCAGCTGTATGTTCTCATTGAGATTGCATGTTGCGTTTGTGTCGCAGCTTTGTTAACTATCTGATCGTCTTTTTGGAAGTACCAATCTTTCGCACGGACACTTCAATATCACAGATACAACATGTCTTTGCTGCAATGGGGACAGGAGTGTGCAAATGCAGGCCAAAATAAGATAAAAATATAATAATCTCCAAATAGGCCCTAAAGCATATCACAATAAACCATGTTTATGTTTTAAGGATTATTTATTAAATACTAGATACTTGATTTAATACTAGATTAGTGCCTGTCAGGAATTAAAAGTTAATCTTGTTGAATATATATCAAATGTTTACTAGCATCACTGCTCTGCGCTTGGTGCACAATCAATTGTGGGTTCACTGGCTGGCTCTCAGTAAATGTGTAGCTAAATGGCTTATCAGTGTAATCTCTCTTCCCAGTTGCACTTGTGTCAAACATGGGTTTAAGTGATTTATTGAGTCACTGGGAGGTTGTATATTGACCTGGTCCTGGGTCAGTCCCTATTGCTACTAGTTACGCACTCAAGACAAACATTACAATATTGCCTGCTCCAATGTTGGGAAATAATTTAACCATCTTTTGAAAGTGTCTGAAAAATTGGTTAAAATTAATGCAGCTATTTAAGTTAACCTCCTATTTATATTTCTAAACTCACCAGTTAATTTATTAAGTACACCCATTGAATTACTTGTTTGGACCCAAAATTAAAGTGAATTTATTGGTATTTAGAGAGCCCATATCATCATTTTGTCTCGCAGTTTATTTTTACCGGACTTTTAAAAGACTCAGTAATGAATCAATTTATGAAGCGTTCATACAAAACTCCTCCTTTACATTATGTAACCTGCAAAAATTGTAGTTCAAACTGTCTGCTCGATACTGCGTGTTGCATGCATCGCCAAAACGGACGTCTAACAACAAATATTGCTCCTATCTTATGCAAAAAATTAATTAAAAGTCAACAATACCATGGTTCTGCCTTATTAATATGAACCAGTAACAATGTGGAGGATTGAGAACTCAAATGTGGAGCTGAGTATTTTTGGGTGGCGTCACACTTTTGAGCAAAAGATTCAGTTGGAAAAAGAACGTGTTTCTGTGCCTCAGGGTTGACTCTTTAGTATTAAAGACTATAATTCGATACACAGAGCGCCTTCACTTTTAAAACTCAAAACATATGTTCCTTGGTCTTAGAGCTATGTTACAAATTGCACAAACGCATCAAAAAAAAGATGATATTGCAACTTGAATTTTGGTCCAAGATGAGCTGGTTTTAATATTTCTGAAACTGCTCATCTACTGGGTGCACAATGGTCTTTATGTTTTTTGTCAGAAAAAGAGAGCATTAGGATATGGCAGAAAAACAACTGTAATCCCTGTAATCTCACAACGCGTCCAACACCGAGGACACTTCTCATGGGAAAATGGGGTCCAACCTTGCACTAAAAGGTGTATCTGATAAAATGTAGGCTGATTGTTTATCCTTGAATGGAAGTCAACTACATTAGAATTCATGCAGTTAACTCTAGAAGAAGATTTAGAAGTTTCTTTGCAGTTGTTTTACATTTTGTGTGAAATGTTTACATTTTAAGTTTAGAATGCTTTTGGTTTTTAACCCTTAGGAGTTTCTGCATGCACCGTTACCTGTGCCAATCACAGCAGCTGTTTTGAATAAAGTAGGAATGACGTCGACCCACCTATTGTTTAATTATGATCTCTATTGGTTTTAAACAAACATTTCAAGAGTTGACACATTATTTGCGAGGCTATTCACTTAAAATGTGAGAAAATGAGTGATAATCTTTCAGTTTTATTTGTCAGACGCCGAAATCGGTGATGTAAGTGGCATCTAGTTTTGAAAAGAAGGGGTAAGGAAGTACAAGATCTGTGATATGGCTTGTATTTTTTCAAATTTCTGGCACAAAAAGCACAATGGCACAAAAAGTGATTTAAACTGGGTAAAAAGTTTTGAGAGCCTCACCTGTGTTTTATACAATTTAACAATGTTTTGACATCCTCTTTTTTTAAGTGTGTGTGTGTGTGTGTGGGGGGGTATTTTTATTTTGTCACAACACTTGATTTTTGTCTTGAATGTTTGTACTCAACTTTTTTAGTAAAAATTTCTGGTTGTTGTGGAATTATTGTGTAATGTATCAAACAATATTTGTAAAAAAAGAAACTTGGGTTGTACTAAAAAAGGATAACAAGCATTGCCACACAAAAACCATTTTAAAGGTAATTTATTAGAGAAAATTGTGAAGTTGCAAAAAAACTCTCGAAAGCCTTAGGTTTTCTAAAGCAAAGGGTTAACTAAAGCAAAATAGGTTTTCTATAGGGTTAACTAAAGCAAAATATCTAAAACTGCAGTGGCCTTCCCTTTTTGGAGGTTGGCGCTTTTTGATGACACAGTTGACATCCCGCCTGCTGTGAGCTTGAGAGGATGTCCCTCTCATGGCTGATAAGGCCCCCACTGTTTATGAATTCCTCAGGCTCCATCCAGTCATCCAAGCCTGGAATCCAGTGGGGGAAAGTTTGTAAGCGAGAGAACGTCTCTGTGCTCTCAGCTGTGCATGTAAACCACAAATGTTATGACATTGGCGAGCTTGACCACATTCTCTGTAAGCACAACGTGCTGAGTACACAGATGCACGTCTGAGCAGAGCTGGTTTGTGTAGAAGTCAAATTAAGGCTTCAATGAGTTGATTATTTGGCTACACAACTCAATGTTCAACATGGTTCACTTGAGTTTAGCCAGTGAGCCAATGGTCCGAGCATGTAACACTTTCGGATCAGTCTATTGGCAAATTAGTTTAGACATACATGGTTTGGACTAACTCACATTAAAACTATTTATTAAGTTATATTAGTATATTTAAAAAACCCTGTCTGACAGATTTAGCAGAAAAACCAAGTGACACCAAAACAACCTATTTAAGTATCGCAGTTTGATTTCAAAAGCTAATTAGCTTTTCATAAATCACTGCCAAATCATTAGTTTCTCTTATCTAACTGCAAAAATAAACTGATTAATTTTCATTTTAGTCTTTCAAAGTGTACATGTGAGAATAAGTAAAAATTTATATAATACAAATATTAAAACATAGTATAATTCCTATTTAAATAAAGAATCCACTACTTTTATTTTTTTAAAGAGCTTTAAATTTAAAAGAGTATTTTAAAGGTTCAATAATTGTTTTACAAGCAATGCCGAGGCTATTAGGCAGATTGTTAAAATAATTTCTTTTGTTGGGCAGCAAATGCAGATAAATAAAATGCATTTTCTCCTGTAAAAACCTCTAAATACAGATCAAACATTGAAAAGAGTGACACATTTACTTTAATACAATATAAAAAAAAGTGGTACAATAAAGTTGAACCCCGACCATAATGAAGGCCAAAATAAAAAGATATAATAAAGGATTTTAAAAATATTCTCAGTTTATAACTGCTACCAACAAATAGCAATGCATTTAATTAAATTTTTTTTCTTCTGTCTCCATTTTATTCCAACTTTTACACAAAACCACACCCCCATTTGAGAATGTTAAATCACATCTTTCCTGACGGTTGTGTTAAATTTCATTTAATCAATTTAAAGTGTTTTTCTCTTTAAGTGTCTGCGGCAACCTTTTAGCCTGAAGCTACTGTTCTGCAGAGCATCAGAAGTCACAAGATTGGATCTTCCAATATAATGGAATATGTTTTTTCGAAGGAAAATTAAGTGGTGGCTAGAGGTTTTTGATGACAAAGCATTATTTAAATGAATGAAATTGGTTTGACAAAAATCCTTTCATATGTATAATATTTGCAATATATGCAATATCACCTATTTGATTGTTTGTGTCAAAAGAAATCTAATCTGTTGACACACACTGTTAAACTTTTTCAATAACTCTGGAGTAAAGCTACACCTTCCACTATTCGTCTGTTGGTAGTATTTCTTTGTACGCCGAGGGGTAAAGCAATCTGATATACCTCTGGCTATATATGTTTGTGTATGTGTGCGTTTGTGAGTGTGTTTGCAGTGCTGGGGACTGCTGTGGCTGCGTGTTTCCTTATCTCTCTATCGTGACACATGGAACTACGCTACATTAATACCTGCGATAGGGACTGTCTGCCTCGCACCTCTCTACAATGCAGATAAGCTTCAGCTCTGGAGGATTATCAACAGAGTCCGCACTTCCTCTCTCTTTCTAGCGGATTCTCCCCCCCCCCCCCTTCTCTCTCTCTCGGTTTATTTATCGTTTGGAGGTGCTGCAAGAAAGCGAGTGTCAAAGTGGTAATAGAAAAAAAGCATGATACTAGGTAAAAGATGGTATGTATCAAGCAAACTTAGTGTTATTTATTAGTTTCCATTCATCAAGGGAAGTGTGCCAGCAAATTATGAAATGTTCAAGAAAACTGATGTATTAATAATACTATTAGTAATATTAAACCACTGTGCAATTTGAATCCAATATATGCTATATCTCCATCTTACTTTGACTGAACATATGGAAATGGCTTAGCTAAAATAAAATAGACGTGCTTACCTGTTTAATCGTATTTTACTTTAGTTATTTGATTATCAAAGATCGGTTGATATGTGTGAAACCTTGTCACTAATTCATTACCCTTTCCTTTTGTATGTGGCCGAAACGAGCCACTAAATTAAACAGCGTTAAGAATCTCAGATATTTATTTATTTAGTTTTTGCACAAATCTCTCTCTCTCTCTCTCTCTCTCTCTCTCTCTCTCTCTCTATATATATATATATATATATATATAGCGAAAGAATTTCAGCCAAAAACAACATGAAAGGGTAGAAAATTTGCCCAGAGTGAATTTTTGAGTTTTTTTTTAAAATCCAAGCATTTTCCCAAAATATGTGTAAAATAAGATTTGCTAAAAAAAAAATCATTCAATTTGAACAGAGAAAAAATGTGGGGCCAAATACCAAAAAACCACCCTGAAATGGCTGAAAACATCCCAAACAACGCATAGGGGTTAAGTTAAGCTTCAAAATCAAATAAAAGATATTTGGATTGTCGCATCCTGGGAATTTCAGAAAGTTGTGTGTGTGTGTGGGTGTGTGTGCGTGTGTGTGTTTTAGATTAGTTAAAGAGATAAATTCATTCAGGCCTTTAAATTAAAACTAGAAATGTCTTAGTATTGTTTTTTTTGTTAGTTTTTTTTTATTGATAAGCAATTTGATTCCCATTTGTAGTGTGCAGAGCTGTGCTGCATGCAATTGAAGGGGCTTTTATTTGTAGCTGTGAGTATCATGTGTGTGTATGTGTGTGGTATTGATTGTATTTAGTGTTTTTGTGAGGTTCATGGCCATGGCGCGGTTTTCTGAGCTCCCCCGTGGAGTTCCATCCTGCAAACACAATGCTAGGTGGTAACTTTTCCTCATCCTTCACAATAGAAATGCTGAATACCCTCTGAGTGTGTGTTTCTCTGTGTGGGCACTTTTATCCACAGCGCGATTAATTTAGAAAACATCAAGAACACACTGAGGGAAAGATACAATGTTTCTATCCACATATGGAAGCAAACATTTACTCTTACACACACTCACATGCACAGACTCTCAATTTAATTGGGTATGGGGAGGTTAATGATCTTCACGAGCATAAGCCCTGAGGGTGTGTGTGTGTTTAAATGGCAGTTTAAAGGAGCTTCTTCTGCATCTAAACATTTAAATACAAATCTTTAGCGCTTTGAGCTTTGAAAGACATTCTCAAATAGATACAGGGAAGGGTGATTTTAATGTAGGATTTCGTGGATTCTCTTTGGCTTGGTTCATCGCTGTTCATTTGTCGTTGTGTGATAATGAGATAATTAAATGTGGCGTCCCTCTTCCTGCTATATTTCATTCCCCCCTTTTTGAGAGTGGTGGAACAGGCCAGGCCTTTGAAATGGATACTCTATCAGTTCCCAGCCCAGATCAGTGGCCCTGCGGCCCTTAAGACTCAGTGGGGAGGAGGTGAAAGCGCCCTACCACTCTCAACCAATCAGAGCGCAGCCCCCACTAAGAGGTGTTGATGGCTATGGAGCACTAGCTATCCATCATTCACTGTGATTTTAGGAATAACTTGTCTGTAATGCAATATCAAAGTAAACGAATGCCCTTTAAAAATGAAGAGATCTAGAGTTGCATTTTAATTTCAGTCCTGCTATAAATCATAAAACGACATAAAGACTTAAGATTTCGATAGATGGCTTTATGGGGCCAATCTAATGGATGGAATCTGACTGAAGTAAATGAAAGAGTTCATTTAGATGGCATTTTTTAAACAATGCTTCTACAATAGCTACTAGTTTAGTGTTATTAAAAGCAGCATAAGTTGACGTGGAATTCCTGTTGTAGTCCCAGGTGATACCATGGAAACCAGAGAGCCTATTGAAATGAAAATTGTCTATAAATGTTTTGAAGCTCAGTTCAACTTGAACTTTCAACTCTTTCCATTGATTTTGTATGAATCAAAATGATTATTTTAAAAATACTTATCCAAAGCCCATTGTCAATTTGTTGGTTGTGTGAAGGACACTCTACCTGTTCTGTCCCTCCCTTTCTTGTGTTCAGTCTTTTCCACCTAGGACAAGGAAAAACTGCCTTACAAAAATGTTCCCACCACCATGTCCAATGGGGGAGAAGGCGTTTTGGGGCCACACAGAGAGTTGAGTTCTTGCCAACAGCTGGATATTGGTCTCATCCGACCACAACACATTTTAGTTAGTTCTCCTCTTAATCCTTTTGATGTTCATTATCAGATTAAAGATGGGCATGGACTCTGCGGACATGGATGAAAGTCACTTTTTTTAATTTCATAGTGCGATACCAATTGTTTTCTTGCATAATTTTCCCAGTAGCGCTGGGATTGAAACTTGACAAGGTGGGATCTTTTCGTTCTTTTTTTTTTTTTGCAGGTAACGCTATGATGCATCCCACAAGTGAGGCTCCTATACTCATGTGGCGCTTTTCAACTGACCTGCACTTACTAACTTAACTTACTGGTAATTAAAAAAAATAAATAAATAAAAAAACCCTCTGAAGCACTGATTTGAATTAATT
Source organism: Danionella cerebrum (assembly GCA_007224835.1). Classification (NCBI taxonomy): domain Eukaryota; kingdom Metazoa; phylum Chordata; class Actinopteri; order Cypriniformes; family Danionidae; genus Danionella; species Danionella cerebrum. Next base: position 436,010 of record SRMA01025911.1, on the reverse strand, counting down.
TTCTGTACTAGCTTGAAAGTGTTCTATGTGTATGTCTTCTGATCAATCCACTTTGTACCAAACTGCTTGATGTTTACTCCCAATGTAAGTCGCTTTGGATAAAAGCGTCTGCTAACTACATAAATGTAAATGTAATGTTTAGTAATGGCAAAGCTTGGCATGCTTTTGGAGACTATTGACTGTATTTTGTATACTGTAGCAGTCACTTTCTGTTTGCATTTGGATGAGGTTCAAAAAACAGGCAGGCCAAGATGATACTTTTGATAATTGGTCAGTTGTTGAGCTTAATGATTGGCCATTTGAGTATGCAACACAACAATGTGTTACAATCTAATAAAACACACTCTAACATTCATTTTATTGCTTTTAAAAACAAAATGACTCTACCACGAAAAAACAAGGAGGACCTTCCCTCCTTTGATCACAGAGGAATATCTAGAGATGTGGTTTAGTGGATGGTGCGCTGAGCATATATGTGTAGTTGCACAAGGAGATGCAGGTTTAAATCCTGAACTCAGCATCTTCCTAATTCCACCCCAACCTTTGTCCTACATTGTTTCCCATCTCTATCCACTGTCCTGTCAAAAAAATCAATATAAACTATTGACATTCAAAAAAAAAAAAACATCTTAAGTGACATCTAAATTAAGCTCACTCAGAGCCAAGACTGGAGGTCGGTGGAAAACCCAGTAGAAAAGCGTCATTGGTTTGCTGTAGAAAAGACAGCTGGCAGCTATATATCGTGCTGATTTACAATTAAATAAAGGGCTCACTCGTGTAGCAATAAGGGCTGGACGACTATTCAATGACGATAATGTGATATTCATTTTCTCTATAAGAGATTGTCTTGAGGAGTCAGAGAAGTTAAGCGAAAAGGAAGAAAATGGAGTGCCGTCAACAAGCTCAGTCCAAATGGAGAAACAGGAAATAAGAACACATAGAAAAAATCATGGATGTCAGTCGGTTTATACCACGTGTCAAACTCAAGGCCCGCGGGCCAGATGTGGCCCGCCATATAATCTAATGTGGCCCGCGAGAGCTTAAAAGCTTTGAGTGTCTATAAAAAAAACAAAAAACGGTGTTTCCGCATCCATACTCACGAGTGAAACTGCAGAGCTGCCAACTCTCACACACTGCACGTAAGACTCACGCATTTGAGTGATCTCTCATGCCACACCTCCGATTTCTGACGCTAAAATAAATTTCAGGATGCAAAATGGGTGGAGCTAATAGTTTATCTGTGATCTGTTTCTTGAGCCTGATGATAAAAGATGATGATCGATATGCATCGTCTTCAGTCTGTGAGGTTTTTTTTTCGCTAAACACATTACAAAAATGCTTTTTTTTCTTTATTCACTTGGACAGTTTGATCCTTCATTAATAGAGTTATGTGGCTTTTCAAAAGCTGACAAAAATCAAAATTATTTAAATTAGAACAACAAGCATACAATTGTTTCTATGCAACTGAATTGTCACTTGAATAAGTTATAAATAATGAGTTATTTAACATTAAGGAGTAGTTAAATTTATTTTACATTACATTCGATTACATTTGAAAAAAAAAAAACATGGTGGTGAGTGGAATTTTATTTCTGTTTCCTGTGCGAAGTTGATATGAAAATGTGGGATGAGCGTCAGCGAGTGGCTATTTTACGCCATAATTATGTCATCAAAAGAGCTAGCTCTCATTGGCTGTTCTCCTTAGGAAAACAGATCCGATTTGGTACTCCAAAACAGTTTTTTTCATTGGCACCACTCATTCGGCCCGTGATGACATGTTGGCGCCCATGGTTTTAGATCGAGGCTTATCGTGATGTTGTTTTTCACCCATATCTCCCAGCTCTATGAGCGATACGGTAACAATAATTTATGAACTAATCATTTCTTTGTGCTCCAACATTCAAAACCAATGTGAGGTCAAATATTTATTTATCTCACTGTAGATATTAGATAAAAAAGTGTCTGAACATTCCTGCTTCTCAATGTGAGCTGCAGTATAACTATTTTGGTGGCGTCTTAATTGCTCATCCTGTTTACATCCTATTGTGTTTCATTTTAGCACGTAGCACACAAGCCTTCGATATCCACCACCCTTCACAGTCCCTTGTACTAGTATTGCATAGCCTGTCACTAGTTATGGAGATGTATAGAACTTACGCCAACATAAGAGAGAGAAAGCCTCGAGGTAAAGATTTTGAAGTAATGGTTCACAGTGCCCCGGCTTGGCTGGGTGACATTTCTAAACATCTCAAAGCAAAGGCCCTGGGCTGTGCCAGGACGACTGCTCTCGTTAACAGTGGAAGCCTGTAAAGAGAGTGAACAGGCTCCTCTGCCCTGGGCCCAAGTTTTATGAGCTGAGAGAATGGACTGCCACCGCCATGTCCGTTATCTGGACAAGAAGCTTAACTTTCACTCGGTGTTTGTACATCTGTATAACTCGACAGTGGCTCTTTAGATTCTTATCTACATTTTTTACGTTGCTGTCCTCTGGAAGACAAATTAAATAGTGCTCTGGTAGACCACCAGCACATTTCCCCACCCTCATTAGGTATGTGATATTAAAATCCTAAATCTGTTGTCGACCAGAGTCTTCATGGGCGTGTGTCTGCGGAGGGGCTATGATGGCTTGTTTTCTTATTGCATCATTAGTTGAGGGGGTTGTGTGTTTACCAGGGTAGGCTGAACATTGTGGACATTAATGTGTCCTCCTGTGGTTTATGAGCCATTCAGAACACGTGCACGCATGTCTGATGGACACTTCACGTGACCGTATACTGTAGAGTCGAAGGAGGCTGCACTACAACTGTCCCATCCCCTGAAGCCCAATCTTTTATTGTCAGTAAAAAGAGAGGAAATGTGTTGCATAGGGTTTGCTCTAGTTTTGTGCTCAGCTGTGTGATTGTGAACTCATAGCTATAGGCCTAAAATTAACACATGCACATTTGACTCATGTGGTTGAAGGCTTTTTAGGTGGATAGCTTTTGTTTTTTTTTTGGCCTTTATTTGGAGCATCCTGAATAGTGTTGTGCTGCTCTCTGCTTTTCTGCTTTTAATCATAAATATTGTCCATAGAGGAATGTTTTAGTTTCACCAAAAAGATGTTTACTGAACACTTAAAATGAATGAATGAAGGACGTCTTACATAATGTTTGACAAAGACATTTCCTTGTAAATGATGACAAATAATAGTAACTTAAGGTATTTTCCAGCTATATATATATATATATATATATATATATATATATATAAATTTTCTACAATTTTCTACAATCTACAATTTTAGTTTTACAATTGTAGTTGGTGGCAAGATAAGAACAAACTGTTTAAAGCCACTCAGGGCGTTTATTTTATTTTTTTTTACAATTTTCCGCCACTAAACTAATAAGGGTCAGTGAGTGCTCTGTCCGGTGGAGTGGAGCAATTCAGTCCAGTGCCTTCACCCCAGTCCAGTGGCGCATGGGTTTCCGATAGAGATATGGGATCCGCCATGCTTGTGATTTTAACTGGATCTTGAGTCGCCCTGTCATCGGCTCATCGTCAAAAATGCTCTGTACAGCACCCGGCACACTCTTCCAGGGGACAGGAATTCCAAGGGCCTAGTGACTCAGCCGGCCTGACAGCAACACTCTAGACCTAGTAGGTGGGCACCTCCTGGGCTCCTTCAGATTTTGCTGCGTCCCTTTTTGCTGCTTGTCTCCCCCCACACGCTGAACAGTGTGTGTCACTCCGCTCTCCTTGGCTGCATCATGTTTAAGTACACAGGCTTATGAATCACAGCTGACAATGCTGATATATATCATTTTTATTTTTTTATGGATATTTACATCTATTTAGGGAAGAATTTTGTGACCCCCAAAACTTTTCTTAAATGGAGACAATTTTTTAACCAATACTATGGTTTAAAACAATAGTTCTTACAATAAAAAAAACAACCATTAGGAAATGTCCAGTAGAAATTTATTAGACAAGAATATGTTCTGATCTCAGACCTGTTCTGTTTTCTTGCATCAGAAATGCAAACATGTCCCATGGCCAAGGGTAGCAGTGAAGTGCCTCAGTGCCCTGAGCGCAGTGCCTCTCTCACTGGCTATTTTCACTGGGGGTGGGGGTCGAAGGAAAGAGGAGAGGTGGGGAGGCTGTGTGCACATCACTTTTTATTAGCTTAATAAATCACCTTTGTTGTCAATCAAGGCCCAGAGAATAATTGGATATGGTTGAAGCCTTGCGTGATGGATTATAAATCATTCCAGATTAAATTAAAAGATAATGCACAAACTTAATGGTTTGTGTTTTGCAGTCTAAATTGCCTCTGAGCAGTGTTGTTTTCTCGCTTTATTGTGTGCCGTTTTTCTCGCCTCTAAAACCCTGCACGTGTGCCTGCCTTTTGCCATCCACTCTTCGACCGATGCGGAGTGTGTGTCAGCGTTTAATTCCTCTGCATTTCTTCATCTTCTATGATGTGTTTGTGCACCAACATGTTATTTCTATGCCTGGTTTTGTTTAGATTATGTGTCTGTTTGCACGTCTGCCTTGAAGCCCAACTGTGGAGATGGGAAAAAACAGCAGGAGCAATATCATAGACAATCAGTCCCAACCTGGCTCATCTACACCCTCTGCCCCGGCTGCCTCCAAATCAGAATAAGGCAAATCTCTTTCTGTTTGCATCCTGGGCCCGACTCGATGCTAACAGATTAACCCTGACATCCTCAACAAGCAGGGCTGGCTTCCCAGGTGCTATCCAATGAGAAAGAGAGTGGGGCAAGTCGACCCAATAAAGAGCAGAGCAGGAGCTGAGGCGGCGAAGGCAGAGAGGCTATATCCTACGCATTAGTGTCGCGGCTGCCCTGTCCGTTTATGTGCTGACAGATCCACTATTATCATAATCGGCCTTAGAACATGACGGGACGCTGAAGCGATGATGTCGTTTTATTTACGGGCGAGGCAGCCCCCCTTTCCGTTCTGTGCTCGCAAGCTACGTACCCTGGCAGGAAACCATGAGCAGGCGAGTAGGTCAAATGACATCTTTTGATCAGAGCTGTCTGAAGAGATCAGAGGAGAGTGGCAGGTAATGGATACCCAGTGACACGCTGAATGGAGAGAGCCAGCAACTAGATGAGTGCATGTCTCCCATTAGAAGCATCTCGTTCTCTCCATCAGGCTCGACTTTGCTCTGGTTCTACATCCCTCCCTTCTCTCTCTCTCTCTATCACCCTCTCCTCAGATTGACGCCTCAACGTAGTACCTAAATCAGTGCACTGCCACTGGCTAACACTCTGCATTATGGGTTGGAAAATGCCTATTATTTTGCTGCCTAACAGATCTGCCATGTTCAGGCCTTGTGTTTGTGGGAGGGATAGAGCAACTTTCTTTTTTTTACACTTTGGGCTCTTTTTTGACTGAGATTTTTCAGGATATAGAAACCAGTCCATAAGCATGTGCTTTAATTAGGACGTATTCAAAAAGCATGACATTTTAAAGCAATACATTGCGATAGTCATGGAGATTCAGGTAGTCGACGCTTGAGTCCCATCTTTGTGTTTCATGTGCTTCAATCTAGTAATCTGTCCCAGAAGTTAAGCAAATACCCATTTATATTTTAGTTATTTTATTATCTTCCTTCTGTTCACCCTTTACCCACTTACAATAATCTGGTAGTGACGCACCATCATGGCTGATTACGTCCAGTTTATTCCTCCAACCACTTGTTCATGGGTGTTTCGAGTCACTTCTGAAACTTCTTTCTCTTTTGTTAGAAACAGTAGGAACATTACAAGATAAGCTCTCTGCATCACTTAGAGTATGAGATAGGACTTAATGCACACATTACCGCTGCCCCCTAGTGGGTGGATGATATTAAACAAATCAAACGAGACTGCAGCCTTTTTGGGGTCTCAAAACATTATATATATAATATAATATATATATATATATATATATATATATATATATATATATATATATATATATATATATATATATATATATATATATATATATATATATATATATATATATACTATATACTATATATATACTATATATATGTATATATATATGTGTGTATGTGTGTATGTGTGTGTATGTGTTTGTATTTTTTTCCACTGATGATAAAAATAGGTGGTTAAAAATAGTTTTGTTTAGATATTGTGAACATCATATCACGATATGCATTATTACCTCATCATTGGACATCATATCCTATATGCACATAGTAGTTATTATTATTAGATGCAAGCTAATTTGAATTTTGAATTTCACTTTTTTGGTATTTTGCTTTAATTTAAATTTTATTTGTGGTTTTAATTCGTTTGTTCCAAAAAAAAAGCTACATCATATTGTCCACAAACATAATATCACTTTAAAGGAACAAAAAGTAATTATTAAGCCTTGTTTAATTAATTTTTTAGTTGTTTATTTATTCATTTATTATTATCTTTTTTTGTAATCTGACAAATATATGAAATGTTCTGGAATTGCTGAAAGGCCTGGTTGTGAACCCAAATTCAAAAAGCATCTGTCTCTGCTTTATAGGCTATCAGCAGATATGTCTGACAAATCAAAATAAATCACAATTCAGAATCAATAAACAGGAATTTTCCATGATTAACTCTTAAACTTGTTTTTCTTTCAGTATTTGCAGTGTTAGCATTGTTATTTTTGTAATTAATTTCACATTTCTTTATACATTAACACATTTGTTAATTATACATGTCAATAACTCTTGTAATAAAATATTTTAGATGCGTTATAATACAAAGTATTGTTCACGTAATTATTGTTCTTTAAAACAAAATAACTAGTGCTATTTGTGTAATGCAATTTTTGCCTTAATATCAATAATAAATGCAATTTCCTAATATGATACTAAGTTGAGAACAAAACATTAATTAATGAGATTACCATGTAGGCCTGTGATGGACTGCTGACTTGTGTACATGTGTACAGTGTGTAAATACAAAAAAATATATAATTTCACCTTCAATTAACACACACACACACACACACACACACACACACTGCGATGGACTGGCGACCTGTCCAGGGTGTACCCCCACCTCTCGCCCAATGTGTGCTGGAGCACTGGCAGACCCCCGTGACTCCAAAAAGGGAATAAGCGGGTTGGAAAAGGAAAGAATGAACACATACACACATATATTATATATAAACGTAAAATAAATAAACTTTGTGTGTGATCATGTTTATATTGTGACGTGTTGTTAATGTGTGTGTGTGTGTGGTAGCCATGCTGTGCGAGGCCCCGGGGATCACAGCAAGGGAGATCTGTTCTTTCCCATTACCCAGCAACCCTCTCTAATGGGAGACTGACACACTCCTGTGATTCTGAGTAGGACAGAGCGAGAGAGGGAGGGAAAGACACGTTCTGGGAGGGATTACCGAAAGAGGAAGAGGAACAACAGGAATCACAGAGAAAGAGGCTGATATTCTTACTGAGGCACACATGTAAACTGTTTGAAAGACAATGCCTAACCCCAGTCACTGCACCCCCCCCTCAGTCTCTCTCGGGAGTTACCAGTGTTTGTGTAGATCTGTCTGACCTCTTGTTGCCCCCTGCTTTAAGAATGTGACTTCTCCAAGTGGAGCGCATCTGAATAACAAAGACGAGCGGGTGGATCATGTGCTGAAGATTGTCTTTCTCCAGCTTGAGAATTATCTCTAAGAGCTGATTCAGGCGACAGAGCCATGTCAGATTATTGACATCTATAGTTTAATAGTCTATATATATATATATATTTTTTTTTCTGTATTTACATTGACAAACAAATACACATCTAGACATACATTTTGATGTGTGCACAGTTTGTAAATAAGTGTCTTTTTAAAACATTTTATATAATCTGACACAATCAGCAAGATATGCTTAGATTAACATGGCTCACATTTTTTTGTGATTTTTTTTTACTTTTTGGGTAAGTTGCATTTAAACATAAAATAAAATGACAATACTAAAAACTAAGAAAAGTTTCACTTTTTTTACAAAGTTATATTGTCAGGGGAATGCTATAAGTAAAATAATATTTTTTATTACATTAAATAATTTTAGTAATATATTTTATTGAAAATATTTCAAATAGCCATATAATTTCTGTGATTTTTTTATTATATTTTTTTATATTTTCAAAGCTAGCTGTACTCCTTCAATTATTTACAAGATGTATTCTCTTTAGCTGAAATTACCTTACGTAAGTAAAATTGTAATATATAGCAGCTATGTGCCATACTTTTGGGTATGTGCCATAGTTTTAATAATGATTTTTGATTTATTAAAAAAGTCAGTTTTGGAAAAACAACCACAGTGTACTATTTTAACATCTTCTAAAGGAGTAGACCCAAAAAGCACATGTAAGGTTTTTATTGGAGGTGTCCCATGAGTCCAGAACTTTTTAATAATTTATTACAACAAAACAGTCTTTGATCGCTGACAAATGAATAACTGAAGTGGAAGAATAAACTGATATCATAATAATCAGTTTTCAATCACCCTGATAAAAGGATAAAGGTTTTTTGTACTTAGTAAAGGTTTTTTTTTGTCTGCATTAGCCCTCTTATGAATTTAAATCACTATTTATTTAGCCCATTATTATGTTTAAGGTTTGAAGGGTCGTTTGTATGACTGAAGATCCATGTGTGTGTGTGTGTGTGTGTTGTGTGTGTGCGTGTGTGTGTGTGTATGTGTGTGCACGAGGCTGTCGAATCTTGATGATGTGTAGGAGTGTTACCTCCAGTGGAGGTGCTGTGGCAGCAGAGGGAAGTTCCGTTCTCCAGCGTGGATACCGGTTGCTGTGCACATGCATAAGAGGGGAGTGGGGGAGTGTAAACACACACACACACACACACACGCATACACACGCACACACATACACTGTCAGGGGCTCTCCCACTGAGTGGCATGAGCGGGCGATTAGCCATGCTAGCGTCTGTGTTTACGAGCTCTCTCTCTCAGTTCTGCCAGCATCGATGCACCTCGAGCCCTGTTTCTTTGCTTTAATCCACAGCAGCTTGCTCTTTCTCTCCCTCTCTTCCTCAGTCTGTCTCAGCAGCTCATATTTCACATTATTATAACAAAAGATGTACTTTTTTTAACGGTTGCATGTATCGGTAGTTTGTTCTAAACAAACTACTTTGTTCTAAGTTTGCTCTGATTCTAATATTGATATTGATATCTGATATTGGAAATATTAAAACAGCCGGGTTGTAGTACATGGAGAATTGTAGTACATGGTTAAAGGGAAATCTCAATTGAAATCCATCAACTTTACTATTGACATTTTTTTTATATACCATTTACATGAAATTGCAATCGCTGTACCAAACCGTATTTAAATCAACCAGTTTCAAGAAGGTATTAAAACTATTGAAGGTACTGTAAAAGGTATCAAGCCATCAATAAAAGTTATCAAGCCACCAATAGAAGGCACCAAACCATCAATAGAAAGTACCAAACCATCAATAGAAAGTACTAAACCACCAATAGAAGGTACTAAACCACCAATAGAAGACACTAAACCACCAATAGAAGGCACCAAACCATCAATAGAAAGTACTAAACCACCAATAGAACGTACTAAACCATCAGTAGAAGGTACTAAACCATCAATAGAAGGTACCACACCACCTATAGAAGGTAATAAACCATCATTAGGATGTACCAAACCACCAATAGAAGGTACAAAATCATCAATAGAAGACACTAAACCACCAATAGAAGGTACTAAACCACATATCGAAGGCACTAAGCCATCAGTAGAAGGTACTAAACCATCAATATAAGGTAATAAACCATCAATAGAAGGTACCAAACCACAAATACAAGGTACCAAACCATCAATAGAAGGTACCAAACCACCAATACAAGGTACAAAATCATTAATAGAAGACACTAAACCACCAATAGAAGGTACAGAACCATCAATAGAAGGTACTAAACCATCAATAGAAGGTATCAAATCACCAATAGGAGGTACCACACCACCAATAGAAGGTACTAAACCATCAATAGAAGGTACCAAACCACCAATAGAAAGGACTAAAACATTAATAGAAGGTACCAAACCATCAAAGAAGGTACCAAACCACCAATACAAGGTACAAAATAATTAATAGAAGACACTAAACCACCAATAGAAGGTACTAAACCATCAATAGAAGGAACCAAACCACCAATAGAAAGGACTAAAACATCAATAGGAGGTACCACACCACCAATAGAAGGTACTAAACCATCAATAGAAGGTACCAAACCACCAATAGAAAGGACTAAAACATCAATAGGAGGTACCACACCACCAATAGAAGGTACTAAACCATCAATAGAAGGTACCAAACCACCAATAGAAAGGACTAAAACATCAATAGAAGGTACCAAACCACCAATAGAAGGTACTAAAGCATGTGAATATTATGAGCCTTTCAAAAACCCTTGATTTGGGTAAGCGTGATGAATCTATCTTTGACATGAATCTGATTGGCCAGCAGTTTTGATTTATCATCAGTTCAGCTCAAGCAGATATGATTGTTTATTATCGCATTTATATTAAATAACCCCGTTGTAACCATCATCATAGAATTTACAGGCTCGGTAGAGCTTTCCCGTGAACATTGAGTGTAACATTCCCAATTTTGTCTTTAATCTCCCCATAAGTCAAAACACCCCTGGTCTTCGTAAGTCAAAACACCCCTGGTCTTCGTCTGTGTCAGAGACAATGCAGGGAAACAAATCTTGTTCTAGTCATCATAGCTATGGTAACCATCACTTAGTAACGGTCATGCGTTCTTTAAACAAACCACAAGCGACTGCATAGATGGAATTCCCTTATCTGTGTCGCTCATTTTCTTTTCTGTTCTCTCATCGTTCCGCCTCTCTGTGTGTTCAATCCATCTCAATGTACTGTGTGTGGGCAGGGTCGGCCAGGCTGGTTGAAGTGGTCTCAGCCAGCTTTCTCTTTCTCCCCAGCCAGCCTTGGAGCAGGGCCCCCATCAGTCAGAGGGTCTGGTCGATGGGGCGTCTCTCTGGAATCGATGCCTTGCCTGTCTGCTTCGTCCATCCCTCTCCCTCTATTCAATCCATGCCCTCTCGCCCACCCTAGTGCAGGACACAAATGCACATGTCTTGCCGCGAACACACTCATGCTTGGGACCGCTACTAATTTGTCTGTGCATGTCAAATCGTAATAATTAAGCATTATTGATCTCAGATTCAATTAACTTCATTAACACGGGTCATGATAGCTGAGGAGGAGACGTGAGGAAAGGGGTTAGGGTGGAGGGTGAGAGGAAATAGGAGAAGAGAAGTGAATTGGTGCTATCTCATATTCTCCAGCCGCACACAGACAGCATGTCTGCTTAAGGCTACAAACCATTTTCCATCCTAATGATATCACATTGCAGATAGTGGCATATTAGAGAGAGATACCTCTCATTATAAATGTGGGCTTTAGGGGCTATATATAGCAGCTTTAATTACCAACTACTTACTCTTTCACTCTCTTCAGCTCATCTGAACACTCCGAAGTATTAGAGTAGGCTGCTGACGTCATCTGCTGTCTGTAGAGCAGAGGCGATTGGAAACAAGAATAGTGAGGCGATTGGGAGCGCATATGTTTACGTTTTACCAGTACAAACTTTTATAGATACGCCTTTAAATGCATTTAATAATTGAGAAAAACATTGGATGAAAAAGAATTGTGAAAGCGCCATTTAAAAGTATTTTGTAAATGGAATGGTTGCTAAGGTAGAAGGCTATGGTTGCTATGAAGGAGTCTTTGATATCCTACAAAGTTCACCATGCCAGTAATATGAATAATATAAACCAACTCTATGTCTCTACCAACAAAGTCTCTATGATTTTCCTAAGCTGACATAGTGATATGCCAAAATGGTTGCTACGGTAAACAGTCACGTTGCTATAAAGAGAACATAATATAACATTCCCTTTCTTTGTCACTATAAGTGATATAAACCAACCACTATGTCTTTGTTATTTACCAAGGTTTAGTTGCTAGGATAAACAGTTTGGTTGCTAAGGAGCTGTCAGTGATATACAAATTTTAATTTGCATAAACAAACCCCCATTTCTCTAGGATGATCTCTATGAACCGTTTATTGAACGTCTCTATTTACCATTTATTTTTAAGGCCATTATGAGTAAATGGAAAATTCCCCTTCTGGAGCCTGGGGTTCAAATACTTTTGGTTTATATGTTCTTGCACAAACTGATAACCTATACAATTTGGTCAGTTTGAAGTTTCAATGAGCTTCTGAGTTTGAGTTGCAGTTGTACAAAATTTCAACTCAGTCAACGTCAGCGGAAAATTTCCCCGAATTCTTAGGGATTTGCCAGAATTAGTTTACTCTAAAATGATATAGAAACTCGAGTCAGACCAGTTTGGACGTCTTGGCAAAGTGTGGTGGTTGTAGCTTCAGTGGTCTAGGAGGGCACTCTTTTGTTGCCTTGGCCATGTGTTTTGGGTCATTGTCATGCTGGAATAGCCATTTACCTGTCATGCCCTGATTTAGGGTAGATAATCCTTCAAATGCCATGTCCACCTCTCTCTCTCTCTCTCTCTCTCTCTCTTTTTTCTCTCTTTCTCTCACTCACTCCAAGAAACGATATGCTCTAATAGTCTAGAGCCTTGCAGCAATCTTAAGTTTGCAAGGTGAGGCTCTCCACTGCTTCACAAAGCATCTTTCTCTGCTGGTCATCTCCCAGGATACCCAAGTGTAAATTAGATCAAGCTCTTCTTTCCGTCTGATGCCAAATCATTAGGAAGTCATCCTCATTCCACCCCCACCATACCAGTTTGGGATCCAAGCATCCTGTTTTCTAATTAGAAGAGCACCTGTGTGGTGGGAGTATATCGAGGTCAGGCACTTTATTCTGAAGGTCCAGGGATGAAATCTCTGTCCTGTTCCCAGCAAGAACACACAGACTTTTGGGTTGGGATTCAGCCAGAGTGTGCACCAACATGGGTGGCTTTGTGTGTGCATAACTTATTTTAAGCTCTGTCTCTTTTGTTAAAAAATATCTATTTTCCCCCAATCTTAGTTGGATAATTCTAATAAAGATAAGCACACATTCAGATGAGGAAACGTGTGCAAACTTCCCACTCAGATTTGCTGTAGGGTGCACACCTAGTCTCCTGAAAAGCTGTAGTCTAATGAGTACAATAAAGTTCAGGGCAAGGTTAGAGTGAGACAAGGTTTGAAGTGATGAGCAATGCTTCATTTTTGCCCATTGGCATCGTCACCCTCCTTTTTTACTTTAATTACTTGCTAATCATTTTGTGTAATTATGTTCAAGGTTGACCTTGTGTATAAGTGTGTATGTGTTCAGTACCTCTGTCCGTCTGTGTGCTTTTTAATCACTGTATGGAGAACTTAAAGTGTTTGTATGTGAGCAAAGCAGCTTTTTACATTGCTATTTGGCCTTGATGTAAAGCTCGGCGTCTCTTGCTTCCTGAAGGAAGGCATTGTTCTCTTAAACAGCTGTCGTTTTGGCTGATTCAGAACAGATGGCTGTGTGTGAGCGTGTTCATGTGAGTTTGTGTGAGCTGCATGATCACAGTTGGTTGTGATTTGTGTAGGGGGCGATTCGATTTCACAGAATGGCTGTGATGTGTGTGAGAAGATAGATCCTAATAATAATGCTGTGAAAATCACCTTTAAATGCTCTTTTCCTTCTGTTCTAAGACTTGAGTTTTTATTTACACTAATATTCACACTTGTAGACAAGATAACTCATGTCTATATTACTTTTCTTTAATAATGTGTCTTGCAGTATTGTTTTGACAAGTTTAATTTTATTTATTAAGAAAATGCACCCTTTGGAATGTTTTGTGTAAACGCAGTTAAATATTATATATAGTAATAAATGTATAGACTGTGTGTTGTATTTACAGCAAGACTAGTTTGACTTGTGTGGTATTTAGACATGATAGAGTGGGTTTACAGAAAAACAGAGCATTTAATGGCATGTCTTTTCTCCTAGTGTTTACATACCTGGTCAGAAGTGTGATAAACTGACACTGTAAGGAATTCATGGAATTGTATCAGTGCATTTTTCTCCACTTGCCTCACCATTTGTGTCTCTTTTTCTCTTGAAAATTAAAAAAAAAAGTTAGTTAGTTTACATTTTAAAGGTATAAAGAAACATTTTTATATAGATTTAGGCAATTATTTTAATGAAACAGTTTTATTATTATTATTATTATTATTATTATTATTGGTATTACTAGTAGTAGTAGTGGTGGTAGTAGCAGTAGCAGCCGTTAGCAGTACTAGTGGTGGCGGTAGTCATAGTATTATAATTGTAGCAGAAATAGTAGTTATAGTAGTAGCAGTAGTAGTGTCGTAGTATAGTAGTAGCAGTAGGCGCAGTAATAGTAGTATTTTAGTAGTAGTAGTAGTATAGTAGTAGCAGTAGTGGCAGTAACAGTTGTAGTCATAGTAGTAGAAGTAGTAGTAGTAGTAGTAGTAGTATTAAGAATGTATTTTTGTAATGAGTGAGCATGCATTCCCAGAGACTGATGCAAGTAATGTAGTATCTTAGTAAGGAACAGTGTCTCCTGAATGAGCTTCACTGCATTTAAAATGCAGTTTTATTGTGTATTCATTGCACATTGAGAACAATGATGCAGCATACGTTAGAACTGTTCTGTCTGAAGTCTCCACTGACAGACATTGTGATAATATTTTTCCTTTCTTTCGTTTTTTAATTTCAGCATATGTGCCAGAGGAGCTAAAGGATGCAGCCTTACTAGAAGATGACGCTGAGGGAGAGGATTCAGCTGGAGAGGAAGAACCTGCAACAAAGTATGCATGCCAGGATAAGGACTTACTTCTAAAAGACAGACCAGGCTACCATGACTCACCAACAGCGGATTTCTCCAGCCATGAGATGGACAGCGAGTCACATCTGAGTGAATCCAGTGATCGCATGTCCGACTTTGAGAGTGCCTCTATTAAAAATGAAGAAGACGCCGCAGCCAAGGAGTCCCTCACTTCACTTTCTTCAACTTCATCAATGATGATGATGACAACGACCATGCCAAGCACTGAAGAGGCTACAACTTTGGGTCCAGACAGCCTGGAGCAGATGAAGGCTATCTACACTAGCTTCCTAACTAACTCATATTGGTCATCTTTGAACTTGAATCTATCCCAGCAGCCAGCGGAAAAGCCCCCACGTAGCCACAGTAGTAGCAGCAGCAGTAGTAGCAGCAGCAGCAGCTGTGGTAGTGGTGGCTACGACTGGCACCAGACAGCAATGGCAAAGACATTGCAGAATGCTTCACAGAACCAGAGTAGACTACTGCATCCAGCTGCTGAACCAAACCTCTTCAGTACTGTACAGCTTTATCGGCAGAGCACCAAACTCTATGGCTCCATCTTCACTGGTGCAAGCAAATTCAGATGCAAAGACTGCAGTGCCGCCTATGATACTCTTGTTGAACTCACCGTGCACATGAATGAGACAGGGCACTATAGAGATGACAACCATGAGACAGATAGTGAGGGTACAAAGCGCTGGTCAAAACCTCGTAAACGTTCCCTTCTTGAGATGGAAGGAAAAGAGGATGCTCAAAAAGTTCTCAAGTGCATGTACTGTGGACATTCCTTTGAGTCACTACAGGACCTTAGTGTTCACATGATCAAGACAAAACACTACCAGAAAGTGCCTCTTAAGGAACCTGTAACTCCTGTGGCAGCCAAAATCATCTCCTCAGCTCGAAAGAGAGCCCCCATTGAGCTTGAATTTCCCAGCTCACCAGATTCCAGCGGAGGGACCCCCAAGCCTTCTTTAACTGATCCCAATGACCTTTTGCAAAAGACCGCCAATCCTTATATTACACCTAACAATCGGTATGGACATCAGAACGGTGCTAGTTACGCATGGCAGTTTGAATCTCGAAAATCCCAGATCCTGAAGTGCATGGAGTGTGGAAGCTCACATGACACATTACAAGAACTGACCGCCCATATGATGGTCACAGGACACTTTATCAAGGTGACTAACTCCGCTATCAAAAAAGGAAAGCCTATTATGGAGTCGATGACCACGACAGCTCCTAACTGCATACCTTCCAACGAGGACAAGGTACAGTCTGTGCCACTTGCTGCCACTGCATTTTCCCCACCTCCTCCAGCACCTCCTCCCCCAAGTATCTCCCCTGCCATCACACCTGTGGAGATCAAAAAAGAGGAGAAGGAAGTGGAGTGTACAAAAGAGACATCCAATAGCAAAGACAAGAGATCGCTTGAAAATGAGACAGATGAGAAGTTTGACGTTTCATCGAAATACCCATATTTGACAGAGGAAGATCTCGAGGAAAGCCCTAAGGGTGGATTTGATATTTTGAAATCTCTTGAAAATACAGTGACATCTGCTATTAACAAAGCACAGAATGGCACTCCAAGCTGGGGAGGCTACCCCAGTATCCATGCTGCCTATCAGCTCCCAAACATTATGAAACTGTCCCTGCGCAACTCAGGGAAAAGTTCTCCTCTAAAGTATATGTTTTCCGGAGAAGAGATTCTTTCACCTACCAAAAGCCAACCTCTGTTATCACCCCCTAGTTGCCAAACATCCCCTTTACCCAAAAACAATTTCCATGCAATGGAGGAACTAGTTAAAAAAGTTACTGAAAAAGTGGCCAAAGTAGAAGAGAAAATGAGGGATTCTGGAGCTATGCCTTCCCCCATTCAACGGACCACACCATCTCCTTGCAGTAGTGATGCAGGTGAATCTGCCAGGGAGGATTCTCCCAAGGAAAGGAGAGGAGCCAAAACCCCCGAGACTAATGGGAGTGCAAACACTCATAAAGAATCAAATGGTGACGCTTTTTCAAAGGACTCTCTGGAAAACGGGACTGAACATGTCGTCAAAGCGCCTGTGCCTAGCCTGTGTAGCAGCACGGCCATTATTACCGACCATCCTCCAGAGCAGCCATTCGTCAACCCTTTAAGTGCGCTTCAGTCTGTCATGAATGTCCACCTAGGCAAAGCTGCCAAACCTGCACTGCCATCCCTTGACCCCATGAGCATGCTTTTCAAGATGAGCAACAGCCTTGCCGAGAAGGCAGCAGTAGCGGCATCCACTCCATCTCAGACCAAAAGGTCCAATGAACATCTAGACCGCTACTTCTACCACATTAATAACGACCAGCCTATTGATCTGACCAAAGGCAAGAGTGATAAAAGCAACTCTCTAGGATCTGCCGCCCTGTCCTCCTCCACCTCCACACCAACCTCCATCTCCCCAGCATCCACAATCACAATGGCCAAAGCCTCATCCGCTGTGGCTTCTTTCATGTCTAATTCTCCGCTGCGTGAAAATGCATTGTCTGACATATCTGATATGCTACGCAATCTCACAGAGAACCATGTTTCCAAGTCCTCCACACCAACAAGTCTTTCAGAGCGTTCAGATATAGATGGATCAACGCCAGAGGAATCAGAAGAGATATCTCCTGCACAGAAACGAAAAGGGCGACAGTCCAATTGGAATCCTCAGCATTTACTTATCCTGCAGGCACAATTTGCATCAAGTTTGCGGCAAACAGGGGACGGCAAATACATTATGTCTGATCTCAGTCCGCAGGAGCGCATGCACATTTCCCGTTTCACTGGCCTCTCAATGACCACCATCAGCCACTGGCTAGCCAATGTCAAATATCAGCTGAGGCGGACAGGTGGCACTAAATTCTTGAAAAATCTAGACTCTGGCCACCCCGTTTTCTTCTGCAGTGACTGTGCATCACAGATTCGGTCTCCCTCTACTTATGTCAGCCATCTTGAGTCACATCTGGGCTTCCGGCTCAGGGACTTGGCAAAGTTGTCTGGTGAGCATCTTGTTAGCCAGATCTCTCGCCACACCAAGGGATTTTCTGAGAAACTGCTTTCAGCCCAAGCGCATTCTTTGGTACACCAGATCCCCAACCCCAGTCCCCATTCACTATCCACCTCTCCTTCTCCAGACGAGGAGGCAAACGGCACTTCATATCAGTGTAAACTTTGCAACCGGACTTTTGCCAGTAAGCATGCTGTCAAGCTCCATCTGAGTAAGACCCATGGTAAATCTCCTGAGGATCATCTTATGTATGTTAGTGAACTTGAAAAACCTTAGCAATGACCCAGGACACAAACTTTCTCATCTCTTTGTCTTCTTTCCTGTTTTCAAGCCTTCTGACTAACATTTCTTAAGGAAATATAATAAAACAAGTGAAAAAAAACTAACTGCACATAGATGCCAGAACACAACTACTGTTCAGTTTTGGAACATCATTTTGGAGTTTCCTTTGGGAATAACGTATTTGCCCTTTGAGACATTACCTTTCTGCATTTTTATTTCACAAAGAAAAATGATGGCTATGATGATAATTTTCTAACTGTGCGGTGCTGACTGAAGAGGTCGATGGTAATATATGAAGGTAAATAAAACAGATTAAAAATGAAGGTGTATGTATTTGAAAGTTGTGTAAAAACAATTGGCACCCTTCAGGTGCTCTAAGCTGCATGCATTAATGAAATGGTTTAGTTCAATATTTGGGAACTAAATCTGGGCTTTTTTTCTTTCAAATATTTTTCTTTCTCTCATTTTTATTCCACTTTGTTCATTGACCTATGCTGGTGCCACCAGAATTATATTTAACCCTCTGAGTACGCAAATATACATTTCTATCCAAGAACCCCCAACCAAACATAAACAAATGCACATGCATAAAAAAAAAAAACATATTCCCAGGAGTGGGCATTTAAAAACCAAACCTAAAACCCACTTTGTTTATGCAGCTAGCTGTACAGATGTGCAGTATGTGAGTCCAAAAGTAGCATTTTTATCCTTATTACTCTTTTAGTTTCCTCAAATCAGGGGCCTTTGTGAATTCAGGTCAGTGTAAAAATGTGTACATAAAACATAAACTAATTTCTCTCTAAATTATGCATCATTTTATATTTTTAATTTAAGATGGGTATGACTATCTGCTGGTGCACAATATATGAAGACATTAATGAAAGTGTTTTGCACAATAGTTTTATAAATATGTTATTTAATCAAAGCTATTAAAGGAGATCTCCTGTTTTATTTCCGCCTCGTGCTCAAAGGGTTAAACGTGTTGTAAAAGACATTGTTCCATCATTTCACGTAAATGGTTGTAAAAAAGTGAAACTTTATAATGTAAGGAGGAATTTGACCATGTAACCCTTTCTTTATTTATAAACACTCTTGGTCGTTTCATATTGTAGAATGCCTTTTTGACTGATATTCTTTTATTTTGTTGTTCTATCGAATTACTGCAGCATCTTCATTTTAGGGGTTGTGAAAGGTATACATGGCTACCTTACCTCCTATTGACAATTCTGCTATATTTTGGCAGTTAATTTACTGAAGCAACTGACAGCTGCCAGTGAATGAAAACCTTATGTGTAAAATATTGGCATGTAAACAGCACAGGCACTGTTATGCATTCTGTGCTGTGTTATTTTTGTTGTTGTTGACAAAGAAGCACTCATTATATGACTTCATATAACCTTTTTTCTACTGAAGCATTAAATTGAAATTGTTTTGGTTTTTTGCAATAACTTGCTGTGTCTCGACTCTTAAATATTTTCGGTTCAGGGGGATAAGAAATCTGTAAAAGCCTTTATACCAGGGGTCACCAACCCTTTTCCTGGGTACTGATTAATACAAAGGGCTACAACTTTGAGACCCTCTTCTGAATTTATTAATAATTAAGGATATTCATCTCTGCAAAGACACTGATCATGTTGACACATCAATGATTTACAATGTAGGAAACAGATAAATATGCAACATATAAATATTTATATTTTGTCTTAGTGCAAGTGTTTTGTAAATTGAAAAAAAATATATAATGTTCAAAACAGTTCAAAATGATCACTTCTACAACAGTCCAAGGAAAGCACAATGTCAGAATGTACAAATAATAAATCATATAAATACAAAAAGTGAGCTAAGATTAAAAAAATATTGTTAACATAAACAAACGTATTGAACAAAACATGAACTGGACACTGGTACCCTTATCTTTCAGTTAGTGGGAGCCTGGCATTGCGTGGGGTTTAATAGTATGTTGTACATACCAGTATGTTATACATACTGGTAAACCCTGTGTTAGCAGGCAGTTGGACAGGTGTTCATAATAAAGTCACGCCTACTCTGCCTACTGACATGGGGGTAATATGAGTCATTTTCCAAGCTGGACTGAAGGCTGCCATTGAGTGACGCACACGCAACTTTTTGATAAGAATGTAATCATAATTGATTTAGAACTCCGCCTCGAGTCTCACTTGCACACACCCCTCTAACTAGCAGTTTTGTTTTTTTGCTTTATATACTATTTGTTTGTTAATTATTAACAACAATTTGACAGTTGGCAGCGTAAATGATCTTTCTCACGATGTTCTGTGTAGCTGACAGTCGCCTAGTTTTTGAGCCATCGTGAACCATATGAAAATAAACTTGAACCAAAAAAAGCTATTGAGTTTTGTCCACTTTATAGATACCTTTAAAAACTTGTTAAAATACTTTGTGTAGATAACATAATTTCGGAGGAAATCATTTTTAGACGTGCATTGGGCGGAAACCATTCTGCAGCCATTACCATGGGGGCGCTCGCCGCAGTTTGGCTTCACTCTGCCGGACATGTGAGACACACTTGGTCCAGACCATTGACACCAGTAGTGTGTTAAATTTAAGTTTGCCTTTAAAGAATATCAGTGTAGAGGCAGCATCATCTAAAAAAGGTGCTGTTTATTTGCCTGTGTAGGTGTTTTCACGCATTACCGGAGATATTAAGTGTTTATATCTGATGTGGAAGACTTCAGTGCTGTCATATTTTGTTTTTGGCAGATCTATCCCGTCATTTCTGTCATCTAATTCCCTGTGTGGTGACACATCGACTCACAATGTTTCCTAATACGGTTTAACTGGAAAAGCATCAGGCAGTGTGAAGAGTTATGCACCATTCCTTGTCTAAAAAGAATGTAGCAGATAATTGCTCTGGCATTAAATCTCTTTTTTAACATATTCACTGTTGCAATTAGCTCACGTTCAAATTTTGCAGGAACAAATTTTCTTGGGTCTCACCCAGAATTACATTTAGAGTTTGATTACAATCGTCTGCTTTAGTTTAGACTGTACTCATAAAAATACTGGTGGCATACTGCATGTGCTTATTCCTGCTGTTTATGTGCGAGAGAGACAGTGAGAGCAAACTTTTGTGAAAAGATCAGTTGAAGCAAGAGCATGTATACAAAACATTTTATAATGGTAGGAAAAGTACCCAAAAACGGTTTAGTCTGTTCACTGACTGGATATGTTCCTCGTCAGATCTGTCAGAAAGCATTCAGCATGCACACACACACTCAAAGCCGGTTGGAGCAAGGTAGAGGGGACATCATGTGTGGTGACAAGGTGCTGCTGTGTGAGAAAATGTCACCCTTCACAGTCTTCCCTGAAGTCTGGAGCCATATTTAAGGTGCTCATTAGTCACAAAGAAATGCCTATGCAATTTGCGGGTGAGAGCCATTTTCTATCCTCCATATTGCCAGAAAAGACTCCGAACTTGGGGTTATTAAGGTTGACAACAACTATGCGTGGAGATATTTAACTATTATAAAATGGCCTCATTTCTACATGTCAAAATAAACAATATCCTTCCTTCCACCTCAGGGCTAATGCCATCTCTCTTTAAAGTTGAAATAAAATCTGCATACAAGGCAGCTCATTTTTCTAAAGACAAAGGTAGTTGGATTTTGACAGGGAAAAAAGTCACTATAAATAACCAGTGATATGTTTGTAAAAAAATGCATTATACATTAATATCGAAACAATCAATGCATTACCCATAGTAGATAAATAACAAGAGATCAGCCAATCACAGCCAGATTTCTTCCATAGTGCCAGTCTGCACCAGTACTGACGAGAATATAGCCAGTCAAAACTCAACAAACTAGTTGTCACAGTTAATTACAGTGCAGACACATTTCAACAACCCCCAAACAACATCATTCAAGGCTTTAAAAAACTTTTGAACAAATCTTTAAACAACTCTTTAAAAGCAGTGAGCCATTGGCTCCAACTTCAAAGAGTTTTAAACATCTTGGAGTTCTTACCAATGTATTTATTTAGTTGTGCATTTATTTTCATTTAAAAGCAAAAGTGTCCACATGGTTCTTTCAACTGTAAATTCTACCCTGGAAATCTTGACAATACGGTTTAGGATTGTCATATTTAAAAAAAAAAAAAAGTTCTAATTATCTGCTCATATAAAATCAGATACAGAATGAATTCATCAATTTATTAATATTACAGGATCTTCGAAAAATTGGCATATTGGGATAAAGTTCAATATTTTTTGCAATGTACTGATAAACATTAGACTTTCATATAGTTCAGATTCATGTACACACCACTGAAGTAGTTCAAGCCTTTTATTGTTTTAATATTGATGATTTTGGCATTGCAAGTCATGAAAACCCAAAATCTAAAAAAAATTGCATATCATGAAAAGGTTCTCTTAACAAGATATTAATCTAATCATCTGAATCCACTAATTAAGTCTAAACACCTGTAAAAGATTCCTGAGGCTTTAAAAAACACTCCCAGCCTGATTCATTACTCAAAATCGCAATCATGGGTAAAACTGCTGTCCAGAAGACCATCACTGACACCTCAGGCAGGAGGGTCAGACACAGAAAGAAATTTCTGAACGAATCGGCTGTTCCCAGAGTGCTGTATCAAGGCATCTCTATGAGAAGTCTGTGGGAAGGAAAAGGTGTGGCAGAAAACGCTGCATAACGACAAGAGGTAACCGGACCCTGAGGAAGATTGTGGAGAAACATCCATGTCACCGTGTACAGGCATGTGCAGGCAATGGGCTACAGGTGCCGCATTCCCCAGGTCAAGCCACTTTTGAACCAGAAACAGCAACAGAAGCACCTGACCTGGGCTACAGAGAAGCAGCTCCGGACTGTTGCTCAAATTTTGCATGTCATTCGGGAATCAAGGTGCCAGAGCCTGGAGGAAGACTGGAGAGCCAAAATGCATAAAGTCCAGTGTCAAGTACCCACAGTCAGTGATGGTCTGGGATGCCATGTCAGCTGCTGGTGTTGGTCCACTGTGTTTTATCAATGGCGGGGTCAATGCTGCTAGCTATCAGGAGATTTTGGAGCATGTCGTGCTTCCATCTGCTGAAAAGCTTTATGGAGATGAAGATTTCATTTTTCAGCACGACCTGGCACCTGCTCACAGTGCCAAAAACACTGGTAAATAGTTTACTGACAATGGTATTACTGTGCCAACTCTCCTGACCTGAACCCCATAGAGAATCTGTGGGATATTGTAAAGAAAAAGTTGAGAGATGCAAGACCAAACACTCCTGATGAGCTTATGAGTAATGATTACTCATTGTAAATATTTTCATCTTCCTGATTTTCTTCTACCAAGAATGCCTTCAAACCATGTTTGAAGGCAAGTTTATGACATACCCCTATTGGGTATCTCCATATGCATATTGATGATTAACAGTTGCTTGTCAATTTGATTATTCTTTAGCTGAGGCATCACCAGATTTTTTGGGATAAAGACTCCATGGCAGGAGGCAGTTTAATGGTGTAACACACCCATTAAAAAAAAAACAGCTCATATAGTACAAGTGGTTGAAAATTTTAATGCTGACATACAGAGAGCAAAACCGTTCATATTGAGGCTCAATGGACTGCTGCCTCACCCCATGTCTCTTCTTAATATCAAAACGGTCAATGTGAAATTTAGTGATTTAAAAAAATATCTAAAAATCAATACATTTATTACATAATACAGAGTCTGTATCTGGTAAGGTAAAACACAACAGTTATGTCTGTTGTTGAGACTAAGCAATTTAATGTTTCACTGGTTCATAAAAAGTGTTTATCCTGAATGTCATCTCAAGCAATTCTTTAATAGTGAACATTCCACCACTGCCACCATTTGTGATGACGTGGGTTTCAAACCCAAATAGAAGTCCCAAAAATATAATCAAATGGTGACCTATCTGTAATAATTTATTTCAAAACAAAAGAGCACCCAAAACAATTTACAAAAACATTAAACAAAAAATTTACACCAAAACAGACATAACTGTTTCTCCTGTCTACACAGCAGACCTGTGTCTGTATCCCTTGTCTGTATTCTTTTCTTCAACAAATTGAGTGATTTTGAAAATAAAAAAAATAAATGAAAAACTTGGCAACATGGTGAATTTGAAAGGAACTGGCTGCATGTCACTGAATACATAAGTATTTATTCAGAGACTGTATCTGGGAAGGTAACAACCCAACGGTTAACAGAGACTAAGCAGTCTGGTTCTTTAAAAGAGTTGATTCAGAATGTTGTCTCCAGCAATTCTTCAATTTTAAACATCCCACCACTGCCACCATTTGTGAATACCTGGGTCTCGATCTCAGAGAAAATTCCTGAAAATGATTTGAAAATTAAATATATCTCTTGTTATATTTCAAATATATGTTCATCAGGCTCCATTAGATTGGACTAAAGCAACCGGCATAGCTGACAGAACCTTACTCCCCCAAAATAACCATTGTATATATAATGACAAACAATGATACAGATGAACAAAATAAGCATTCAGAACTTCAGATAGCTTGCTCCTTCGCAAGTAATATAAGGCTATTCGCATTCAGACTATCACCTAACAAATTCTGTTCTCAAAGCTGCTCTATACAAAAGAGCAAGAGTTTTCAACCTTTTAATAATCACTCATTGGAAAAACCAAAGAGGTTGTCACAAAACTGTTGAATTAGTAATTTAAGATAATATTGTAACCAATTTTAATGGCAATACTATGTGTGGTCAACTTCCCAAAAAAAGGCTTCAAGCTTAGTAAAAGTCTAACAAACCCTCCACTACTAAAAGTTCAAACGAGAAAGTGGTTCTTGAAAAATAAAACAATCAGTATTAGTGGTTATCGGCAAGTCCCAGTGAATTACACAGATGCAAGCAGGGTGCATCAACCCCCTAACAATCGGGCCTGATAGATTCACTGCTGTTCTGACCCAAGGCTGGATGCCTTTCAGACGAGCTGTCTCTCTTAACCTGTGTAATTTACATGCGCTGTAATTCACTCACCATCTGCAGACTCACCTTGGACACACTCCCATTATAAATGCTAATTTAGGTCACCTTATAAATTCTCTCAATCACATGGTTGTGTGTAAATAATCCATACTTGCTGATGAGTAAACAGTGGATGCTTTGGTACTAAAAAGTCTCATGGGGGGTGTCATGGTGACCTCTGTATTACCCCAAGAAGAAATTCGGAGAAAGGAGGAGAGGTGTCTAAGGTTTTATAATGCACCGCCATAGATCTTAGAGCTGTCACATTCCCAGAGTATCTTAAAATAATGCGTTTGATGAATGTGTGATTTCTCTAATTCATGAGGCCTTGGTGTGCTGCTGGCTATGTGGAAGAGAGGAAACTTAAATGGGGCTTGAACGGTTCTTTGCACAACAAGAAATCAATATCCCACACATCTTATGAAACTAGGAGGTGGAAGGGAGTTTAATGTCTACTTAAAGCACTAAATGCACTCACCTTTAGTCTTGAGAAGTGTGTGGCTGTGTGCGTGTGCATGTGTGTTTGTCATTTATACCTCTTGTCTCTGAGAGCCAGTTTGCTGTCAGTGGCTCAGTAAGATGACAAAGGGCATAATGGCGTTGTGCAGCAGTGTGCCATTACAAATGTGATCACCAATCACTCGAGACACAACACACTCCTCGCAGGAAGAGGTAATAAGGTCTCAGTGAGTGCACACACGCACCATCTCTAAACCCGCTCCGAATCCCACGTGTGCCTTCATTTCTATGAAACAAACATACCATGGGGAAGAATTACCTGCTGTGCAAAAGCAGTTAGTTGCTAAAGTACAGATGCACAAATACGCTTCAGGATTCATCACAATCAGCAGACGTTAGAGACATCAAAATAATCATAAAAAAGCAGTAGGCTATAAAAATGTTTCGAGACTCTGAGGGTGGATATATCTCCAGATCCAACAAAATTAATTTGATTGTGAAGATTTGAAGCCTGCACCATGAATTAGCTTATTTTGTTTTCTTTGTTTCTGTCTGTGTGTCTGTTTATGATCATATTAGCATCCCTGTCTCTTTCCCACATTCACTAATGTGGCTGCATCTTCTTCCCCTTTCACTGGTTGAAGAGTTAAGCAAACATGGCCGTGTCATGACCTTCTTGTCCTGTCACTCACCCCTGACCTCTGACCTCAGCCTGGGGTGAATGTGAGGCTACTGAAGTTCAGTTCATACACTTTCCCTGCTGCACATTTTTGCACTTAAAAATGTTATGCTGCCAATTTTGTGTCCAGGAGTGAGTATTTATTTGGCGAAAAACTACCACAAACAATAAATAAGGGAGAAAAAATAAAATGTGGTGCTACACAAAAATTACAAAAATCCTTTGATTTTAATGTTTCACGTCCATGACTGTGATAAAAGGCAAAACAAACAGGCTGCATTTTTTTTTTTTGAAAAAAAAGTGTATTTTTGATTAGAGCTGAGGAAGATGTAAAAAAAATTGTAAAAGTGCATTTTTGAGAAAACAAGATTTGTCACCAAAAGTCATACAATTTGGTGAAACAGAGATAAAGTTGCGGCCGAATTTAGACACTGAAAGAACCCACGAAAACACAGGGTTATGTAGGGTTATGTAGAAGGGTTATGTAATTATGAAAAGGTTTTATTTTTATCAATTTAGTTAAATACCTTATATTATCCATAAAAATATTTTATGATTAACCAAAAGAAAAAAAAAAAAAACTTTTTCAGTATCACTGAGTTTAATCAAGAACATTTTACAACATGTTGAGCAAAATCAAAATGTACCCATCATTCATTTGGACGTGGCAGTTTACACACATTCACACTTATCTGATTTAGCCTTTATTTTGAGTAAAAATAAAAAAAGCTGAGCCTTTTCCAAATGTAAAACCTCACATGTGTGAATAAAAAGCAGCGGAAGTTGTATTGTATGATTTACAGATGGAAATCACTTAACCCTGAAATGCTTTTCAAAACCAGTAGCTTACATTTGTTCCACAAAATACATCTGATTGGTTGTGAAAGGTTGTGAACACTGTAAACACATTTATAAAACATACCATAAAGCATCTAATCCAGACCAGACCATTGGTAAAATAGGATACTTCATAAGCAGCACAACTCAATTTCATCCATTTTAAATTAGTTAGATGTGTAAATTTGAAAAATCTGAATTTTACAGTTGTTAATGCACAAACAAAAATGGATTAATTTGAACGTAAAAATAAAATAAAATTTCATGATATCATTTTTTAAATCTTTTTTATTTAAACTTATACAAATATATACTAAAATAATCCCATTTTAGACTGTGCCAAATTTCATTCTTTGCTCACTGATACTTTTTGACAGCTGACAAGACAAATTGTTTATTATATTTAAAACTTCATTGCTTTCATATTTAAATATTGAAGTGAATTCACAATTCATTTGTTTTTGCTTTAACAGTGAGAGATTTTCAAGGAAAGGGAAGGGATTGAGAGGGAAGGAAAGTAAAAGCCTAGACTGGGAAGGGATGGGAATGGGAGGCAGAGAAGGACTGGGAATGAAAAGAGGGTGAAAGGACTGGGAATGGAAGAAGAGGGAAGGACAGGACTGAGAATGGAAGAAGAGAAGAGAAGAAAATGAATAGGAATGGAAGGAGAGGGAACAAAAGGCCTAGGAATGGAAGGAGAGAGAAGGAAAAAGGGACTGGGAATGGAAAGAGATAGAAGGGAAAAAATGGAAGGAGAGGGAAGTAAAAGAGAGGGAACAAAATGTCTGAGAATAGAAAAAGGGGAAAGGAAAGGCCTGGCAATGGAAGGAGAGAGAAGGAACGGGCTGGGAATGGAAGGAGATAGAACGAAAGGGAAGGACTGGTAAAGGAAGAAGAGGACTGGGAATGGAAGGAGGGGGAAGGCAAGGAAAGGACTGGGGATGAAAGGAGGTAAATGAAGGAAAGGACTAGTAATGGTAGGAGTGGGAAGTAAAGGACTAGACTGGGAACGGAAGGGAAGGTTTAAGGGCATATTGCCTTGGATCTCAGACTGAAGACAATCTCTTTGAAAGGTCAGAGGTGACATCTCAAAGCTCCCTCCACGACTCTATAAATACATGGACAAAATTAAATCACTAATATAATAACAAAACAAAGAAATACAGAAATTTAAAAGAGTAGCAGTCGCTTTTTTCGTACCGTCGGCGAACAGAAATAATAAATTGTTTTATTTATTGGTGGTAGATTCCACTATGATTGGTTGAGGGCCTCTGTCCAAAGTGGGTGTGGTTTTTTAAATTACAAAATAACGATAGCTGGACTCCAAAGATAGTTGTCTTGTTCGAGTGCCATCGCAAAACTCATTATCGCACTTAAATTATTTCCACCCACAAGCTACTTAATTAACACGCATGTCCACACTCACGTCAGCTCACATATATTGATTACATCAGTTTGGCAGACAACTCTCGTGTCTGCCAAAGCTTTAAGTCAGACGAGGGAGAGAGCAGAAGAAAGAGGCCAGGAGTGAGTGAGAAAAATGCACATTAACTGCTTGGAATGTTATTCCCTCCATTTTGTTTCTTTCCTCCTAATGAATTATGGGTAAGCAAGCTAATGAATGGAGTCTCTGGGAACAATGGGCATACGGTAATCTTTCATTGCTCTCATAGTACTCTGGTAATTCTGGGTAATTTCAGCCTTGGCCTCAATCAGTGGCATTAGCCATCATCTCAGTCCTGAAGGGGTTAATTAGGGGCTGAGAGAAAAGCCCAAATTAATTGGCTCTCAGTCAGATGAAGGGTGAGAGAAGATGGAAATAAGAAGGTGGTTTTTCAACAGGAAGGGCATCTGATGGAAAAA
Organism: Danionella cerebrum; assembly: GCA_007224835.1. Taxonomy (NCBI): domain Eukaryota; kingdom Metazoa; phylum Chordata; class Actinopteri; order Cypriniformes; family Danionidae; genus Danionella; species Danionella cerebrum. The sequence goes on along the minus strand of SRMA01025911.1, from coordinate 407,019 downwards.
AGGGAACATTTTAACATAAAGATATATGACATTGTATGATCACCAGAGGGTTAAATGTTTGCATAAGACAGATTTAAAAGTGTCTGGTGCAATATATTTGAGCTTGTTTCCGAGTACTGAAATACTCTCTTTTTTTATTGTTGGATATGTGTTTCATTTCATTTCTCCCGTTCTCTTCTTTCAGTATTTTAAGTGATGGTATAGCGACGGGCATCATGCATGGGTGAGCATGAAACGGAGTCGGCAAAAACGCTGAAGGAGTGCTCTCCTCCTGGAAGCCTCATCAGGACTTGTCATCGCTCTAATGAATATCATTTAAATTGCTTTGTATATGAGAGTGAGTTTGGATGTCGATTTAATTTGCGCATGTGTTTGAGTTCTTCTGCTTGGCTAGGCGAATAGAGACAGATAGAGAACGGGAGGGAGTCTAAGAGAGAGAGGGAGGCCGACTAATGAAAAGCGAGCTGGGGTGACAGCGTGATGAGACTCGACCCGATCAGATGAGTTTGAAAGGAAATTCTGACAGAACTGAAGAATAAAAAATGCGCACTCATGTGCACATATGCAGTCAGGCACGTGTTGACACCAACCACACATATGCTGCATCTCAGGAAGTGCCTGCAAAGTGGTTGGCATCATCAAGAATACTGTTGAATGGAGGTTCATGAGGGGGGAGGGGTGTACCTATTCTCATTTGCTGAAAATCCTTGCCTCAGAGGCATCAGTAATGATGGCTGACAAAGCATCTGTGGGGTTTGTGTAAAAAGTAAAATAAATAAACCCACCCTCTCCTGTGCGCAGCTTGGCTTTTAAGCATGGCCTTATCAAAATAAAATTACAATATATGCTGATACTGTACATCAACCCATCCTCCTTGTCCCCCTCCAACACTCATTTTGAACGCCCGCACAGTACTGAGTCGCACTCTGTGCCGTGCAGCATGAAATATTACAACCTTTCCTGAAGCAAAAGATATAAATCCGCATTGAGGAATTGCAAAAACAGCACAAAGCATTCCCGGTCCAGTGCTATCTAGTGAGGCACTGATGATTTAGCATTGCAGGTGCATCAGGACCCCAAGCTCTGCAGACAAAGCCCAACCCTGCATGCTTTCTCTCTCTCTCTCTCTCTCTATTTCTCTCTCTCTCTCTCTCTCTCTCACTCACTCACGTTTTCCAATGGTAATAAATGCATCATTTGTAATTCATTTCAATTACTCAGGGTTTTTAATTGAGTCGGATCCAATTATGCCCTGGCAATTAGTATAATCAATTACGCTTTGATTACGCAGGTTTTCATGCTTGTCACTGCAGGATTGGCACAGATGGGGGAAGTGCGCAAGGGTTTCAGCCCGTCGTTGTTGCAATCTCCATCCCAGTGGAGGAGACAGGCCAGGTAGATTTTGGTATGTCTGCGCCTCTGATGGGAGATCCAGAGAGACACACTGATACGCTTGTCAAAGTCAGCATTCTGACTGCCACAATTCATCTGAAACTTACACGCAGCTCACATTAAAGCAGCACCTTTCTGCCATTCTTGGGATTTATTGTGAGTGATAAAATTTGAGCTGTGAGAAGATGGGTTTCAGCATCTTTAGCAAGAGCACATTTAAAGGAAAGTATGTCAGGAAATTCATGATGCCTTTACAAACCTCATATGTTTATTGATCTGCTGGGGACATTTCAAACAGTTTGATGTTATTTTAGCATTAATATGTATGCTTTTTTAGAGCCACCTGCTAATTAACTTTGATACATGTCACTTTTTGAACATTGGACTTTATATACAGGCTATACACAAAGCTTGCCACACAGTAGCCCACGTCAGTTTTGTAAGATGAACATATGGGTTACAAGAAGGTGTTCTGTTCTGCACAAAAAGAGTGATTGGAAGTTTACATCTATTTTTCATCTTCATTTTAGCAAAGATTTGTTTTTTAAAAGACTATAGCCATGTTTCCATCCAAAGATGTGAATTAAATTCAAATAAGTGCAAAACTTTAATATTACAAATCATATTCGCAAATAAAGCACTGTTTCCATCCAGTAAAGTCCAAGAGAACAAAATCGTTACTTCTTCCAAATATAAAAAGGAAAATGTAAGTTGCTACAATAGGAGAAGGCCTTCTTCGTATATCCTGCCTTGGATATATCCTACTTGCATCTTAAAACACGTAGATGGAAGGCAATATGCAATACATGCAGCCGTGTCATCTTGCTTTTAGAGGTGGGAGACTGCTCTTTGGGAACACAGCTGGTCAATGTTCCCCCTGACAAATTCAACACACTTCATGTACAGAAGGGTCACAGGGTCGGCACCATCTTACCTTCACAAACTCTTCCCGTCCCATCGCTTCCAGATGCCTGCGTTTAGAAAATGAACAGTGGTTCCTGTCAGGCAGCACAAAATCTCTCACCAGAACTTTCACTTACACAGTTCCTGGCTGGTGGAATTCTTTTCCAGTCTTAATCTGGAGAGCGGCTGAAAGGTCTGTGTACTTTGCTAAACAATCAGTGCTATAATTCTTATCCAGGTATCTTTTTTTTTTGCAGGAATCCTGCAAATTTTTATGAAGATATGTCGATTGCATGTAGTCTTCCATAAATTTCTGTACTACACTAGAGGTCTGTATTTTAAATATTAAAACCCTATATTCATTCCAATCATTTGGGGGAATAATGGCCAAAAAGTCACACCAGATAGATTGGATTTATTAGCCTGCTTTATAAAAGGGTAACTAAGACAGACGCTAAATAGTTTCTTTCACTTCAGCTTTTCTTCATCTTTCAATCTTGAGCTCCCTCGTTCTTTCTCCTTCACATATGTCTTCATTTGAAAGGTTTCAGTTCATGCCAGGCTGCAACTTTTATAGGTTGGGCCCTGCTTCCCCAGAAGGGCTATAAACTCTTGCACAGAAATAAAAAAAGAAATGCCAAAATCCTCTTAATAGTCAGAGTGATTTTATCATGTGAGTGTTGAACAGAAAGGAGTTCTGTAACTATAAGAAAAGCTAGCCGAAAATGGCACACTTACAACAGAAGCTGTCACAAATGTCTGAACATCTTGACTTTTAGGTTTTACAACTAGTTTGAGTATAGCGCACTGTAATGTTAAGTTCAGTTTATATAAAGCCCAAATATAAACATTCTTTATGGTCTCTAATTTCAATCTATTATGCAAACTGTACTGAAACAAACCTAATAGCATTACTCTGTCATTAAAAATATACACCAATGAAGATAAGGTGAAATGTAAATGGAAGTTGATGTTATTCAAAAACCTTTGCGAAAAAATGTTGACAAAAAAAAAATCATATTCGTAATTATAAAAGTATCAAAATATTTTTATAGCTCAATTAAAATGCAATATTTCTTCAGGTAACTTGTCAAACATATGTTTCTAAAGACAGTTTCTGAAGGACAAATAGGCAAAACCACCCACTCTGCAGAGTTGTCAAATGGGGTCACTTAATTACACACCATTTTATGAATTAGCAAATGATTAATAAAAAAATGAATCTGCCATTACAGGAAGCCACACAGAGAGCGGCAAAAAGGCTATTTATGCACTAATGGTGAATGTGAAAATAGGTGGTAAACTGTTGTGTGATTGATAGCTCCAACCATTTTTTGCTTTTGGGTCACTGGTCTATAGATGGCCTTCTTGAGGGTGAACGGGTCAGACCAGTGGTTAGAGCAGGCTGCTGCTCACATTGGACTATTCCTGACAGCCATGTTTTGTTATTTTTTGTAAAGAAACACAAGGGTTTCTTTTGAACAAATTCAATTCAATGTTATGTAAAATATTTGTATTTATAGAGATTCTTCTGATGAAGGGGAAACCTGTGTCAAGGCTGGGTTTCTGTCTTCAGCTGGACAGGGGGCTGCTTCAAAATATTCCGCAGCTAAAAAAAAAACACCTGTACACATCTAAATAAAACAACCTGTGAAATGGAGACTGAAAGCCCTTTTCAAACAAATACTTTTTGAGTTGAGGTAAAATAAATTGAGGTTCCTTTTTGTAATCTCAAAAGTATTGTTGTTATACATTTATAGTTGTTTATATATTACAAACCTTTTTTTTACTTTTCTTGTTATTACACACTGTTCTGAGCATTTATAACATAAAAATAACAAGTATTTGACAGATTTTGAAAGTTTTATTTCCCTTAAAATGAAAAAAGGATAAAAAAATGATACAAACACTATTTTCTGACCCAATTGTTGAAAACGAGACAAAAATTCCAGATGAACTGTTAGAATTACAGTACAATTATAGGAGTAAAAGCATCAAAAGCTCCTTTATTAAAAAAATAATAATAATAAAATTGTTTTTTAATACCCACAAACAACCATTATGTCCATAGATGTCTTTGTTAATGTAGTTTTCTTGACAAATCTAGCTTCAAAGTGCAATCAGGCCTCGAGGCTTTTAATCACCTTTAAGCAACACTTTCCCAGTGTAAATTCAGGATCATTAAGGTATTGTTTCCACAGAAATCTGGTCATCTGGTAAGTCATAGAGACTTATCAGGTCATAGAGAACACAGCTGAGCCCAATTAATGCATGTAATCATCAGAATAACTCAGAGTTCGGCACTTATTATGTAATTTACTACTTGTTTTGTCACTCAGCCTCGCTCGGTCATAGTGAAGAGGGTGTAGTCTGATGGGAACGGTGTCGGTGTATACCCTCTATAAACCAAAACAAGAGAATTGTTTACGTAAGGCTATGTTTTACGGCCAGCCCCAATTGGTCAATCTAATTCATCTGACCATTAAACAAAAAGTTGCATGGTACCCTTAGTATAGAGCCGCGTTCCAGTACCACCCAGCTCACACTTCCATGTTTATCCTGCTAATTGTGTTGCAATCAAATATTCTCCCACTTATGGATCTTCCCACTTCATGACTCCAAACCTGAGCAGGAGAAAAAAAAGCTGTTGCCATCAGTGTGGATGAAATTGAATCTCATTCTGGAACATCTCCCAGGCAGCTAATGTTTTGATGCGATGAGCAGTTGTCAGGGTGATGGCCAGGTCCTGGGAAGTGAGAAGAGATCTCTCCTCTTAACTAACCTGCATCTTGACAAGGCAATCAAGAGGCATGGGAGAGTAATTAAATGATAAGTTCATATTTGAGGGACAATCGAGTGGTGCTAGCTCTCTTGTCACGGCTCCTGGTCCTTGTGATGAATACCCTTATTAGCAGGCGCGCTGCTCCCTGTCACAGGGGCCAGGCCTGACAGCAGGGCCTGTGACAGAGCCCCTCAACACCCCTGCCGAGATGGCTGCAGATAGCCCTGTGTAAGGACACCTGGATGAACAGAATGTAGGACAGTGACGTACGTAAAGGGCTATAGCATGGATGTGAAAGTCAACAAGCGGATGGAGATAATTCACGACGGGAAGTACCAAAAGAACATCTTAAAAGAATATTGTGCCAAAACAAAACATAATAATTTGGTAAACCCCTAATGAAATATTGACAAAAAGATGAGGGTTTAGCAAATGAATTGGCACATTTTTTTTTCTCGACATTACAGAAAGAAAGACTTAGTGGAGGTCAAACAGAAAACGATAGAGGCAGGCACACATTCCAAGCAGGGGCAAGTGCTCTAAAATCCTAAGCTTCACATTACCTGCAGCACTAGAAAACAATAGCAATCTCAATTTAATTTGAGCTGTTTAATTTCGGTTATCAAATGTCATTTCTCCATCATTCATGCTCATTGACATCCAGCTCAATCTCAAGTTTCTAACATTGCTAGGGGAGTTTCACCTGGTAAAAGGCAAAATGGGCATTGAGAAATGTTAAAACAGTGATGTTTTTCTTGTATTTGAGTGTCTCTGGTGTTTATTGAAATAATAGCTGAAGGATGATTATTAGATGAACTGAGTGTCAGTGTGACTTTTAACTGGAAATTTTTTAAATGTAAAACAGAGGTTTTAATTGGTCCTAAAACAATGTATGTTTACTGGCCTCTGAGGAAAAAAGAAGAATTTTAAATGAAAAGTCTTCATGCAACCCATGAGAACTGATATGATATGGATCATGCCTTGTCATGGATTTTGTTCAAATTCAAGTTCGTTTAATTTATATAGAGCTTTTCACAACAGACATTGTCTCAAAGCAGCTTTACAGTAAACCAACAAGTTTAAACTCAACAAAGAGAAAAAATTAATTAATAATTGTCATCAACGATGTGGAAAATGTGATCCTTCCATAAACATCTGGATGGTAAATACATCTTAGCAAACCATTAAACTGCTGGAAAGTGAAACGTAACACTATAATATCTACAGTATGATGTGCAGTTCAGATCATTTTTCAATGGCAGATCTTTGAGAAGTGTTCATGAAAAGATTTACTCTGCTGTGATGCTATTTCTTGCAAGCGATAACTTACCAATTGCAAAAACATGTTAAAAATATAATTTAAATGCAGCTCTAGGCAACAAGTGTCATTGTACAAATTGTTTTTACTTTTTATCTTTTTAACACAACAAACTGCTATGCACTTTTCTGGGTCCTGACCATGGTGTGCAAGGACACTTTTCTGGGTTCTTATGCATGGTTTTCTTCCAAGGTATCCACCACAAAGCCTGAAACATGCATTGAGTTAATTAAATTCTCTAAATTTCACTTGGGAGTGAATGTGTGAATGTGCCCTGTGATGGACTTGTGACATGCAGGGTGTACCCCCACCTTTCACCTATTTTGGAGAGAGACTAGTAAGTTACATTTGTATAATAAATTTCGAGATTCCAAGATTTGGCACCAGTGTTGTCAATTTTGTCATTGACATATCGCAAGCCCATCTGTTCAATATTTAATATTGTCTGAAATCACCCCACGCCTAACTAAGGTGGGAAAAAACACAGATCCAATCTGTGTAAGGACAGTCAGCCTTGTACGTTCGTACTGTGGCAAACTCGTGAATCTCTACTTTTTAACCTTTTTAAAGATTGATTTTTGTGCCAACTGCCTTTATTGACTTTGAATGACAGGACAGTGGAGAGAGACTAGGAAGGTATGGGGAAGACGCTGGATTTGGAATTCCAACCTGCATTGCCTTGCACAATAGTGTGTATGTGTCCGATGCACAGTTAATTATACCAAGGGGTCAGACTAAATTACTTAAATGCCAAAGAATTCATAAAAGATTAAGAATAACTTTTAGTAGATGGCGGACATAGGTTTTAACTATTTCTTTCAACATATAGGTCACCACTAGGAGTGAAGCACCTTTGAGCATCTGATTTCAGTGGTTCTTCTTGGTCAATCCACTATGCTTTAAATCCCAGATACTGTAATCCCAAGGTGTGTGCCACTGGCTTGGCAGGATGCCATTGTGATCCTCTTCCCATTGTGTCAGTGGCATTTAAACATCCTCTGTTGTCTCGCCAACTTCCTCCATCAAACACAGCTTGTATTTTCAATGCTTACATCCCCAGTGCAAAGGAAAATAAACCTGGGCCCTTTGACGAGGTCTACACCGGTGTTGTGTAACTAGAAAGCTTGGGGAGTACCAGCGAAAGAGTGTGGGAGAAAGAGTGGCTGAGGTGAGAGAGTGTTTGTAACAGAGACACTCAACGAAAGCGAGTGAGAATCAGTAGTTAATTCATCAACTATACATTTTAATATGTTTAAGGATTTGCTTTTCTATTTTCTCTTTGGGTTTACAGATTGGAATAAAGAAATAATAAAGTAAAAATTTGGTAATATTGAAAGTTTGAAATGCCAAAGGACCCGGCAAGTCCAGTAGCAGAGCAAGAACAGTAAAGCATGCTCCACTTCAAATTCCATGGTAATAAATTGGAATTCCAGAGAGCTTAAACTGCAGTTTTATGTAACTGTTTAGTAAAGGTCACCCATATTTTTGAATGGAATTTAAAGATCTGACTCTCATTTCGGATTTTCCATATTATATACCTTTGTCCTCCTTGCACTCTTTAGCGGATTTGGTCTTATATTTTGTCCAGTATATGAATTAATTATAAGTATTTTTTTGCTCTTTCACAAGTTTATTATCTGAATCGACATTGTTTCAAGAGTGTGAGAGCCAGGTATGAAAGTTCTACGCAAGCTGTCCAAGTGAGGTAAGGTTTTAATGATAATGCTGGTGGTGAATCCTGATACCTCCTATTTCTATATCTGTGCACAAGGGGAACAACTGGATTGCATAAATGTCACGAGTAAGTTATGACAGTATATTTTTAGTTTGATTGGAATTCATTTGTATGCATTCAATGACAAAATTAGACTGGAAAACATTTTTGTCGTGGAGCTCAAGACATTATCAATTTGAAAACCTTTCAAACTCTTGCATATCTTTCCAAAATACAGTATGTACTTGGTGAAGTATGAAGTTTCCTTAAACGAGAGACTGCTTGAGAGAGTGATTGACCACAGTGAAACTGGAAAGAGTTTCTCACATCCTGCAATATTCTAAGTAAGACCTGCTGCTGAAATTCACTGCACTCTCCCTGCCTGTCTCACTGCTCTTATCCCCTTGGAGAGAGCCGTCAGAAGCAGTTTGGCCTGATGGCTGATGGATTGGCCAAAGACACTCGTCTCTGGGCACTTCTCTATATATCGTTAATTTAATGCATGATGACGTGGCCAATTACAGGGCGGCTGCACGCTCAAATAGCATGTCAAAACTTGTGTATCAATCTATTAGATCCTGTCTCTTCGTGCCATGAGTAGGCACCTTAAAGCAGTAGTGAGACGGAGAGGGGAGAGAGAAAGAGCTGACCTCATGGGGATACGGCCTCTGATATCATATGGAACAAAAAGCAGCCTTAACAAGATGTGCTGGCAGGTGAGCACGCAACTTCCATCTCATATTGAGCAATCATATATATATGCATTTCTAAAAGTTTATGATTCAAATGATTTATTCAAGAAACCATTAAGATTTTTTATGAATTAACCAAATGGTAGCACAGCTGATGCATCTCTACACGAAAGGTCCTGCTTCAAATCTGGGATAAAGGAGTTTCTGGGTAGGTATTTCTGCTGCGACATTCAGATGCTAGTGTTGGTATTTTGGGGCCACAACATGAAAGCATGGATCCATCCAGGCTTGCATTAGTGGTTTAGGCTGGTTGAAGTGGTGTAATGGTGTGGAGGGTATTTTCTAGGAACCAACTGAGCATTGTGTGAACACTACAACCCTCCATGAATATTGTTGCTGACCATTTCCATCTCTTTACAACCAGTGTACCCATCTTCTGATGGCCACTTCCAGCATTACACATCATGTCTTAAAGTGCAAATCATCTCAAACTGGCTTCTCGAACAGGACAGTGAGTTCAAAGTACTCAAATGGCCTCCACAGTCACCAGATCTCAATCCAGTTGTGCACCGTTGGGATGTGATGGAACGTGAGATTTGTATCATGGATGTGGTGCATCTGGACGATATTGATCAAACTTTCTGAGGAATGTTTCCAGTACCTTGTTGAATCTATGCTGCAAAGGATTAAGGCAATTCTGATGGCAAAAGGGTGCCCAACTGGCTACTATGTGTACCTAATAAAGTGGCTGGTTAGTGTATGCACAAATAGATGGAAAATTTAATTTATAAATATTGCTTGAATATATTCAGTTACTAAGTAAACTACTTTTCACAAATCCAGTTCTTAACCTCACCTGTCCTTGGCATAAGGGCACAGGCTCCAGGGCTCTGGCACACTCATGCCCCCTAAGAAGACTGGCATCTCGCCCCACTGTCATTCCACACGGACGCTCACACAGCCTATTGAGAAGCGATGCCCCTCTGTCACACTGATGAAAGTTTTTAATAAGTCCTGCCAAGGCTGATGAGATGCTGCTGACTGAGGTAAGACGTACACAACTTCAAATGGAAAGTCACTCAAGTCTTTAGTCTGAACTGAGTGTATAATCAGTTTTGAAAATGTATCTTAAATACAAACAAAAATGTGATTTTATGAAACCTCATATGTTATGTGACCACTCAATAGGTCAGAATAATTCTTTTGTGCATGTCGCTTTTTGAGAAAATCAAGGTGAATAAACAAGAGGCTCTCTCTCTCCCTCCTATCATCATCCTTCATTCCGCCCTGTTTTTGTCATTTAATGTTTAAAAAAAGTCTTTTGACTGGTTCCAAATTAGAGATGAGTTGTAACAATTTACGTTTATTTATTCACATTTGTTTGAGTATAGACTTTGGGTAACTAACAGTTGTTATTAGTTAAGAAAATTAATATAGGAAAATTTAGAAAAAAAGACATTTATTCTTTACTCAAAGGTGCACTTTTATGCCTTTTTTTAAGTATTTATAATACATATTTGAACCTTTATGCTAGCACTGCACTGTTAATCTTTCCAAAAGCAATTTTAATAGTTTAGCTTATGGCCTCGGCTTTTTGGTCTCTGCAAAATACGTCCCTTTCCTCCCACAGTCCCAATTTTGCCATGCCCTGTGCAGACCAACCCCCACCTGTCAGCCAGAATTTGGCAAAAATATCAACATAGAGTGTTGCTTTAAAAACTGTGTTAATGCATATTACTCACTTTTTCTGCATTGTTATTCAACGCATATCTGATGCTCTTCTGGTCAGACAGTTTGTTCACTCTGCATAGAGACAAGATGTATTAGTGTTTAATCTGATTGGTCAATAGGCAGTGCTAGAACTATGAATGGTGCTATGATCATCGAGCGTTCAATGAATGAACGCTTGCACAAACATGCTTGAAATATTTTGAATATAACTTGAGGAATATTTTTGAATTGGGAACAACACTAAAAGTTGCTGGGAATGTCAGAGAAGTAGATTTTGCATAATATTGCCCCCTTAAGTTGCATTTGGCACAAATCCACAGTTACTTTTACATTTTCAAAGTGTTTTACATTTTTATAGAGTTCATATGTTTGTAAACTTTGTTTGTAAAATATTATATTTCAGGTTTGATCTTTTTAAAAATAAGACGAGAATCAAGTAAGGTGTTTGGTTCCAAATGTGCTAAACGCCATAATAAATAAATAAATAAATAAATAAATAAATAAATAAATAAATAAATAAATAAAACCGATTTAGTGGCAAATCTGATGTCTATTTTTTTTTTTTTTACCATTTGAAAAGCCCATAATCAATTTTCAAAAAAAAAAAAAAAATACCATAACTCAAAGATGAGGTGCAGAGGAGGTGGAAAAATGCTGGTTGTCATCTGCGTCAAAAGTGAATCATTTTATAACAATCGCATGAAGCTGAAGAGAATCAGGCCATTTTCAGTTGATCACAGTCAATAAAGTACAGTATAGACGTCTAAAAGTCACCAACAAGCAAAAGACTGTCAGTGCTCAACTGCGTGATTCAAAACAGTGAGTCCAATATCTGTGTGTTGGTTCTGGCACCATTTTACCAATCTATTCTGCAGCCAGTCACTTGATTCCATTTTGATACTGTATTTTGAAAAAAAAAAAGATACTAAAATAAACCTTTAAATATTAAAATCTAGGTTTGAAATGTTTTTGTTTGTATGACTTTTAAGTGCTTTATGAAAGTTTGTACCAGAACATTTTGATTTGACTTTTGTGCTAAAGAAAATGGCCGTTCATTCAGTTGGGCTGTTCTTTTTCCGCTTTTCCCCCGTCCATCATAGGGCTACAAAGTACAATCTAACTAATATTTATTTTAAAGTTCAATATTGGCTCAAACATTTTGGTGTGCACAATGTACAACCAAACAAACCTGGAATTCTACATTTTATTAGAAAAAAAAAAGATAGACAAATGTGATGCATGCATCCGAAATATATAAATGATGTAAGCTCTTGTTCTAAATACAGAATTTTTAAGAAATAGTACACGTATTCCACTAGTTTTCTTTCAGGTAGGGAGTCCTAAAATCCTGTTTGGATCCACACTTGAATCCATGCTAGCAGTGTTTCCTCAATCGTGTTGCATTAGCATACGCTCATGACAGCTCTTGATGCTTGTGGGTGGATCTCTGCACCTCTTGTGTGAGTTAGAGTGTATCACCCGTATCTCACTGTGTCTCTCATGTAAACTGCAGGCTTTAGATGGAGCTCCGCTGATGAGAGCAGCAAAGTGACATGGCTTTCACTGTCTCTTTGAGAGGGACTGGACCCGACAGTTCCTGATCGCCCGAATGACAGAACTAATCTCCAGTCCGGGTGCCATGCACCGAACTGCACTCTGATCAGGTCCCATTAGAACTAAACACTTTGAATGATTTGGAACAAAATCAAAATCAATTTGCGCACTACTCTATTCCCAGCCGTCCCCCTGGGCAACAGGCCTTGTCACATCCTGTCGTGCCGAAATTGACGTTTTGACACACGCATGGAAGGGAAAAAAGCACAAGAGTAAGTGAGAAGGGGGTAGACGAAGGAGTGAAGATGAGAAAAGCTGAAGCCCAATGAAGATGAGGCACTGGTAGTTTAAGTATACTCCGACATGTCACTGGCGAGGAAGGACAATCATGAGCTGTCAGTCATCTCATTTGCAGGCCTGGAAGCCTTTAGCTTGCCGAAGAGTTTCCCTGACTCGTGGGGTTTGCGTCCATGCTCTTAGCCGACCTGTGCTTTAGCTCTGTATACTGGGATTGACAGAGTGACAGGAGACGGGGAACCATATGGACAGGTCTGTGAAGTGAGGTATGAATGACACGATTTGTCAAAAGGTTGGACATGCTGAAATGTGACTGGCAGGCTCGCTTTTCCTGTATACACTTTTATTTTTTTTACCCCCATCCTGTGACATTGTACATCTGCCAGAGACATGCACGTCTAGGCAGCAGGATGGGAGGAATAGACAGAATGAAAGATTCCTTCTGTGTCTCTGCATATCTGCGATGTGAGATGTGTGCGCGTGTTTGTATACACTCACGTTCAAGCGTATGATTGCGAGTCTGCATGTGTGTTTGTATGTGTGTGCATCGAATCAGGTCACTGTGAGGTGAGTGCCCTTATCAGGCATGCACAGAAGATGTCGTCCATTTACAGTGACACGGGTTGTGATATCAGGGCTCGGCTTGCTGGAGAGATGTACTGTTTGTCGTTTTGACAGTTTTGGGTGGGCTCAGTGCATTTCACAGTGTGAACTTTGCTGAAGAATCCGTCAGTCTCTTGCTGTCTATTGGGGATTCACTCTAAAAGAAAACAGGGACCATGTAGAAAAGCAAACAAGCTCACAATAGATCAGGATCCATTAATCACAAATCTTTATCTATATATTTTGTTTGCAGCAAAGCAGTATTTACCATTCACAGCCCATGTTGGGAATCTCAAAGTTCAGATGGATTCCACCTAGGTTTTTTACATGCCATACTCTATTGTAGGGGTATTAAGTAAAGAGGTCAGGTTAATAAGGTCTAAAAGATTACAATATCGATATAGAACTAAGTAGCCTGAATGTAAAATTTCAAAGTCTCTAATTCACTTATTTTTTCTTTCCCGGTTCCTCCCTTTTGGGCTCTCATGGTGCTCAAGATAGGTCTCCAATCCATCATAGGGTAAAAATTATTCACCCCTAATGTATTCTATTAACCTGGTGCAAGCTTTTGGTCTTTTGCAAGAAACAGGAGGAAACCCACCAAGCTCAGAGAGAACAGAACATGCAAAGTCATTTCAGGAAGCAACTTAAACCTTCAACTTTCATACAGAAAGGCCACTATGCTCCACAGCCGCACCGTGTCCACTTTAAAGTTAAATCAGTATCGAACTGAGCATGTAATGTTTTTTTTATTTCTAATTCATGAAATGTAAACAGGTTACAGCAAGAATAAAACTGTTAAAATATACTTGAGTCGGTATGTGTGTTTTTCTCATAATGCCATTGGACATTGGCACTTTTAATAAAAGCCATGGTTTCTGAACATAACGCATGGTTTAATGCTGGTGTAGTGCTCTCAGTGTGGGAAAATTAAATGAAAAGAATCTGTCCATTCCATATTATACTGTTGTCTATTCAGCTTTGAGTCTCACCCAACTCTTTCTCAACTTTCATCTCTTACCTAATCTCTCACTTGCTTCTCTGTCACTGTTTCTTCTTCTCTCCTTTTCCTCATCTACCATTACTGCTGAGCCGTAAAACGTACTAATTGTTACCTGAATCGATTGGTTAAGTGAAGTCATGTGGGGTTGCTTAGCTCACATTCAATTGGACAATACCTTTTCGCACCTGCTAAGTATTTATCATAACGATACAATAAATAGGCGCCCGGCTAGATTTGAAAAGGTCCGGACCCTGGACCACGGTCCTTCTGTTAGTGACTGCTAATTAATTGCCTCTTTGATGCGACACAGCTGGCCTGTCCCCTTATTGTGATTTAACAATTGTTTTCTTGGTGATTACAATGCCATACTCCTGTATTTTTCTGTATGGTATTTGTTCACTTTACACAGTGGGATCTCGCCTGGAGCCCAGACAGATGGAGATCGGCAATAATTTTTTTTCTTGAGACATGGCTTGCATGGGCCTTGTAGTCCATTCCTGTATGGAGCATTTTGTACAGGTGAAACCATGATACCGCCTTTGAGAAAGAAAAGTTGTGTTCATTGAAAATGCTTATTTAACTTTTCCAAATGCATTTTTCTGTAGTCAATGTCTTATGTCACTCTGTATTCTGCTGTATTTTTAGGAGTTGGTGTAAAAATTGACTTGAGGCTGACATCCAAATGTGACGTGGTTGGTTGTAGACATAGAACAGTAAAATGTGGTTTACTTACTCATGCATGGTTTGAAAAATGCCGTGGAACATATCGGCATAATGAGATAATTTTTTGCTTGACTTTACTAAATTATATAATTAGCCTGTGTTGTAATTATAATTAATTACTATATCATTAAAGGACCATCATTGGGCATTAATTGAAAGTGCAAGCTAATTAATCTTTTCTTTAAAGATTGCACCTGGTTTTGTGGTATTTCTTAAGCAGATGTTTAGATTGTGGCCAACCACAGCAGACACATCTGGACTAACTTATTTTATGATATGCTTTCACTGGCAAAACATGCATCCTAAATATATGATAAGCAAAAAAAAAATCTGAAATGTTTGTTTATGAAAATTATTCTTTTTTTTTCCTTGTAACACTAAGGGCTTTGCAGAGTAGTTTGAAGGTCCATGTGTCACTGTTGAGCCCATGGAGAAAAGCCTTTTAATGCAAATGGTCACAGACACATGAAAGGATTTAGCATTCATTGAAAGGCAGAACCATTTTTAAAGATCCCTGGTATCACAGAGCATCATTAAAACAAATTAGGGTCAAGGGGATTGACTGATCCCAGCTCATTAACAATTAAAGACAGAGGGATTTGTGAATTGTCTATATTTTGGAAAGTTTACCAGTTCATCACATTCAAAAATTGAGTGCCAAAAAATATGTGGATAGTTGCTAGAATATGTAGGATAAAAGAACTTATAAAATGACTCACTTAAGTAAGAGCAAAAAGTATAAATAATATAAAATGAAACATGGATAAGCATATGTGCTTTTGAGCACATTTCTCAAGATCCACATGCACATGACCTATTACTACAGTGCTAAATCACTGCAAAATCACAAAAGTTATGATTCTCAATTCAGTAATGTAATATATCATGCTGCCTTTATACATTTATATTGTTGTTTTAGTGCCAATGAGGATGCAAGGTATAGAGATCTAACCTGAAATTAAACTGACCGCGCTGTTGCATGAGTCCCATAAAGGGCTCATTTTTTTATATAGGCATAACTTTGATATTATTGCTAGGTGTTTTTTAGTTTACAACTGGAGTATGCACACAGATCTAACTTAGTTGAGGTGGAAACAGCTTTGCATTATGCTAAAAGAAACTGCTTTACTTTTGGTTCAAACACAAACCAATTATGTAACCTATTACAAGGCAATGACAGTAATCTCATGGTATTTATGAATTAGTCATACAGTGTTGTAGCAACCTCACTTAGAAGTCTCTGCCAGAACTATTGTATGTGCCAATCACAACAGCTGTTTTGAATAAAGTAGGAATGGCACAACCCTCCTATTTTTAATTTTTGATTCTAAATGTGTAGGTTTAAAAAAAATTAGCTGTGATATATATATATATATATATATATATATATATATATAACATATATATATATATATATATATATATATATATATACATATGACAAAATGTATAAATTTTGTAAAAATGTAAAAATTACATTTTTGTACAATTTCAGGTTCGTTGTGGAATTAGTGCGAAAGTTTAAAAGGTAATTTATTAGAGCAAAATGTAAATTGGTAAAAAAAAAAATATATATATATATATCCTTATATATATATATATATATATATATATATATATATATATATATATATATATAAACGTAACAGATTAATTTGCAGCCAAAAAGTAAATATTTTTTCGTAAAGATTTACTTGAGTAATTTTTCTCAAATACATGCTGAGGTGTATTCCAGATCAAATTGTTTTCTTGATCATAGAATCAAATTTAGTACCATTTAATGAAGTATCAAGTATTTACCACATACACATATTTTGGGACATGGAACTCCAGAGTATTGGGGGAGGGGTACTTAACCAAGCACAAGGTGCACATAAAAACTTCCCAAAAAGGCAGCTACAACCAATACTTGAGCCAGTTTAAAAACAACTGCACCGTTCCGACGAGACACATAAAGCAAATAAACTACAATCATTGCAATAAATATTCCTATAAACATGTCTAACTATGAAATTTCTACATGAGATTGGGCACATGATAAAAATGGAATTGATGCAGGGACATGATCTCTTTCAAGAAGAAATTAGATGAAATCAGTCACTTTTCTTTTAGTGATGTTTACAGGTTTCATCCACAATGGGCAGGTGATTAAACAGGATGGAGGACAGTGTCAGTGTAGACCTCTCTCCCTCTCATCACTAATGATGTGCGACTCTCCAGCTTTGATAGACACAGTGTCAATCATCACCACGGAAACAGACCCCATGATGTCACCCAGCTGGCCCTGCTCGACAGCTGATGGGTATCAGAGACGGAGCTGATTCCTTCCTTGTGCCATGATTGGCTAGATCGTTCTGCCGCAGAGCTAATGACTACAGTACAAAATGGCTGTAATCTCATTATGGCAAAAAAAACCCACAAAGCACTAAAATAGAACATATTTGTCTCCCACGTTTACATTTTCTAATGCGATCAATTACTTCAAAACATTCGACTATTTAAGACTTCAGCTTGAGAGGGGTTTCTTGTTCTCGTCCTGTTTCCCCTTCACTAACAATCTAATCTCTACAAAGGCGCACATGATCTTTTATAAATGTAATTCCTCGAGTATAAACAATTCAGCCGACAAGTGCTGCTGAATGTCAGGAGGCTGTATTCAAGAAGAGAGAAGGAGAGGGGTGAAGGGTGTACAATAGACTACACACTCCCATGGGTGTAATCTGGCTTTGTTTATGCTACCAGAGTGTTATTTTAGCTGTCTGTTATGGCCACGGTGTGAGTGATGTATACATGGTCAGACCTTTTAGAGAGGGTTTCTTGCATATTTTACTGTCCTTGTTGATAAATTGAGATTAATTTAATGTTTTGCATCTGTTTGCGTTAACAAGCATACAGCTACATTATGGAACTCAAAAATTCAAAATTAATGTAGACTTTTTTTTTCTTTATATTTATGACTAATTATTTTGGGTTGATAATAAATATTACTGGTTGTTATAACTGTGCTGAACTTACATAGAACCATAGAATATTCACATATTTAAATTGCTTAGACTGTTAGATTCTGTTCTCTACCTCCAGGCGATGAGTGATCGTATACCTTATACTCTCCGTTCAGCTGTATTCACAATCAGGTTTCCCACATAAAGGGACTCCATATCCCAGAATCCCTTGTCTGACGTCGATGTGATTCCCCTGCAACTTCCTGGACTCATCTGCCAGTGTGTCCAGTGATCTCTGCGATAGTTACCCTTTGCAAACCTCTCACCTGTACTCTGCTATGTCACCACATTTCCTCCCTTTCCTGTGGTGTTTCGCAGTGTTTCCTTTGTCGGATTGAGTTCGTTGTTTGGCTTCTGCACTGGCACCCAAGTCAGGTCTTGCTCCCCATCTCCTGTCTGATGGTTGGTGCTCACCTGTAGATGCATCCCTTGAAGTTCACCTCAAGAAGTTATCTTACCTGAAATTGGTGATATTAAGTATCAGGAAATCCTCCTAACTGGAACTTCTCGTAATCACCTGGGTCAAGAGGTCAAATGTTAGGCAAAAGTGCAAACGTTTTAGGCAGATAATGTTTAAAAAATGGAAGTGTTCAGCATTTACTTTTATCAATCAACATTTTTCTGAATATCTTTCAGAAAACCATACACCTCAGTGAAGGTATTACATGGTGGATAATTGCCTGCATTTCTCAGCATTGAGAACGTGATATATCCTGACCAAATCTTCAATTACATAATGGAGCCCCAAACATTCAAGGAACCTCCAACATACTTCACTATTGCCTACCAGACTTCTCCGAACATTAGATGATTTTTTCTTGGTCCCACTGGTTTCTGGCAGTTTTGAATTGATTGTACTGCTGGAGATCTTCCACAAGGACAACTACCCTGCTATGTCTTACATCTGCAACATAAGTTTGCTACGGTCCAGTGGATTGCATGTTCGTGCTACTTCATCAATCT
Organism: Danionella cerebrum; assembly: GCA_007224835.1. Taxonomy (NCBI): domain Eukaryota; kingdom Metazoa; phylum Chordata; class Actinopteri; order Cypriniformes; family Danionidae; genus Danionella; species Danionella cerebrum. The sequence goes on along the minus strand of SRMA01025911.1, from coordinate 388,342 downwards.
TTATCTGGGAGTGCTCTTGCTGATGAAGTATAACTACCTTGTGATGTGTTGCTTCTGAATGGAAACTAAAAGTTTTCTGAAAAATGTAGTGGGGTGTACTCATTTATGCTGAGTATTGTATCTGTATTATCTATATATTAAAAGTAGAAAAGTAGTCTTAACCCTTATTGGAAATCTGAGAGTTCAAATGGATCTCACCCAGGTTTGTTCTGTAACCTACATGGCACTGTACATTAACTGTGTTATGCAACACATCTGTCTTGTTTCCTTGGAAGAAAACACCAAAATTTAAGTCTCTTGTAATGTTAAATACAATGCGTTTTTAATTACAGTCATGTATAAATCATGTGATTGGATGTAAACAAGATAGGTAGAGTAGATGAGTAGATGGTGTTTTTTTGTATATTGTTATAAATTAACAGTAAACTTAATTACACTTTGGGCAAAAGGCAGGAATATGTCCTGGACAGATCGCCAATTCACCGCTGGGCAAGACCACATTCACTCCTAATGGCAATTAACATGTTTTTGATCTTGTGGGGGAAACTAGAGCGCCAAGAGAAAGCCCACACAAGCATGGCGAAAACATTCCACCAGTTCGCCTCAAAATGACCACAGTGCAACCCTTTGGTATAAATGCAATCATAAATCATTTAATACCTTCAACTAATTAAAGAATGCCCTACTTAAGCATGTAACAAAAAATAATGGAGCTTTCAGTGTCATCATTACATGATTCCTTTGAATAAAAGACTACAAAGTATATACTGTGCTCCAAATTCCAATAACAATCAGGAAATGCTGCTGTACTTTATGACAATTCTGTTCTTGAAGGTACCATTGTTCCTATTATAAAGTCAACATGAACATCCTCCCATATTGTTGTCTAATCCATTGTTTAAGTTCTGAGAATATGCCTTGCTGAGATGTATATAGAGTACAAAGAATGCTTTGAAAATAATGCTTGACTAAAAAAAATGTGCAGGTGGTTTGAAGAACACAATGGAAAACTGCATGACTCCACTTATCATAGCTTTGGAGAAGCTAAAAGTACATTGCAGTGTCTGCTGATGGCAGGGTTTTGTATATAGCCCCCTCTTGCTCCTGTGTGAGAATATGAACTAATAGAATATATTAGTGGATTATATTTAACAAAATGTCCATCTTAAGCAAGGTTCATTTTTCATGTGACAGCCATTCTGGGGAGGCCCAGAGAGCAGGAGATGGCTGTCTGAAAGGGCTTGTTTGAGACTGGCTTGGTATCCTTTAAAGTGTGGAATCTAGAGCATGTTTTCATTATTCCCACAAAGGTATGTGTCAGCTAATCACGTAAAAATCACAAGCGCTTAAAAAGCCAACAGACCGACTCCATCCATTACGTCAATTATGAATTAGCACCTCTCCGCCATCTCACTGCACGGAAGTGTCTGGTGCTGTCTTAATTAGCCAAACACAGGGCATCAATTCCTCCCAGCCAATGCTGTCTCTTCCTGACACACACACACACACACACATGCACATGTATGTACACACAGAGCTGAGATTTGAAATGCCGCATGGGGACATTTAATGAGACAAGCACTCGTGTTTGTCAAGCTTTGACGATACGTTACTGATCTGATATCCTTGCACGTTTCAAGTGTAAAACTCATCAGTTGTGCTTGTCCCGAGTTCGAATAGAGAGGAAAACGTAACAGCCAGACACAATCTATCACAGTAATGCACACACCTGCTGCAATCACATTATTCACGCCTGTAATAAATAAAACAAGAGTCATGCAGCACACCTCAGTAGACCAAGTATGAACATCATCAACTAAAAGCAATTTGCATTTTTCAGTCATCTCGGTTGTCCACCCTCAACCAATACACTGTCTCTTTAAATTTGCCCCTCCTTGTCCTTCCTGCTGCCACGGCTACAGCCAACGAGCATTGTGAAGTGTGACATGATCATGCTCACTTTCCGTAGTTAAGCCCTCACCAGGGGTCGGCCTCTCCAGCTGCTCAATGAGTCATTTGATTGTCATCCACTCACAGAGACAGAAACCGAGAGGGAGGGATCATTGGAAAGCAATTGTAGAAAGTGAAAGAAAGGAGGGGATCGAAGAAGAGGAAGAAAGACACAAGTCGGTTTGTGACGGAAAGAGAAACTGAGCCCGAAGCAAAGTCTGGCAAGGATGACAAGCAGTCACAGAGTCTAAACCCCTGCACAGAAATAAGTGAGTTAGAACAGGGCTTCTGGCTCTGTAATAAACCGTTTAATGGACAGACAGCCTCTCCTTTTCTTCCTCGGGGTAACACTAAATCCCTCTTTATTGTAGTTTGCACAGATGTTAGTGAGTTATCCATTTCTCTAATCACACTGGATGCTGGCACATCCATCTCAGAGTGAAAAATAACCCTTTGCCTTTTCTCCCACAAACATCCTGCAATCCTTCTCTCTTGCTCCATCTCTGTCCCTCTTTAATGTCAGCTGTGAGTCATAGAAGGGTCAGTTGTACCAATACAAATAGAATTCAAACAATATTGTGTCCTGATTCCAAGCTTCATGTGATTAGGAAGAGCCTGCGGTTAGGTTTGTTTTATAGGTTATGGTGCCGTTTCAGGGGTGCGGCATATGGACATGATATTGCCAAGCGCCTCTTCATAAAGACAGACAATGTCCTGAGGCCTTTTTTGCAATAACACTCTTCAGCACCATAGAGCAAAGACAATAGTGTCAGATAGCACAATTTCATAACAGCCTCACTGTCTAAGCCAACAGAGGTAAACACAATTAAGTCATTGATAAACAACAAAGTCTGCAAGAAAAGTACGTTTGTATTACACAAGTCTATGTGAAGATAAAATGATAACAAAGGGTATATTTGATTTTAGACGATGCAATCACGTTTATTAAAAATCAATGCAGCAATGATGGGGGCATTATATCTTTAAGAGAAAACACTTTTTCTGGTCGTTGGCTTTTCTGATCTCTCCACAGAAGCTTTGTGTGTTTCCTGTAGTACTTAGGGTGTATTATGGGTATTTTCTGTTTATAATATTCCTTTTGGACTATATAATGTGACTTTGTTGCAGAGACTAAGGTTGCTTTCACACCTGACTTGTTTAGTTTGATTCACACTAGAGTTTGTTTTCCCTTTTAGTACAGTTCATTTGGGTTTGTTTGTGGTGAGAACACGATGGAACTCTGATCCAAACTAAAAAAAAGACAAAGAAGGTGACAAAAAGATGACAGCCATAGTACAAGCTTGCCCATGGCATTTTAGGGTGACACGTGTCTGTTTACATAGCAGCGTTTATCTTGGCAGCTTTTGGTCAAACTTGGAGCATAATTTGCCATGTGCACCATAAGCGACTAACACAAAAAATGTAGTAAATGATGCCAAAGATCAAAATCAAGCAGAAAAGTCTGTACATTTAGAGACCTTAAGCCTAGTCTTGAGGCATTTTTTAATTCTGTTTTAGTTCAACAAAACCAATCAAAAAGCAGCCGAGGAAACACGAACAATGATGTATGTGAATAATGAGTGACCTGTATGATGTCACATGGCTGTATTTTCATCTAGTGCGGATCTGAATGAACTGTGTAGAGTAAACAAGGACTAAAATGGCAGACAGTTGCAACAGTGTATCAGTTGCTTCTCTTGGTCCAGACCAAATTATACGAACTAGAAGTGTGAAAATTTGTCATTCTGGGAAACATACACAGGCTAAATCTGGAAACATGACAAAAACATAACCAATCCAATGATGTCAACAACAGGGTTCTCTCTGCAGATTGTTCCACACTGCCTTCCTTTCCTTTTTGTTCTCCTATATGCTGAGAAAAGGACATTTTTGACACAAACACTGTTCTGTGATGAAAGCGTCTACTTCTTCCACCTATTACTGTAATCCCACCATCAAACACAGACATGACAATACATTGCTTTTCAGAGAGACAAGATGGATGGGTGCCAAATGAATCAAACCTCACCAAAGTGTTGTGTCTTTAGATTCTAACTAGGTTTAGAGCACTGTGAGTTCTGGGTAAGAGCACGAGGGAAAGGTCACAGGAAGTTCAGAGTGAACAGATGAGTGATGGCCGTGGAGTGAGGGGCTCTGTTGCCGGGTCTTGTACTTTTCTGTGCTGTCTGATGGGCCTCACAGCAGTAGCCTGAATCTTGATGGATTGGCAGGGAGTGAAAGGAAATGTTGCCCCCTCCCATTTTTCTTCTTTTTTTTACACAAACACACACGCACACACAAAGTCTCCTCAATCTCATCATTCCCCCTCCCAGTGAGAGATTTGCCCTCATCTTGGTCTCTCTTCTCACAACTCCAGCTGCCCTCAAGCTGCTCTGGGAACATGGGGTAAAGGGTTTATGGGGCTCTACATCTCATGACTGGATCGTCATTGAAGTCTCCCTCTCATCTCCTGAGCGTGAGGTTGTTGTACCTGGCTGGACACAAAAGGACCTAGAGCAGCAGGGGTGGAATACTAAAATAAACATCAAAGGAGTGGAGGGGATGTGTAGAAGACCCTTTTGTTGCCTGGAAATGGAATGCTCCCCTGGGGGGTGTCGGCGCTAAATGAGATGGTCTGTCTCGGGCGCGCTTCCTGGTGAAATATTTTTGATAAATAAATCACAGAACCCTCGACATGTTAACCGCTTAGTGGCCAATAGGCCAAGAGATGTTCAGAAGGTGTTTTACCCACCCTGCTTCTCACCCGCTGCAGGCTGCTGTGTCGTTTATAAAAACAGCTTGTGGCAGAAAACATCACACACGTTTGGATTGTGTTTCACCTTTTGTTTGTAGAGTTTGCTCTCCTGAAAATAACAAATTCACTCTGATGTGTGTCTCTGGTGCATCAAAACGGAGCACAGATAATGACATGAACCTGAGCCTCTGGAGGTGTCTCTAGGGCCTTGGTGCTCTTCAAGCTATTAGGGTTTGTTTACTTGTTTGTTTTGCATGTGTAGGGTCCCCATGGATGTGTCTAATTGCTCAACGTGATTGTGTAATATATTCACAGTCAAGCAGAATTGATGTGAGTATTGTGCGAGCGTCTCAAGTTCCTCTGCGTTTGGCTCATTTGTACTTTGTGTTCTAATAAATGTTAAATCAAGGAGTATGTTATGCCACATAATGCACCATGGACCTCATGCAAAAGCAATGACATTCAAAATAATAGAAAGCTGGTTGTGTACTACTACATTGTACATGACTCTTTCCACATAATGTTGAGGCTGTGTTTATGTGCCTGCATCTGCATGTGTGCACTGTACCGATTAAAACTGCTTTGCTAGCAAACGACTGCAATTGTGAGATTCTGTATGCGTATGTGTTCATGCACTCAAGCGGTTGAGATGGTGACGGTGAAGGGAGGGCTTCGGGGGAAGAGATGATTATGCCCATCTGTGGCGTATGCCAGGTGTGCACTCCCCACCCCCGCCTCCTCCCTTCCCATTCCTCCTCTCCATCCTGGTGAAGCTCCACTCCACTCATCACCCTCCATCAGCACGCTCCAGCTGCCAGCCACCATGCTAACTAGTACCAAGGGGCGCTAGCATGCCTTTGCTGAATGCACTTAGCAGTGAAACCGGAGCAGCTCTGCAGTCTATAAAAGCGCAACTGGATGAAAAACTGTCCAACAGGGGATGACACCTGCTGCAGTCACAGACTTCCACTCAGGAAGAGACCAAAGCATACTATTGACTGTCAGATCTTTCCTGGTCGATGCACTGTTGCCTTTTGGACAATTTAGATTCTTCTCACTTTCAGAAACAGCAAGCTCTGTGTTTGATCACTAGGTGGATTTCTATAATCATACCTCTGCTGTGAGTGTAGATGCTGTTTGATTTAGGATAGGGCCCTTTTCATTTGAGGCCCTCACAAACATTGGCACACTCGCACCATGGAGCTACACCGATAGGATGCACATTGTAAAATACCCAGTGAAGGGCTGGATTGATCCCATCTTGAAAATGGGCAATATTCCTACTGCATCGATATCAATAAAGCGTCTCAGGCTGGAGGCTGTGGTGGCCTCTTTTTGTTTTCCTACTGTGGTGGGTAGAGGATGGAAAAATCTATAGACAATTGATGGTGTCTGGAAGAAAGGCTCTATTGGAGTATATCAAATCAGACTATTGAAGGGAGGAAAGTTTGCACTGTAAATTAGTTTGCTTCAAGGGCCATGATAAAGAGAATAGTACAAGAATGTCCTTTTAGGCCATTCTTTGTATCCTTTCACCTAGTGTGATTAAAAAAAATATTGCATGAAGAAAACACTGAACATTTACAATTTTGCATTTGGCAGATTCCCCCCTCCCCCACCCCAAAAAGCATCTTACATTTTATGGAATAAGCACAATTGATCAGTTTTAGCTTGGAGTTATCATCCCCAGACTTAACTGACGAGAAAGTCTTTGTTGTTGTTGGAAATTAAACTGATGTTAAAAAAAATGCTTTCGATTTTTACTTAAAACTATAGTTTGCATGTCTCTTGGGAACAATATCTCAATATGCCATCAGCAATAGTGCAATTCAAAATATTAGGCTTATAATAAGGACTTTGCTAACTGCAAGCTCTGAGTGACAGACTCTGAGTTGTGTTCTAGGTGTCTAGAATCGTTCTATCAGCAAATCGTTTTCATAAAAGCAAAGTGTTTTCAAACCTCAGAAGTTTGCTTGTAAACCCTAACTGAAAAAAAAAATCAAATATAATGGTTCAAAATTGATCGACAGTAAAAATCACCAACCATGACAAATGCATGATTATTTGATTTTATGACATTGCAATGAAAAAAAAAGGTTGTTACACAAAATGCCAATGTTGATATTAATGTTTGAGAGGCACGGTGTCCAAGACATGAAAATGATGAAAAATAAAATAATTTTTCACATTGAAAATGAGTTTTAATTTTCAGTGACATCAAGTAAGATCTTAGCAATTAAAGGATAAGAATACTGGATTATAGCTTTTATTAGTGCTGAGGTACAAAAAGAGAGCAAAAAAAAAAAAAAAGATTTGATTCATGCAGTTTGTCAGAGGCTGTCTAACAACGCCCAGTGGGATATATATATACTCATTATAACTCATTTTTTTTACTGATAATCTTTATAAACTTATTATACGTAAAGATCTTTTCTCTAAGTCTACCTTTTTAAGTGCTTGTTCATGCCTTTACTGATCGTTGACATTTGATGTTCTTTTTGTGTATAACCCTATTTCTGTTATCTCTCTTTTTCTGTTTACTGGGCTGGTGATGAAGAGGGATAGTACCATTCGAAAAATGCTTTGTAGATGAAATCAGGCCAATCAGTAGCATAATGAGAGTCATAATATGTCCCCGGAGAGAGAAGGACAGGAGAAGGGGGTTTATTTGGTAGAACCTCTCAGAATCTATAATCTCCCCATAGATCCTCACATATAGAATCACAAACAATTTCATGCATCATAATATCTTTGGATTTTCATACACATCCACTTTTCAGCAATATTGAAGTTTTCATTCTCTTTTCAGTATGTTCCTTTTCTACAACCTCTGGATAATTTAACTTATCATATATTGTCTAGATGTAGTCTAATTCCAATTACACATGGCTTTGTTTTCCAGGACTTTTTAAAAAAGGCAGAGCAAAAACCCTTCACTAGGGTGAAGAGTAATAATGCTTGTATCTTGTAGTCTAAAAAACAAACACATTTTTGGTCTTTGGGAAACATAGGTGAAGAAAAAAAGGAAATCATTAAAAAGATTGTATTTTGAATTTGAGGAATAGTTCTTTAACTGTTGGTGCAGTGGGTAGCAAAGTGGGTATCTAAAATCCCCTTAGGTGTGAATGTGTGAGTGAAGGTCTGGCGAACTGTCCAGGGTACCCCTGCCTCTCACCCAGTGTCCACTGGAGATCTGCATCAGCAGACCCCCTGAATCGTGAAAGGGAATCAGTGGGTTGGGAAAGGAATGAATGAATGATTTATTTAACATGCCTTCATTAGCATATATATGCAACTTTTTTAATAAACCAAACCAAATAACTTTTAAGGATTCCCTCATCAACAAGAAAAACTAGTTTGAGAAAAGTTCTGTGAATTTCGCAATAAATGCAGAGACATACTTTTTTTAAAATCTTGGGCCAAAGATTTCAATGATGTAGGACACTTGATGATCTGATAAACAGCCTACAAGTTCCAACCACAAATGCATTTGGGTTCTCTATAGCGCCACCTATTGGATAATTGGCTTCATATTGGCTTCATAACCCTCGACCAAATTGTGCTCTAACATCTGGCCAAGTTTCAAGTTTCTACGTCGCATAGCTTGGAGGTTTCTACCAATGTATGTCAGGGGGTGTGAACTGCAAGTCTTACAATTGTGGTGGAGCTTGGTTGAGTCTTTTGGAGTCTCCATTGACTTGAATGGGATTTATGCAGCAATGTGAAAGCAGAAGGTCCGGTCTACACCGTGTAATTCCGAATTGCACTCTGATGAGATGTTCAGCTCCGAGGAACTTTGACCAGCTATATCGGGTACATGATCGTCTTAAGCCCCCACTTTTGGCGAAATTAGGTCTGTAAGGTTTTTTTGATCTCTCAACGAGAAACAAATGTACATTTTTAGGACGTCAGTATTGCTTTAAAGTAGATTAGAGCACCCTGTTATAAATTAGACCAATAATAATTGTTTTGTGGGTCGGCTCAAACATTGCGCACTGTGATTGGATGTCAGACTCATCACATTGAGTGTAGATTGGTGAAGGGAAGATATCCTGACATCATGTTTGTTTATGTTTATTTTAATTTTTTGTGTCTTTGCTTGGTGCGGTGGCATAAACTAAAAGTAAAAAAAGTAAAGATTAAACCATGTTATTAAAACCATTAATATTATTTTAAAATATACCTAATCAAGAAGAGTTTCTAAAAAGGTTCACTGGCATATATTGATGGTTTTAAACACTACAATGCATTTTGATTCTTAATTGTCCCAATCTTATTCTTGTTTTGTCCACATGCCCTCGGGATCCACAACATTCCCTTTTGTCTGGTGTCTGTCAAAGTATAAACATCAGATATGAAATTGGAAAGAGAAAGTGCATTCCATCACTGGAAGGATATAGTTCGCTTTTATCAAGTATTTGCATCTAAATTGGAGTCTTGCTCTGCCTTTCAAAAGAGCACCAATATTGAAGACGCACACTCAATGTTTCTGAACGTAACACATCGTCAAATGCCCAGTCGGTTAGCTTTATCCTTTAAATTCATTCCCTGCCAGTATTATGTCCTATAGCAAGTCTTTTTTTGTTTACATTCATAGCCCCGTAGAATGACCTTCTTAGTCTTTTGAAATGAAAGATTAGTCCTTTAACTTGTTATCTGTTAGATTTCTTTGACAAGAAAATAATCTTTCTTTCATTCTTTTGTTGCCCATCAATCCTTCCTTCCTTCCTCATTATTTCTTCATTCCTTCTTTTTTCTTCTCTTAACTCTTTCCCTCCCTTCCTTCTTTCTGTTTTTCTCCTTCCATTTGTTTGTTTTCTGTCCGTCCATCCTTCCTCCTTATTTCTTTCTTCATTCCTTCTTTTTTCTTCTGTCCTTCCTCCTTCCCTCCTTTCTTTCTTTCTTCCTTCCATTTTTTCGTTTGCCTATCCGTGCATCCTTCCATCCTCTTCGTTCTTTTTTCTTTTACTTTCTTTCTTTCTCCTGTCCTTCGGTCTGTCCATTCCTCCCTCCTTCCTTGCCCCCTCCCTCCTTTATTTATTCCTTTAACCTTTCTTTCTTTCTTTCTTACTTCCTTCCTCTATTTCAATGGATCTGTGGGTCTGTCCATCATTAACTCCTCCATACACTCTGTCAATCTGTATTTTCTTTCCTTCCTTCCTTCCTTCCTTCCTTCCTTCATTCCTTCTTTTCTTTCTTTCTTTCTTTCTTCAGTCCATTAAGGTTTGAGTGGATAGAAATCCACCATCTCTGCTCTTCCCCTCATGGAGTTTTTGTGCATGCTTGCAATTGTGTAGGTCTGGTCTTCTTGGTCCAGTCCGTCCTCAGATTGATTCCATCAGCGCTGACTCTAATCCACTTACTTAATGAAATACATAATTAACATATTATAATTGCAGTAAAGATGGTTTTGACAGAAATCATTTCCCGTATCTAATACCATAGTAATTTAATCTGTTCCCCACTCACTAACACGACCCCTTCTGATTATGTTCCGTCCCTTCATTTTTCAATGCATGGAGAGAAAGTCAGTGTGTGTCTGTGTACAGTATGTGTGTGCTTTCTCCTCTGCATAGTTTGTCATGATTATTATTCTCCATTGTCCTCGTCCATGATTGATTGACAGGGCTCTGGTGTGCAGATGGTCATGTGACCTGGCAGATGGTGGAGAGAAATGAGAGAGCAGTTTCCCTTCTTGTGTGGTCGCATACTTCTCCTTTTGATATGTTTCATAAACAGACCATTACAAGATGAGTAAAGACAGCTAAAGAAAAATCAGGAGACACACAGAGAGAGAGAGAGAGAGAGAGAGAGAGAAAATTTTTTTTGTTTATATATAGTATTTTGACAATTATTCCACTAACCTCAACCCCAAAGAGGATGCCTACTGCATCATTATAAAGCAAGTTTCAGTTCATCACTATCATTAACTTTTCCTAAATGCATTGTTCCAACACACTTTGGCAATGTCACCAGACTTATTTCCATCCATTGTTGCAATAATTTTTCACCAAGATCTTAGATTGATTTTACACAGAGTCTGACCACTGCACAAATCCTTCTCTTCCACATCCCAAAGATTTTTAATGGGGTTAAAGAGCGGACTATGCAGAGTCCCATAATTCTGAACCTCTCTTTAACAATTTGAGTTCAATGAATCCTAGCATGTTCATCCTTGATATCTTGGAAGAAAAAAAATCCATTCATGGAATATAACCTGGTAATTCAGTATATTCAGGGAGTCAGCTGATCGCATTATCACATATTGTTACTGAACATAGACCTGGAAACAACAACTCCAGATTGCAGCGCTGCCCCCACAGGCTTGTACAGTTGGCACAAGGCATGATGGGTGCATTACTCTCTTCTTGCTGTGATGTGACCCATCACTCTGAAACAGGGGAATTCTGGACTCATCAGACCACATGAACTTCTTCCGTTACTCCAAAGTCCAAACTCTGTGTTCTCTAGCAAAGTAAAGCCTTTTCCAATGTAGCCTCACCAATTAGTGGTTTTCTTAAAGCTACACACTGTTGTCTTAGTGTGAGTGTAGAAATGCTCTTACGTTTACTAATAAATATTTCCCTGAATTCTACTGTTGGTTTTACTTTGATTAGATTTTGCCAAATGTTTAAGTGGTCTCTTAAAATAATGCATTGGATCAAGTTTTGGAGCAGTTTCACTTTAGATGTTTTCTCCGCTTAATGCATGGCAGAGATTTGGCCCTTCTCAAACAGACTACCATCTTTTCCACGTCCACGGCATCTTTTCCAGAGTCTATGCATGAATTATCCAAATGGATATTTAAAAGTTAAATCTAGGTTAAATCTTTAAAAGATAAATATTTTTTTGGCCACGCAGGGATGATTACTGTATGTTTCTATGCAACACTGACTTAAAGAGTTTCAAACATATTATATTTCAAAAGAGCGTTCCATAGCAATAAATGAGCAATAATGATCAACAGACAAGAAGATAATGAGATATTGTGTTTTATAAACAAACGTATATTAATGATGTCATTTTAATATTTTGATGTTTTACCACCATATAATTGTCCATCTTTGAAATGTTCTTCAGCATTCATTTCATTGTTTCATGATTCAACTTGCGGAAACTGTGTAGTGAAACCTAAATTGTAGATATAAAGCACTACATTGTAGATATAAAGCACTAATAATACAAATATATCGTTCAGTATCATTTTTTTAAAACATTCTTAGCTTGACTGTTTAGTTAGACTGAACCAGGCTTACCTTTGAAAAAGAAATAATTGGATGTTGTTATTTTAGCATGCAAGCTAACAACAAATGCAATGCAGATAATCTGATGTATTTAACTCCTTCACTTTAGAAACAGCAGGGTAAAACTAAAGCAGAGTTTAGACAGTACAATTTAACCCTGTCTTCAACAGGTTTTGACAACTGCCTAAAATCCCAGGCGCATCTGTGCTGGTGCACATGAGAGACAATCGCACAGTTTGAGCAACCAAAGATGCGATCTGAGAGTGGTTGTCGTGAGATATTTGGCATGCTAAATATCTAAAGCCGTCAATAACTCAGAATCGTGCAATGTATTTGGACTGGAAAAAATATCTGTGATTACCTGCAGTCAGTTAGAGAGAGGCATCCAAAGCAGCAGCAGTAGGGCAGAAACTACAAAGGCATTGACGTTTCAAAAGGGCTTTGTTCAATTTAGACCCAAAAAATGGAAGCAATTAAATTGCATACTCCCATTTTTGAGAATAATCCAAGTTTTACACACGTGACCTCACGAGACATAGTTTTCAGACAGTAATGTAGCATGAAAACAAAAATCGTGCTGTCTGAACTCTGTATAATCTATGCTCTATCTATCTCTATCTTTCTTTTCAAGTCTTTTTTCACGTCAATTGCAATGATGGTATTGCGCTGACAAGTTCGTTTACATGAACATAATCTTGTAGTCAAGACCACCTTGACTGAGTCCAAGACCCAGCCAAAACCGGAGAGTATCAAGACCAAGACCCAGCTGAGACCAGGGAGTACCGAGACTAAGACAAGACTAGGACCAAGGCATGTTAAGCCGTGACCAAGACCACAAGACCAAAAATAATGACTTTTCTTCATTGCAAACAGTTACGATCCCTAGCTCGCAAGATGTGACGAGATCTCGGACCGCACATTTAGGTAGTATAACTTTAAGTAAATTAATTCAAAAGCAAGCTATCAAATATACAACACAAACTAAAGAAACTCAAAACAGAATAATTTATTGACTATAAACCATAACAAACAGGATTAAGAACAATTCAAAACTCCTTGTCAAGTTCAAATAAACAAACAATAAACAAATAATCAAACAATGTGTTTCAAGGTAACACAAAGGGGTTGACAAACAATAATGCACGCGAATATGCAATTAATACAAGGACCTAGTCCCAAACAAGTATTAAATTCACCAAACTAAATAAACAATAAAACGACTGTTGCAGAAATCAAAACACAAACTAATTAGCACACAAGTTCACACAACACACATGCAAGCCGTACCACCGCACACCAACTAAACCAGTCCCTAGATTGATCCAAAATAGCCCAAGCTAAAAATGAACATTTATAAAAGGGACATGGATGAACTAAAAGGTGAGTTGTAAACAAAACATACAACTGCTGTGGTAAACTAAAGTATGAAACAACAACGAAGCAAATAATAAACTGATAAACGAAGCTAAACTAAGAGTGCTTAACCCAAACCTGAGAGTGTGGAAGAAAGGGAGAACAGTGGAGATGAGTGCTTTCTAGTAGCGGGGCTGCAAGTGAGACGCTGCACTTTGGGGAGTCATACCGTTGTTCTTTTTGAAGCCTGAAAACAGAAACACAATAAAAACGAAGAGATCGCAAAGATCTCGAGTTGCAAATTAACGAATAGATTTCACAGACTGAACGACTGACAGGTGACCAAGAGAGGCAACAAACTGAGAGAGCGAGCGGAGCTGACACGGGTCTTAAATAGTCCGCCCCTTTCACCTGATCGGTACACACATGACGTCACCAATCTCACACACACATAAAAAACATAAGCACATAAGAAATGTAAATGATTACAATACACAGGGGTTGTAACACAAACAACAGACATTCTAGAGTGCCCGCGTTGTCGGTGAGAAAATAAAGAATAATAATGCTGTTGCTTGTTTTGAGAAAATATGCTGCTGATTGAGTGTATTTGACGAGGCGCGAAAAAATTGTGAATATTATTGTTTTATTTGATAAAAGCGCCTGCGGCTTGCTTTTTGTTCTCAAAAAACAACACCAGGACACATTTGCAGCCGAGACCCAGATCATTAGGCCGAGAACAATGACAGCCAAGACCGAGGCGATTCTGAGATCACAGATAGTCGAGACAGAGACAAGACCGTGATCGTTGTTTCCGTGACAAGATTTAGGCCTGGGCTCCCAAGCAGTAGTGTGGTATTGTACAGATGCCAGAGTAGAGGGAGAAAATGGGCTTAAACCTTAAAGCACAGAGAGGGTAACAATGAGGGATCATTGCTCGGAAGAGCCACAGGCTCCAGGGATATCTGTAATGCCATTACCCTCTATATCATCCGTCCTGGGCAATTGGCAACTAACCCCACACTGCCCCTAGGTCACAGCGAGTTCAGGCATTATATAACAGACCCATAAAAGTATCATGATTTTCTTCCTTTTATAAACATACGCAACAGCCAAACACAGTAGACGTATACACCCTTATCAAACTTTCTGTGGCGTAAAATGGCGACCTAAACAAAAGGCCCGGTTGGCAACCTGACCCTCGTGATGAAACGCTGGCCTGTTGATCAAAAGCCCTGTTCTCATCTCCTCTTCATTGCACGTTTGACGGAGACTGAATGCAGTCAATAACGACATTAATCGAATCCAGCGAGGCACCAGACATGCATTAGTTACTCTTCTGGAGATCCAGAACAAAAGCAGCGGACTGATAGATGGAGGGGTGGATCCTTATCCATGTGAATGTTCAGCCACCGAAGCCAGAGTCTATCCAAGAAAAGCGTGAGGGAGGAGGGGAAGAGAAGTGTGTGAATGTGGCCTTGCTGCTGAAAGAAAAACAGAGAATCCAGAAAGAAAGAAAGCAGTGAGAACATGTGAGAGGAAAAGCTAGAGAGATTGTGTTGAGTAATGAGCACTGTGCTCCCAGAACAATCACACTCTCCATTTTGTAGAGGGTTTTCACCTGATGTATTGTCTCTGTTGAGGGAGGCCTTGTAATAAGACCATTTGGGCCCCTCATTTGAGCGCATTAGAAGCAAATATCTTACAGTGCCCTTAAAAGAGCCTAGAGGCCTGGAGAAACTGCAGCCCTGATATGCTTTAGAAGCAGGTGAGAGAAAGAGAACAGTCGTGTTTATCTGCTGAGAAAACAAGAGCAGTCTCATTCGCTTCTGCTTCACCTAGCCTTCAGAGATGTATTTTTAGCAGGTGTATAATTTCTGCCTGCAGACTCACGAACTGATAATCAAAGCTCGTGATTATTAGAGTATATTTGATGTTCTCTCTGACGTCTGTATAAGAAGTGAGAGCTGAATAAATCCAGGGAGATTTGCTGTGTCGTCTCTTCACCGGCTGCCATGTACAGCTCTTTTGATTACACACGCGCAAGCAATTGGATTGAATTGAATTTGTGTTTGCGGGTGTATGCGTGAGTGCATGTGTGTGTGTGTAAATAGGCCATGCGGGCACATGAGGGATGTGACAAGATGAAGAGGCTTCCAGAAGCATCAGTAGATGCAGCGTGGAAAATTATTTTAATCAAACTCACACCACTTATCGGCTGCAGCAGATGGAGGAGGCAGATTCTCTTCCCTTAAGCTAAAGATGGCCACCTGAAAGCAGGATGTGTTCTGGATAATTTGGCCCAGACCATGCAGCTCTATTTTGACTCCAGGTATGATCAAGAAGCAGCAGAGTGAATATTACACAGTAATAAATAATTGATAAAAACTGTAAAATGAGAACCTATGAAAAAATTATAAATGTAATATATATATATATCATTGTGAGATTTTTTTTTTTACACACACATGCTCATGAATTGGTATTAGCCCTTAGAAGTCTGGGGCATTTTTATTGGCAATAAATAAGAAATATTTAAAACCCAAGCTTCTTTTTTTTTTTTGAACAAATATTTTTTTAATAGTTAATTGTAATGTTACCGAACCTGAAATTGTTAAAAAAAATAATTAAATTTTAGTAATTTTTTACTGCAAAAATAATTAAAAAATAGTACAAAACAGTTTTATGTTTCATAACAAAAATCAAATGTATAAAAAAAAAAAAAATATATATATATATATATATATATATATATATATATATAATAATTCATAAATCCCCCAAAAAAGCAAAGGCACGCAAACTTCTTCCGAACCTTATACATTGTTCCAAGCACTTTTTGTGCCAAAAAGAACACTTTATAGTGAAAAAGTGGCACTCAAACCTGCAAAGAACCAATGAAGAATGGTATTTTTGTATAATATAAATATAAAAATAAAAAAATTAAATAAACAGAAAACAAAGCAAATAAGATATTCATGATGAAAAACACTTTACTCAGACGATGTGGCGTGCTGTTTGCATGTCTCATGGTCGATCCAATCTCAGAGATTTCACCGCACTGCACACACATTGATAAACATATTTACACAGCAGTCCCTCTGTCAGGGTCACATGGTGTCTTTCTCCAAGAGACTGATGCACTTGTTTAAGGGGTATTTGTGTGTATGGGGGGCTGGTGGTGGAGGTATGACACTAGCAGTTAAAGAAGGGGATGGGCCAAGCATCATGAAGATGCGGCAAGTGCCAAATGCACACCAATACCTACACATCAACTGCCAATATGTTTGGAGGCCTTGGTAACAGCATGTGGTCCCTAGGGAGAGCTGTGGCAGTTCAGGAGAATATCAGGCAGAGAGGAAAACAATTTCTGGTGCCAATAATGCAGCACAGATGAAAAATGTTTTAATATTGGCCACTGCTTTATGGCAGCCACTGTGACAGTGATGGAGTCAATGTCAGCTTTTTCCTTTTAAATGTCATGCTCTGTCTCTGTTCTCTCTCTGTGGGTGTGTGTAACATGTGTTGATGTGTGCGTTACTTTCAAATGTGTGTGACAGCCTAGCAGCTGGCAGAGCTCACTCTTTTTTTCTTCATTGATCATAAAGGGCTTTTCCCCTCATCAGTCAGTAGCAGTACGCATGCCTAATAATGCCCAAATCCACAAATGGCTTTTTGCCTGTAATGAACAATTTAACCCCCAAATGCCCTCCCCACCTCATGTCCCTCTTTCACACATTTCCCAGCCATAAAGAAGATGCACCTCACTCCTACCAGCAATGTGGGTTTGGTCAAAAATTGAGGGATTTAATTAAGAAACACAGCATGGTTGATTATGAAGAGTGTAGAGTGTCCACATATATAATACAGACAGGCTCTAAATAACCATATCATGTTTGGATCATTACACCAAAAACCGAAAGGCTGCTGTTGAGTGACCTCTTGACCTATTTCACAGTGGAATGAGGCATTAAAGAAACTCTGACCCTGTCCTGAACTGTGACTCTGGTCAGACAAGCAGTCAGTCAGAAGGACAAGGTCTGAATCAGGCATCTCCTAATGGCAGAAAAGCACAAGGTCAGACAGAGATCACAGACAAACTCTTCCGATTTTTATCAGCAGTTGTACAAATGTGTCAAAGAGCAAATCTTCTTTTACATTTTGCATAATAATTGCTGCGTAAGTGTTAAAATCCATAGAAATCTGCTAGGTAATTGTTGCTATTTTACGTAAGGAATTAAAGTTTTTGAATGTGTGCTTATTTTCAATATTAAAAACACAGGATAATAGTGAGGCAAAAAAATATATTTTAAAAGTTTTCCTCACAGATTTGTTATAGAATTGGACTGGTTAGATTGAGGTAGAAAATAATTTGAAAAATGTATTGTAACAGTTTCAATCACAGATTTTTAAAATAAAATTGGACTGGTTAGAGTGAGGTAGAAAACAATAAATAAAATGTATTTTAAAAGTTTTCACCACAGATTTTTTAGAGAATTTGACTGGTTAGATTGAGCTAAAAAAAACAGAAAAAAATGGGTTTTAAAAGTTTTCACCACATATTTTTGATAGAATTGGACTGGTTAGAGTGAGGTAGAAAGCAATAAAGAAAAAGTAATTTTAAAGTTTTCACCACAGACTTTCGATAGAATTGGACTGGTTAGAGTGAGGTAGAAAACAATAAAAAAAGTAATTTTAAAGTTTTCACCACAGACTTTCGATAAAATTGGACTGGTTAGAGTGAGGTAAAAAACAATAAAGAAAAGTAATTTTAAAGTTTTCACCACAGACTTTCGATAGAATTGGACTGGTTAGAGTGAGGTAGGAAAATCAGAAAAATCTATTTAAAAGGTTTTCACCGCAGACTTTCGATAGAATTGCACTGGTTAGAGTGAGGTGGAAAACAATAAAGAAAATTGTATTTCAAAAGTTTTTCCACAGATGTTCACTAAAATTGGACTGGTTAGAGTGAGGTAGAAAAAAAAATCCAGAACATTTTATTTTGAAAGTTTTCTCCAAAGATTTTCTATAGAATCGGACTAATTACATATCTCCAAGACCTTAAATGCTCATTTAATAATTTCCTTGTTGTGTGTTTTATTTTGCTGTCATGCAGAGATACCTGTGAATAACCAGTGCTTAATTTGTCAACAACGAGGTCCTGGAACACTAAGAATGTCCTGTTCCAGCAGTGTCAATGGGAGAGAAAATGTCCTGGGTCAGGAATTTCCAGCTTTTCTGAACAGTCATATGTGACCTGGATTTGGTGGAAATAGAGTATAAGCTATTGAGCTTTAATCAAAAATATGAAATACTTTTGCTGCATAACACTTGGATGAAACCAAACCAACCTCTCATTTCATCCCAACACTTCACTTGAGGGGTAAAACGATGCACCTATGGCAGACAGCTAGCCTCCTTACCTGCCACACAGGCTCAGAATACAAGGGCACCCAGATAATGTATTTGTAAATATAGGTTCTCCCCAACATTTGAAGGGTCTATATCCTTCAATATCAGTTAGTGTCGATTAAATGTCACCCTTTATGTAAAATTCATATACCAATATAAAACCATATCTAATAATAAGAACCCAGCAAACATATTAAGAATGCTGGCTTTTTGAACAGCCAGGTGCTCACTAAGACTGATGAAGCTTGATCACATATGCTTCAGTGATGTCAGGGAAATTGAATCATTTTCATAATGACAAAGAGCCTTGTGATAATTATTAATGACTGTTTCTCCTGATTGTCTCCTGAGATTTATAAGGCAATCAGTCATTAAACATGTGTCACACTTTACCTGATTTGCCATTTTACTGAACTCTCTTTGATAACTTTCATTAACAACTCATTAACAATCATTAATTTCTTTCTATGAGTACCGTGTGCTCATCAAACTGTGCAGGCTTGAGGAAAATACTAATAAGCAATATACATCGAAAGTTAACTGGAAACAATGGCAAGAAAAGTATGTGAACCTTTTGGAATTTCATTGTTTTCCGGAAAAAATGTATAAATGTGATTTAATCTTCATCCAAGAGTGATTGAAAAAAATATATATTTTTTTGGGACTAGCTGCCATTTTAGCTCCTACGGCCTCCTGCCCACCACCAAACCACTTCCCATTAGTCACACACATCCATACAGGCCAACGCAGGTGAATGGATCTTGTAGGGATCGAACCGCCAACCTTCCGGTTATAGGGTGACTGACTCCACCACTACTTCACTTGCAGACCCAAACTATAGATTGATAGTCTTTGAAATGACTTTGTAACCCTTTTCCGCTTTATGTAAATCCTTAACTAGCTGAAATTTTTTTATTCAAAAGTTTTTGACAGGTTTTAATCGGTCAAAGTCCCTGTAGTCCACATCTCCAAAATAATAGTTACGAGGCTTCAAAACTGACTCAAAATAACTTTTTTTGAGGTCCTTAATTCAAGGGTTCATGTTATTTTTCCGCAAGCTAATATGTTTAGACTCAGTATGTGGGTCAATACCTGTGACATGAGATGAAGACCTGATTTAAAAAAAAAAAAAAAAAAAAATGGAATTCCTTGTGCTAATGTTACTGCATGATGACACTCTCTATATTAAATGTTATGAACATGAAAAGTTTATAAACTTACAGTTATGTTACTATTTCATGCTGCTAATGGTTTTTCAAAGTGAATAATTGTTTAATTGTGTTTTTACTTTAATTAAACTTCAACCTTGTCTTCACCTCTTCCTTTTAAGTCCAATTAAGAGCCTTAATCAGCTAACGAGCTTGGCTCATGATGTTAGAGGGGAATTAAGCAGGTACAAATGATGGCATGAGAAGGAAGGCAAAATGCTGAGGAGACTGTTTGTGCATCTCTGGTGTAAAATTAAGAAAAGAAAAAGTGATTTAAAGAGAACAAGACGGAGCAGAATGAGAGCTAGCACTCTTTAGAGGCAGTGAATTAGCTAATCACATTCACACAAGCACACTCACTCAAAATTAATAGTCAGCCTCAACAAACTTGCAACAGCAAAATTGGCTTTCTGAAATGAGAACATTTAAATATATAGTTTAATATATTTTTAAACAAGCTTACTTTTTTGTCATTTAAGAAGTTTGTCCAAATTTTGCCCTCTAGTGGAAAACTGTATTTTATGGTTTATGCTGGCTGTTAGCTATGACTAGCTTCATGTTCCAAACACAGTTTGTAGCAGGTCATTTTCCACCAAAGGAAACATATTTCTGAGTTCATGTATTACATTCTCATCATTATTATTATTTTTTTTTTCATTCTGAACTTCTCTAACACAATTGAAATATGTTTTATCTAAAGGCAAACATTGCAGTTGACTTTATGACATTTTGTCACCCACTTCAAAGTGTTCTCAAGGGTTCTTACTGATTGTTGTCCCTGCAGGGCTTCTGAATTTCTGCACAAATATCCTTGAGTTTCATTATCTTAATATTGCTTGCTCATAGCTTGTAGCTGATTGCAACTGAAACAGATTTATTGCTTTTTTTTTTTTTAAAGTTCATAATAAATGTGAAAAAGTCAGTAATAGCAGTGCATGCAAATATTTCTATACAGTAAAATGTAATGTTTGGGTTTTTTACTCAATCTGCAACACTTTATAATTCATTTATGCTGCATCAGTGAAAACACTAAACATTCTCCTAAAGCACCTACACATATAAGAATGCTTCTTTAATCGTATATCCAGTATAAGAGATATCTCGCAGCAACTACATTTGTGTCTCCATCTGTAGATTGTTTGTTCAACTATAGATTGGTGTATTTTTAAAGTCTTTGAAATAACTTTGTTTCCAGCATTATGCAAATCACCAATTACTTCTTGTATGTCCACTGAAAACCATTTTTTTAACCACAAAATTCTGATGAGTATTTATCAGTCAAACTTCTTGTAGTTTACACCACCAAACCTATTTTAAATTGTTTGTGAAAGAGTTTTTTTTACTGATTGTTGCCTCTATATGGCTTTCTAATTTTTGCACACATATAGTTGTGGATGCATTAATGTTTAACATCTGATTTATTGCTATTAAAAAATTTAAAATAGTAATAAATGTAAAAAAGTACAGTAGTACATGTACATTGAAGTATTTTCTTTAAAGTTAAACATGTTCATTTTTGCTCAGACTAGCACTAAATACATTTCGCCAAAAACGTTAATAAAAATGTTTGCTGTATCAGTGAAACGCTAATCATGTGTTAGGGACGTGTTCAGCCACTTTAAGATAATTTTGAGTTTAAATTTGAACATAACTTTTCTCTGGTTCAGCAAAATCAATGATTTTGGTGACAAATTTTATTTCACACATATTTTGGGAAAATAATTTGACATTTTTTGAAAACTCAAAAATGCATTTTTTTTTGCATAAATCTCTTAATCTTCTTCAGTTTCAAACTACAAACATTTTCAAAATTTACCAAAAAAAAAACCTACAACAGGATTTTTAATCTTTAATTGCCAAGATTCACTGATTTGAGTTTCCCCATATTTTCATTATGAAAAATGATTGGGGTCTGAATTTTTTTGTATTTCATCACAGTCTTAGACACGTCAAAGATTAGTAACAACATTGACATTGATGCATATTTAGTAGCACCAGATTAAATTTTTTTCTGGCTTTTTTTGTAATGTTTTTGTAATGTTTATAATGTTTCCATTATAAGGACCCTTTTTTGAGCACAAGACCAAATAATCATGCATTCTTGATTGTTGCTGGTCATTTGAGATTTTTCTGATGATCTACACATAGAACCATTAACCCTTGAGATAGACTTGTGCAAAAAAAGCTTAGTTTCTGACTGGTATATAAAGATAATGGAGTACAACAGAATTTGAGCAATTAGTGAATTTGAACGATGCAAAAGAAAGCTTTTTAATCTATAACTTAAATCTCACGCTACCTTTATTTGTTGTGATCTTCCAGTGTGTGGGGTTTCGTGTTCCATTGAATTGTGCTTTACGATCACAACCCTGTTGTGAAGACTGTAATGCACAGAGGACGAGTGTAACTAACACGTTTTTCTCCCTTGCAGTCTCATCTTTGTTGCATTTATGTGAGCAGGAGGAGGCTCTGCCAGTTTGCTGAGAGTAGCTTTAACTTTTGCCAGAGGCTTTAGCAGCCATAAAAACAGGCCCATGTTAGAGCAGCGGCTGGCTAATCTCTTCATATCTGCAAAACCCATCCTGCTGAAGCTGTGGGGTGCCACACTCTCTGTCTCATGTATTCCACTTCACCTTTTTTCCCTTCTTCATTTCGTATCCTCTCCATGGCTCTCTTTCCACTTTGGATGCCTCCCAAAACAAATGAAGTTCATCTTATTGGCTCCATGAGTGTGTGATTCTGAAGTTCAGTGTTTCTTTGCTGGTCTAGGCCTGAAGCAGAAAGAGAATCAAGTCATGGGCGAAAGAGCATCTGTATGCGCGTTTTTGTGAGTGTAGCGCCACAAGTGCAAGACACCCACAGCCAGCAATTGAACGACAATAGGTAGCTTTCTTGAGTGATGGCTAAAGAGACAGCTGGTGTGTACTCAGCCAAAGTTCCTCAGCCAAACATAAGCTTGTCCGACCTTCAGAGGTCTGGCAGAGGAAGCCTGCGTTCTGGGCATTCTTTCCTGACAGCTTCCAGCACTCACCTATGCTATAATAACTCTGGCCATTACTCTCTCTGTACCTACCATGCCCTAATGAGCTTTATAGCAACTTTCTTTATTCCTTCGCTTGTTGTTTGTATGTTTGTCACCACATTTTCTGCCTCAGTTCATCAAGTTTCGACAGCATGGAGGAGACAGTTAGGCTATGACTGTAAATCCTCCAGCGTGTGTGGGTGTGTGTTTGTGAATATGGGTGTTCTTTCATGTCAAAGCAGGTATGAGGTTGTGAATGCGTGTGTGTGTGTGTGTATGTCCAGGTGTGTGTATGTGTGATTGTGAACGGTGAGCAGGGCTGAGTGTTTTCTGACGCCTGTCGGACTGGGCCTGTCACTGTGAAACAGGAAGGTGTCATCATCAGCCCAGGCCTCAGAGCTGGAGCCCGTCAGGCAGCCGGACCTGAACACCCTGATGAGCTGACAGCCGGCACAGCACAGGCCTGTCTCAGGCCTCCCAGAGAGAGAAAGCACCTGCAAGCAGCCATCCAACTGTCTGTCTGACTGACTGGGGGATACACTTGATAAAATGTACATCCACAACTTGCTGCAGCCCTCTTTGAGTTTCTAGTTGTCTGTGTGGATGTGGATTGGATTTGGTCTCTTTTCTTTGGAACTCTTTGTTGCTCTCAATTGTATTCTTTATATACAAAGTTTACAAAAAGTTATATCTAGCATATGAAACCCATAAACAATTTTTCAAAAAACACTTGCTGTGTAATGCAGTCCTGGTTTGTCCGTTTTTTTTTTCCAAACCTTGATAAACACCAGTTTTTTCACAAAACGCTATAACTCCATTTGAACAATCGCAAAAAAATATGAGGTGCTGAGAAGCTGGAAAAATACTGGCTGCCACTAGAGAAACTAACAATCACTAACTATACTCCAGCAGGATGGACTATTGCAGTGGTCACTTTACTGGTCTCCCCAAAAAGATCAGTAGACAGCTTCAGCTTGTTCATTCATTCATTCATTTTCATTCCCGCTTATTCCCTTTCGGGGTCACGGGGGTCTGCCGGTGCCTATCTCCGGCACACATTGGGCGAGAGGCGGGGGTACACCCTGGACAGTTGAATCTTAAACCTTTTTGAATTTAATTGTAATATTGAGTACATTCGCTGATTTTCGGATGGAACTGTATGTTTTTTTTTTTTTAATTAAAGTCTAAAAATAGTTTTTTTTATTTATGAAGCAGACTTTTTTCATGAAAAAAAATCTAAATTTATAATTGTATTTTAACAGAAATTTTACTTTTACTGTAATTTAGCAGAATTTTTATTTAGCTTCCTCAAAAAGTGGAATTCAACACACACGCACACACACACACACGCGCGCACACATGCATGCACACATATATATGCACACACTGTTTTAGGCTTACTAAACATTTAGCTTTGTTTTCCGACTTTACTGATGTTCCATATCAATACATCCACTACAAGCTACAATATCTGTTCTTAAAGTCAAAATTCAGGAGTAAAAAAAGATTTGTTGAACATTATGTTCAATTTCTCAAATAAACATCTTTCTCTTACTGCAGTTCCATCCCCTTGGGTGTTTGTTAAATCTGACATTTCCCTTGACGCTCAGTGATGTTGCCTCTGCTTGCCTGTATTACGCTCATTTTCTGGGTGGCAATAAATATTAGAATAAACTGTGCCAAAGTGAGCCTGGTCAGGGCCTCTGTTTCATGTCTGCTCCAGTTGCCACGGTAGCTGAGTGACAAGCAAGCCTTGAGGGGATGAACTGGATGAGGTGACAGAGGGTAAGAAACCAAAGGCCTTACTCTCTCTCTCTTTCTCTCATAATGCAAATTCAACCTGAGGAAAAATGAACATAAACCTGAAAAAAAGGAATACGGCCCTCTGTGGTTGTTGATGCCTGCCAATAAACAAGATTTTTAATTATCAGACACAGGAAAAGGACCAGCTACACTGAGTTTCCCTCGACACAAATCCTTGTAGGCAGTTCATTGGAGGACATTCTCAGACACAATGAAAATTGACAATATACTGCATTATTATCCTGGCCTTCTCTTTTGAATCATGCTAAAGACCCATGATTAACCAGCATTTCAAGTTAAATCACAGAAAATGTAATTTTAGTATCGGAATCATTCAAATATAATGCATGCTGGGAAAGACACTGCAGGCCACAAGCATGCTGGGTAGTGACTCTGCTTCATGGCCAGTGAGGGAACATGCATTTGACATTTATTCTCATGTGTCTATTGATTATGTGACAGCAACAATTTGTTTTCCCAGAGGAATTTCATTACTAACCATGATATTGGCTAAATCTAAGGAAATGTGGTTTTAGACTATAAGCTAGCAGCAAATATGATCTCAGCTGCAAAAGCTTTACATTTGTTGCTCCCGCAAGCGAAGAGTTTGACATCTAAACGGGGCAGAATGTGAATTTTATGTAAGTCACTCTGTGTAGATTCAATAACTCTTGTAAAAGCCCTTGCCATTCCATCTGCTACGCGGAGGAAAAAAAGAACATTTGCTATTTCAAAACCACAACGCAGAAAAAAAAGTGTGTTTATAGAGTAGTACCCAAATTTATGTCTGGACACACATGGATTTTTGCTACATGTATATTATTTTAAGTAATAACACACATTCACACATGTGACCTGGCCAATTTATTAGGTACACCTTACTAGTACCTGGCTCGACTGACTTTTGTCTTCAATCTGCCTTAATCATGTATGACATAGATTCAACAAGGTACAGGAAACATTCCTCAGAGATGTTGACATGATAGCATCATGCAGTTGCTACAGATTTATCTATTGGATGGAGATCTGGTGACTGTGGAGGCCATTGAGTACTCATTGTTCCAGAAACCAGTCTGAGATTATTTGCCCTTTATGACAAGGCGAGTTATCTTACTGGAAGTCATAGCACAAATCAAGACTTTTTGGTGAACCTGTGTAAATAGAAGACTCTATTCTGTTTCCTGTTCTAATCTGACATAAGCAACGCATGTAGTTGTCTTCTTCTGCTGCAGCCCGTCTGCTTTGCGGTTCAACATGTTGTGCCTTTTTCGGTCCATTCCCTGTAAACCCTGGATGTGGTCGTGTTTCTATCAAGTCAAACCAGTCAAGCCATTCCTTTCTGACCTCTGGCATTCACAGAACTGTCACTCACTGGATATTTTCTTTTTTTGTGGACCATTCTCTGTAAATCCTTGAGATGGATGTGCATAGATTTCCCAGTAGATCAACAGTTTCTGAAATACTGTCTGACCAACAACCATGCCATGTTCAAAGTCACTGAAACCACCTTTCTTCCCCATTCTGATGCTCTAAACTACAGTAGATTGTCTGACCATGTATGCATAGCATTGAGTTGCCGACCTGTGATTGGCTGATTAGAAATTTGTGTTGAGGGGCAGTTGGCCAGGTGTACCTAATAAAGTGGCCGGTGAGTGTAGATGTCTGCAAAGAACAAAATCATGATACTAATGCTTGATTTATAAGTCAACAAATATAAAGTTCCCTAAATATGTAAATTTGATGCCTTATATGTGCTACAATGTTTTGCACGTATGTTTACACTATATTTATTCAACTAAAACAGGAACAAACAGCAATACTGGGGGTAATGGTCAGTGATGGTAAATCCAAGCACTATGTAGCATTCTTCAGAGAACTGTCTATCTATTTCCAGATGTGAGGCATCACTCGCGGGAACTGTAGGGTGGTACACAGTAGGTGAGTATCCAAGGTGTTGCATGAGGTGGAGATATGCATGACGAATACTCTGGATCTGAGGGTAAGCGACGCACAGGTAAGTAGACAATGGTAGTATTTCATAGTAGAGCGATGAAAAAAGTCAGCGAGGGAGTCCAGGAAGTAACACAGGGGAACAAATACTGACAATGGACCAGGAACTGTTGGAAGTTTTTATAGAGAGGTTTGGAAATGGTGATTGGAAGATGAGGTAAGTGGATGCGGTGATCTTCATTTCTGTTGTGCCCAGAGTTGAAAGCTCTAACTGTATATAGTGTTACACTAATTTTAGGCAAACATTTATTTCAACAGTTTTGAGCGTAAGCTCGGATGAAGAACTAGCTTCCTAGTTCCTTCTACTACAGAGATGTAACAACTTGGGTCATGAGGATTGTTGGAGAATTGTTGACCACATTTTTTCTGTCTTTGGTCAAACAACTCACAACCAGACAAAATACCTTAAACCTTTTCGTGCTATTCAAAATTAAAAAGCCTAATTTTTAAATCCGGTCTCCAAACCCTGGCTTTTTGATTTTGGTTTTAGATTTTCTGTTTTAATGTATTTTCTTAGCCAAAATGTAAATCATAAATAATAACGTCCACACTTTATCATGCTCTTCGTAAATTCCTTAAATGACACACTCCAGTGGTACTCAAACAGTGTTTGTCTTTAAATATCCAAACAATCCGGTGTTCCAAGAACAATTTTCAAAGAATAAATGATTATAATTTGTTGCATTAATGATGTAATTATATTTGTGGAATAAATTGGGTGTTCCTTTACCATTCCGAGAGCTTAAATGGCAAAATATTCTAAAAATACACTGAATTCATATCAAAGCAGTTCTGAGGGCTGATATGTTGACACAATCCTCTCACACTCGATCAGTATGCTGGATTTCCCCCAGATGCTGATGGCAGATGAGTTCAGCCCCACTCCTCCAGCCTGCACTGAAGGCCATGTTTTTTTTTCTTTTGTGCTCAGATCCGCAGGAAGAGCGGAGACTTCAGTCGTTATGATTTACGACTGCTTAGCTCACTAATTTTTTGCTGCCAGAGCAGGACACATGCATGTTTTGTTGGCAAAGGGCTGCTGGTGGACATTCTGTACATGACACGTTTCTCCCCCCTCTGTGATAATTTATGGACAGTGTACGTTCAGCCATTCTCGAATGATTACCGGAGCACAATCAGGACTACAGCAGTGATAGACAAACCACATACACACCCAAAGACACTGAAACACATTTAGAAAACAGGATGGGGTTAACACAACAGTGAAATTAGACTTATGACTATTTACCTCACTTCAGCCTAAATGTCATTTTTATATTATTATCAAGAAACACATCAGCCAATAAGAACTGTTGTTCACATCAATTGGAAATTCATTCATGAGATATAATGGATCTTTCTTTCTTTCTTCTCTCATTTTTGTCCATTATTTTGTTCCTTCACTCTCTCTTTTTCTTTCATTTGTTTGTTCGTTCCTTCTCTTTTTCTTTGTTCATTCCTTCCTTCTCTCTTGATCTTTTTGTTCATCCCTTCCTTTCTTCTCTGTCTCTTACTTTTGTTCCTTCTCTGTCTGTTTTTTGTTTGTTTGTTTGTTTCCACTCTCTTGCTTTCATTTCTTCCTTCTCTCTCTTTATTTCATTCATTCTATTATTCTTTTTGTGTGTTTCTTTTGTTCGTTTGTTTCTTCCTTCCCTCCCATTTTTTTCTTTTATTCCTTCCTAGCTCTTTCTTTCATCCCTTCCTGCCTTTCTTTCAATATTTTGACATAAATTTCGGATGTTTTTTTATCTTCTCGGGAAAATCTGATTTCCTGTTGCCTAAATAGAATAATAATAAATAAAAAGAAAAATGGCAAAGGTCAATATCATTTGCCAACTTAAGAAATTAAAACTTTGACAAACAGCTGTTGTCCAATGACATGAAAATTGCTCAGAATTTGCGTGATTAGCCTTGTTATAAATTTAAAATAAACCCAAAGCTGAGGTTTAGGAACTTGTGAAAGTAGTAAAATTACCATGTTGCTGCCAAAAACCTGTGGTAAAAACAATTACATTTATGTATTTTTAGCATTCTATTTTATCCAAAGCAACTTACAGTTCGGGAGAAAACATTGACAGTTTGTTACAAGGACAGATTAATCATAAGACATGAGCTGATACAGAAATAAGTTCAGTGCTTCAGAGTTTTTTTTTTTTTTTTTTTAACTAGTTAGTTAAGTTAGTTAGTGCTCTCAAAACTTTTTAAAGGTTGAAAGAGACTCCACTTTCCAGATTGGGAAGGTAAGATAATTCCACCAGCCATGAACTGTGAAGAAGAAAGTCCTGGTGAGAGATTTCTTTTTTTTTTCCGTTCTGACATGGGATCACCAGACGCTGTTCATTTCCTAAACAGAGGTATCTGGAGAGGACGCAGATCTTGATTTGATCTTGATTGGAACACGATGGGAGGCCAGTGGAGAGAGATGAGGAGAGGAGTGACGTGAGTTTGCCTAGGTTCCATGAGGATCAGTCGAGCAGCTGAGTTCTGTAGCATTTGAAGGGGTCTGATTGCACAGGAAGGAAGCCCAGTGCTTGGACAAAAAATGGTAACTGACTTGGTAAATGACTTCCAAGTCTGTAAGTAATGTGTCACTATAGGCCTGCATAGAAATCCACTGTAGATATGCAGAGAAAACTCTAAACTTCTAAAGAAGAGAAACCTCCAAGCCAGAATGAAGTTTGCTGAGTGATTTTCACAAAGGTGTTTTGCCATGGAGATGCTGCATGTTGAGCACTACATCAAACAAATAAAGGCTGTTTATTAAACAGCTAAAAAGCTAAAACACACATTATTGTAGAAATTAGCAGCTTACTGTAACTACAGTATTCTAAAACAACTGGAGTTGAGCAATGGATGATTGGGGGAGCCTCAGATACAGTCTATTGCATTATTACAGTCCAGTTGTGAGGTGATAAAAGCATGAGCGATTTTTGATTTGCTTGTTAAACATGCTTTTGTGACATTTTCAAAGACCACGTATTTAAATATGGGACAAAAATAATATGGTGTTTGATATCAAGTATATTTTTAACACCTACAATGTAACAAAATATCAACTTACAAGTCTGTTGGGAAAGAATCCCACGTCAATGAAACAAATAGTGAGTGTTTTTGATCAGCATTTGAGAAGCTTAAGTAGATAAGACGTGCTTTGGCAGACTTGGAAGGAGTCCAACAGCCAAAGACAGAGAGGGAAACAAAGAACTATTTAGACACAGAGAAAATGAGAGGGGAGGGAGAAGCTGGTAAGACATGATGTGAGTCATGGTTTTCCAAAACGGAACTAAACATTTTTGCTAGAGGTGAATTATAAGTATGTCTTGTCCATATGGACTGCAAGCCCAGAGTTTAAAGAGATGCAGAAATATGTGCGTCTTGAATAGGATTTAAAAGATTTCAGCCTGATTAATCAATGATGCTTGGTATTAACCTTGTTTAAGCAACATTTATTTATTTAATATAGTACCAGTGCTTAATTTGTCCATGAGGATGTTTCTTTTTTACCACTTTGCACAGTGTCTTGATCACAACCATTTTTAGAGCATGGTTCCTGTGAAATTTTAATTTGGGGGCTTTATAATTTGGAGGCTTTAATTTGGTACATTATAAGAGTTATAAAACAAGGCATTTTTGGAGTTTCCTGAAATTTTTTGGTAAATTTTTCATAAGCCTCATGTGAATGTTCAGGTTAAACACATTTATTTGAGGCATTTTGGACTAATTTGAGGAGTTTCGCTAGTTTTTAAAAACAGTATAACTATTTTTCAGGTTTTTTAGTTGAGGTTGGGCTTAATAATGAGTGTATTAATGGCCCCTACATTTTCAAAATGCAACCAGGGTTTTTTTAATCTCTGATGTTAAAAGTACTGAATGCAATAAATTCGGAAATGTTTCTCATGGGCAGTGGTGTGTGGCTTGATTTAGGTCAAAATTGAGCATTTTAGATTGAGGTTATTGACCATTTTCTAGGTAAAACATATTTTGGGTTTGGCACTTTGATGCACGTTTTGATGCTTAGTTTGACAAAAAGTATTGTCGTTTTTCACTACGCAACACAAATTAAAAAAAGGTGTCCTTTGTCTCTTGAGAGTGTTTTGGGTGTTGTGATATTGAGTAGAAAAACCAGAATCTGTGAATCTGCAGCAACTTTACTGAATTCTGATGTGGCCACCAGATGATCTGCCGAATCTACAACTTTTGCCTGTTTGGGTTCCTCTTAACCCATTGCTTTTGACTGTCTTTTTGACGTTTTACCAGGGTGCACAAGTTTGCTAGCTTGTTATTTCTGTTTACTTTTTGAATGCAGCCCAAATCATTCACATTGCAGCTGCATTTGAGTGACAGGGAAGGTCCTGGAGCCAATCAAACATGTCCTGGACCCGACCTGCGAGGTGCATGCCCAACAATGACATGCTGTATGACACACAGTAAAAAGAGTAAAAAAAAAACAATGATTAAATAAAATAACACATAAAAAGAATACATTTACAGAACTTTCTTTGTAAAATGTTT
Source organism: Danionella cerebrum (assembly GCA_007224835.1). NCBI lineage: Eukaryota > Metazoa > Chordata > Actinopteri > Cypriniformes > Danionidae > Danionella > Danionella cerebrum. The sequence continues at coordinate 357,073 of SRMA01025911.1, read as the reverse complement.
ACAGTAATCAACTTTTATATTACAAACATTTCACCAAAAAGCATGGTCAAATGTATTAAAATAAACACTTCTGCTTGTCAATTTATGGCAAAAAAGATGGTAATTGAAAGGTTGTTTTTATGTTTTTAAAGTTGCAGTTCTTAAATAAAACAGTTTTACAATAAAATATTAATTATTTAATTCATTTTCCAACCCACTTATTCCCTTTTGGGGTCACGGGGGTCTGCACATTGGGCGAGATGCAGGGGAACACCCTGGACAGGTCTATCATATTTTTATTTATTTTCTGCATAATTGTACTGTAAAATTTGTAATGTGAAATTTGCAGAAAAAATTTATTATTTTTTCAGATTTACCCATTACTTTTACAAGCAAATGATTTAATTTAAAAAGATGATTTACAAGTAAATACTGTTATTTTACAAGTATTCCTTGAATACTTATTATCAATGTCCCAATTAAACATCAGTGTAAAAAGATGCACTCCTAATTGGATCCCACAAAAGTTAATAAAACAATATAGTTTGTAAAAGTTTCACAAAAGTTAGAAAAAGCTTATACATCAACATGTATGATGACGTCTACATAAGTTTTTGGAGTGTATTATGTTGGCACAATTTCCAAGTTTGAAAAGTTTCCTGCAGGAGAGCATGTGCTGCTCATTAAAGGTTTTTCCATTGTCTTTTGGAAATATTGTTCAAGATGCACATAGCACTGGTTGAGCTGTTATGGTGGAGTGTTGCCCGTAGTGATGGTAAAGGTCCCTCACAAGATTTGAGTGGCTCAGGAAATACGGATGCTCCAAAAGAACATGGCAGGTGGCTGACGATGCATTTTTACTCATAACACCCCAGTAAAACTTTAGTTCCTGAGATTTAGTGCCAGTCCTCTTCACCTAGCAAGCTGTAGAAGTGGTATTTATGGTTTATTTTATTGATTTTTTTTTATGTAAGTACTGCAAGCTTTGTTTAACATATTTGGAGTTTAAAGTTGGTCAGTATTGCTTAGCTAAAAACAAGAGCTAAATCTGACAAAGTCTCCGTGAGGAAAATACAGATTTTATGTGTATATTTTTCATATGGGTGAGGAAGAAGTAATTGCATTTTGTAATATGCTGTAATTATGATTGATGCACACATTAGAGACTAATTTTGGGAGCAAACATTTTGAAAGAACACATTAGGAGGAAGCGAGCTTCCAACTTAAAGATTCTAGTCAACACTTTAACCCAGCAAACGCTTAAATTGGCATTTTAAGGGGAAAAGAAAAGCAACCCAAATCGCCTGAACTGAAATATTGCGTGACATGTTCATTCTCCTCATGACAGCTTCAGCAGAAACTAACAGCCGGCTTTGTCTTCATTGAAGCAAGTTTATGAAAACATTTCACTTCCACAGTCATTTGTATTCGCCTATGCAAAACAAGCTCCCTGATAGGATGTGTCATCCTAATTGGGCCCGTGATGCTAGTAGGCCTGGAGTTATGGGAAGCGGCTGATGTGTAGACGAGGCTGAGCGGAGAAAGGGCTGTGCCCAGAGACTCATCCCTCTTACAAAGCCAGACGCCAGTCTAGTCTGAGGTGCACATGAGAGGGCTGATGAGAGGGGGCCAGGGGGTGTAAGGGGGCATTATGAGGCACAGGTGACAGAGTCACACATCTGCAGCTGGCAGCATTGCGCTTGGCTTGTTTGTTGGAGTTTGGATGGATTGGGGTGGGGTTTCTGAGGCCGTGGAGAGTTGATGAGGGGGGAAAGCGAATCTTGTTTATGGTGCACAGCTGCTTGTGTCACTTCTTGGGACCTGTAAAAGTTACAAAGAGGAGAATGAGCCATAAAAAAACTAGAAGTTCACTTTGTCTTTTCAAGATCAAATCATATGACGCTTGCTATATGTTTCTATAAATGTATATATTCTATGTCCAATGTATCTGTGATAGAGTAACCCCGTGCATTACTGTACGCCATTGGTAACACAAAAGATGGAAACTTCACATTTCATCTCCTTACAATTAAAATTTTCAATATGACATATTTCTGTGATGGATTGGCAACCTTTCCAGGGTGTACCTCTGCCTTTCACACGAAGTGCACTGGAGAAAGGCACCAGCAGACTTGCGTGACTCTGAAAAGGAAGGTACAGAAAATAAAAAAAAAAAAAAATACACATCTTTTAAAAACCACATTATCCACATGTTCTTCTGCAATCAAGGTAGGCCAGCTCAATCACTTCCTGCATCATCGATCTATCAGGGATTACATTCAATGACATTTGCTCAATTAAACAAATAAATGTAAATAATTACACATATTTTTTTTACCACTATTATTAATGTACTTTTTCAGGCTTGAGTCAGAAAGGCTTAGCTGTTGTGCGGCCAGTTTGCTGATATTTACATATTTTCTTGTTTTCAATACAAATAACAAGATAACACATGCCTGAGTGGAAGTAACTGAGCTAGGATTTTAGCAGTTGTGCATCCTGTGCATATACTCCTTAGAGTGTTTCAGATTATGTTTAGATTTGTCCAGAATAAAAGATAACCAAAAGTTCTAAATTGAATTAAAGGATAAATGTTTCACTTTTGTTTTTATTGGTCGATCGTAAAGCTGTAACATTAGCTTTAGCTAGTATTTTTGGAGATGTAACCATGCTCTTAACAAAATCAAATATTAATTTTAGGTTTCATCCACACTATTGTTCACATTTTTAATCAAAATGAAATATATTTTCACAAATACCAGACTTTTGGACTGGTTTTCTTTTACTTTTAAAGTCCCTATTGGTATTCAAGCACAGTCGGCTCAACCTCAACTCATTGCTACTGATCATGATTTCATTATTATTATCTCATGAGGAGCTTGGTCCAGTGTAAGCACGTACCTGACATCTACACCCAGAAACAGCAGCATCTGTTAGCCACAAGGACAAAGAAAAATGGGCAAACTGTAGAAAGGCCTAAGAGAACCACTGAGGTGGACACTGGCTGTACTAGCTTGGTTTATCTTGCAGCATTAACATGATGGAAAATACGAATTCCTGAATCTTATCGCAGGTGTGTTTTATAACAACATTCATCATAAGACATATTATGTTTTTATCAAGAGATGGTAAGCCACTGATTCCATTTTCACTCTAGCCAGCACAAGATTCTGTTTAGCTCTGTTTTGCTGATTTAACAAACAAACAAAAAAAAAAAAAGATTATAACTCCAACAGACTTGTTTCCCCTTTCTTTGTGCCAAGTCTGTCTTTATATTAATTGAAAATCTCTACACCCAGGGCTTTAATGGGAGAAAATAATAAAAAGTAACCCCAGGATTTGCTACCTTTATATATAAAGCTACAGAGGGTCTGAAGCGGATGATACATGTACCAGAATCCTTGTGTTGATCTCTCTTAATAAGTCTGTCAGGCTTGCAAACCGTCTCATCAGTGTGTTATTAAAATAATTTTAAGGAAAAAAATCATTGTTATCATCTTCTACTCACTTGTTTTGACAAGCGCACATAAGTAAATGCATATCTACTTGTGTTTCTGAAATCCATTAAAAATCAGAGCAGGAGAACAGGAAGTTTGTTACCGAACAGTAGGAAGAGGTTTGATGGTGGCGGCCTATTTACTGTCTGTGGGGAATTTACAGATGGTGGTTCTGTATCATTAATTTGCTTTGGCTGGAATTTGGTTCAGCTGATTTATCGTCCATGGCAAAAGTGAGAGTTAATACTTAGTTTTAAAATGTGCTGTTGGTTTAAATCTCTATTAATACTTCAAATCGCTGTGGACTGGGTATCAAAGTCATTTTGTAACTACACAAAAGTCAGAGCTCTCTTTTCTGTCAATCATGCTGTGGCAGTTTGGATAGCATCAAAGTCATAGCTACTGTCAGAAATAATTTGCTAAACATTCTTCTGTCTTAGTTCTGTCTGTAATAATACAGCCAGGGAGCTTATGTAAAAACTCAAAGAGATTCAGGATTTTAAACTTGTTTTCTGTCTGCTAGCTGCACATCCAGATTGTAATGCAATCACCATTTTTGTGGTTTTCCGTAATGATGTTTCAGTGCAAGGATAGATTCACTATTAATGCTCTACGCTTAATGCCTTTATCCCTCCTCAATTTGACCCCATTCATTGTTTTACACATGTTGATTGAAGACTTTTCCTAATTCAATGAGGAGAACTTTGGTAAACATAAAATTAACATTATTTTACATTTTCTATGGTCTGTACACATTTTGTCACAATATTTTTTCCTTGGGGTCAATTTGACCTCAGGGTCTTTTAGGTGTAAAAAATATATAAAAAAATGACACATATTAGTTTTGGGTGATATTTAGGTCACTATACTGTACTGTAATTTTATAAAACACACTATAATGTTATATGTTAAGTATGATAAAAAAGAGAACCACTTATAGGTGATATGACATTGGGGGAAGGGGGATCCGAATTCTCACAAGAACTTTGATATTTCCCATGTTCCCATGGAAAAACAGAAGATTTTTTTTAACTATTTATCTCTGGCCTCTCTCTTTATGCATTTTCAATTGAAATTGGGCTCTAAGCAAAAGTTTTCTGACAGTGAGAATTTGACAGTGAATGTGTCATAGACAGAAGATAATCTTGAGGAGGCCTGTCTATGAGGCATCTTCCTCAGATGAGAATGAGGCTATTAATGTTGTCTCTCAACCATCAGCAGACACAACACCTTCCAAAAATGGAAAAGTACTATGGTCCTGCTCCGCACTTGAACGATAGGGTAGACTTAGTGCAGGTGTTGTCGTCAAAATGGTTCCAGGGGTTTTTAACTTAAAAAATGCTCTGGTTGACCTTTGTGTTGTTAGGGTTAGTTTTAACCCAGTTATAATAATAATGTGATAATAAAGCAAATATTAGAGCCAAAACTGAAATCATAAGTACACTGTTAGCTTATACACCGACAGCAAGCTTCTCTTAAATAATGGGATCCTTATTTGTTGTAGTTTTCCATTTAACCAGCACAAACAAGACAAAGACAAAACAAAGTCAAAGTTAATTCATACATGTGAGGTGAATTTATTCTTTAATTGAAATCCAGAGGTATACTAACTGAAAAAGACCCAAAGGTCTACACCAAAAAATATTAAAACCAACATTTATGGATAACGAATCCAAGAAACTAGAGACAAATTGACTGATTTTATACATGGGCCAAATCTGACCTGTTAACACAAGAGATGATAACAGAAAACTAACACTGGAAATATGTTAATTAGACAGTTAGAAACAAAAAAATAAAATAAAATCTATGAGTACAATCAATAAAAGTGTTTCTGTATATTTGAAGGTAAAGTTTTGGCAACCACAGCTGCTGTTTGAAAATGTATGGTTTCTTTTTTTTTAAAAAGTGTAACATTTTTGTATTAATAAGTAATGTTTTAAAAAATATCTAAACAATTTAAAAAAATCATTACTGTTTGTAACATCAAAGAATGTATTAGGTAAAAAAAGAAGGCTATTAAGAACATAAATAAATAATCAATGATAATAGGAAGGTTTGATCACTTTTTATTACCAAGAAATTACCAGTTGATCCCAAACTTTCCACTGGTTGTGGACAACTGGGTGACAGTCATACAATGATTCCGGTGCTTGTTTTGTGACCAACAACTTATACGTGAGCTGTTAAATGCACTTATTGAAGAAAAAAACAGAGTATAATGATTTGGCTAAACTTGTGTTTCAAACAAAAGCAAACGAAACAGAGCAAGTTAAGCTCATAGTGTATCCCCTTCGGTTTAATTGTGCAAGCTAAATACAAGGGACTTAATCAAGCTTAAAAATAACAAAAAACAAACAAATAAAAAAGGTCCTCAGAGAACTCATTAGAGGCCTTGTCAAACTCCAAGAGACTACATAATTACAATCTGAAATAAAAATGCAGAGCTATTTAGTTTGAATTCCCTTCGTCTTTATGATTACTGCTGAACTAAGGTTAAAAAAAGCCAAAGTTTCTTGAGAAGTAAGATTGAGCTGCACAAACTATGGCACATGTGATCATTCAGCAGGAAAGAGAATATATTTTCATCATGAAAGAATGAATCCGTCTCAGAAAAACTTCAAACAACCGCTTATGCTTATGCTCTAATTTTCACTGACACAAAGAAATGAACATCACATTTGATGAGTTCCCTCATTAAAGAAAAACATATTTTTTTATACAATTAACGTATTCGGTTATTTATTTTTCCATGGGGAAAGAATTTAGCATAATTTCTATAAATAAATCCTTCATTGTCTTTTTAATTACTGGATCAACATTCTTCCGATGAATGGTCATCCCATCAATCTTTAATTAAAGTCGCATTTTGAAGATTTACCACGATGCAGTAGTTGAATGACAATGAAGGGAATTATATATCTAAAGAGATTTTTTAAATTAATCATTTGTCAGGGATCTAAATCACTAATTAATCTAAAAGAGGCTCAGTCAAAAGAAAATGATGGACAGTAAACACATCAGGGACTCCTTATCACATACTCTGCATACTTTAATTACATGAAAATGACTCGACATGGACCTACTTTTATTCTGTTTGTGAGCCAGTAACTTCATTTGTTCTTTATTCAACCTAATGGTAATAATGTTTAAAAGAAAATATTTATTAATCAGTTTTCTTTCATTGTTAAGTATTACAAAATAAAATGCACCTCAATATTTTAGCTCTCCGATAAAGCGAGGTAATTTCTGTGTACAGTTGCATCAGCCAGAGGAAAGTTTGAAAACTTTTTCACACATTCTAAAGTGTGTTTTGTGTAATTTCCAACCCCTCGATCTTCATCTGAAAAAGAGCTCATGCTCTTGACCCCAATGCTACATGTTTGTTGTGTTGGGTAATTTTTCTTCCTTCCCTCCCAAGATGAGCACTCTGGTTTATTTTTAAGTCATCAATTACTCAAACTTCAGCCCAACTATCTCTCCCTTACCATCTGGGTTCCATACCATGGTTTTAAATGCAGCCTGGATAATGACAACCTTCTCCTGACTGTTAATTTACTAGGCCCGGGAGTCGTATTTCATGTGTTATCATACCTCTACATTTGATCTTACGTATCTTTTTCCCCCTGCATCTGTGCACCCGCCTGCATAAATCTCTTCGTCTCACACCTTGTCACTGGGCCAAGAGATGCTCAAAGCACAAAGAACCATGTATTCATTCTTTTCACCTAAAATGAGATGGGGTAGAAGAAAGAACAAAGAGGGAGTAGAAAAAAAAGAAATGAGGACGGCAAAGTGGCCACAGAATATATCGGGTAAAGAGACAATTCAAATGTGACAAAACTTGGAAAGTGATTTGATGAATATATTTTCGGACTCCACTACACTGCAAGAAACTCATATATTGGCAAGATTTCCAAATGAAAGCAAAACATGTCTAGCTGACAACACATGCTGATGGAGCTTAAAAATACAAAAAGAAACTCTCAAAACAAGTGTTTTCAAGGCATTTAGAAAGTAAACTGCATTGAAACTCAAATATTTGAACTTGTTTCAAGTCACAAGTGCTTAAAACTCATAGACTGTAAAAGAACATGGACGACATGACACCGCCATTAGGCTAATATTCGAACGAGACTGGAGGCGACCATTGACGAGTGCACATGTGCATACAGGTAAAAAAAAATAAAACAAAAAATAAATTTTTAACTTTGTACAATGCATAGATAATTTTCGAAAACAAAAACGTTTGTGTAAATAATGTAATTTCAGACAAAATAATTTTTAAAGTTCAGCTTTTTCCATAGACTTGCATTGGGTGGAAATCATTCTGCAGCCTGCGCCATGGGGGCACTAGGAAATTGCATTTAAACAAGTATATGTGGAAAAACTACATTTGGATGAATTTTAGTAAATAGTAAATCAAGTATGTGTTTTCAAAAGGGGTTTGGGGAAAATCTAAATTTTCTGTTTCAAATTTTTCATAAAGCACCTCAAAGTCATACAAACCTAAAAGTAAAGATTAAAGATTTATTACATTTTTTAAGTTTGAAGTTTAGTGACAAAATCAAAAACTTGTATTCTTAATTCAAGCAAATAAATGCTCAGAATAAGCACTTTTTTCTTCTCAAAAAAAAATTGTCATATTTTCTCAAAATAAGCTAAATAATCTATACCCTAAAAGTTTAAACTAGATACTTCTTCTTTAAATAAGAAAATACAGATTTTTAGCTTTAGATTTCCGTTTTTGCAGTGTAATCACAATACACAACATTTTTGAGCCTGGATCTGCAAAACACATGCTCAAATCATTAAAATATATGAGTATGTATGCATATGTATAATTGGATTTTTTTTTTGCACCTACAAACATCCTGAGTGTTCTGCTCCAGTTTTGAAGATTAAATATTCTATTGTTTTCTCATCTCTCTTGTATTCTACACTTTCATGGTCTATTTTTGCCTTCAGTGTAGAGTTATATTCACCCCTAATAAAATCGTTCTCAAATCGCCCAAAGTGCTGACGGAGGCTGAAGGCATTAAAAGCCAATCCTCCATGGGCCTCGTTTAGAAAGTAACCATTTTATTTGTTGTGCATCTCATCTCATACTCCTCTTTTACTATGGGTTTCCAAAATGTCCCCGCACTTCTTAAAGCTCACTGGCCGCCACAAACTAAGAAGGCTTACCCTAATCCAGGCAGAAAATAATATAGTTAAACTATCAAACACACTCATACAAACACTCCAAATGTCTCGAGAAGTTCTTTGTATCTTTCTTTGAATGACGCTCTCCATATTGGCTCTCTGAAATGACACTTTAATTAAGCAAATTACTCTAGTGAGGCTAGAGGAACCGCAGAGAGCTTGATAAGGCTGTGGAGATAAACCCTTATTGAGAGTGTTTATCAAAGAGGCTGGAATCTAAACCTTTAATAGGTAACACCGAGATAAGTAAGCCTTTGTGATGTTACTAGCACGGGGATATTTCAGAGAGGCTTATGGAAGTGGGTAAAAGAAAGGGATGAATCGTCCTGAGCACAAGTCAGTGCTTAAGAAATGGAGAGGGTGATATCCTCACTCCACTCATAACTCTTTTGTGTGAAAGGCTTAGATTTCTCGCAAGAGTAAAAGTATACAGAACATTCTGTTTTCAGTTCCACAATAGCAGAGCTTGTTTTATAAGACTATTACCAATTTTCACGGATTAGCTTTTGCGGAAACATTTAGAGGTGTACCCTATTGCGCTTCTAAGTTTGTACTTTCTCTGTACTTTATTTTCCTTCATGGTATTTTCAACTGAAAAGTTTCCTGTTATTGACCAAGGAATGGAATATGTATAAGCTCAAATAATAATTTAAATGATTTAAGGGACATTCATTTCAATTATGCAACATCTTTGATTTGATGACAAGGACATGTGGGCAGAATGGGTGAAGATTGACATATTTGCTGCGATCTTCAACATCTGGACAAGCTTCAACAAGAACTCTGCTAAGAATTTTACTCCAGGAGAACACATGACCATTGAAGAACAGCTGTTGCCACCAAGGTTCGTTGTCCATTCACACAGTATATTGCAACTAAGCCAGCCAAATTTAGGATCAAGTTCTGGATGGTCACGGATTTGGAGACCAAACATGTCGTCAGAAGGGAGAAAGATTGGCAGAGATTGTCGTCATGAATCTTATGGAGCCATTTTTGGATAATGGGAGAAATGTCATGATGGGCAATTTCTTTATTTTACTCTCACTCCCACACAGACTGCTGCAGATTCCATAAGAGCAGCAACATGCAGGTTGCATGTAGCGTTTTTTTTTTGTTTGTTTTTTTACAATGGACCTAGCAACAGTGAATGCCTACATTATGTACAAGGCATGAACAGGGTGAACAGGATAAAGAGATTGTTCCAGCTAAGAAACTTTGTTGCTGATTCACGCAGCACAAGAAAATATTGGCACAGAGGTGGGCTTCTGAAGCTGCTGTGCCAGTGACTGGAGTGTATCCCTACCTTTCACCCAAAGTATTCTGGAGATAGACTAGAAAGTTACATTTTTACAAATCAGTGCCAGGTGCAAGTAAGCTGCAACTTGACCCACAGGAGGATTTTCTGTACAACATGCCAGAAATTCACCTGTACCAAATGTAGGGACATTGGGTCTGCAAACCCTGAAAAGTTTTTTCTCAGTATTCTGTGTCTTGTTTAAGTCACTAAGGCCAGGGCTTATTTTTAATTTTTTTTAATGAATGTGAATACTTACTGACATACATGTAAAACCAACATAAATTATACCAAATATACAAAAAAAGATAAACATGCTAGCAACTCAACTTCATGGATGTTCTTTATCTTTAGGGAACAATAAAGACGTTCCTCAAAGTTTTTTTTAGGTTATAAAATTGAATGTGCCTTGCCTTTGGGGATGTTCACTATATTGGTTGTCATGATGACGTACAAAATGTATATTGTGCAATATGTGTATCATTAGCAGGGCCTAAAATAGTAATAAATTACAACATGATTTTGTGGGTTCATGCATAAATAAATATTCAAATAAAGATTAATTCTCTAAAATCCCAGTGATACTGTCTACTTTGTAACAGAATACCCTCTTGCTATTTTCTCTGTCTGACGTTCTGTCTTTTCTCATTCACTTGTACGTACACTCTGTTTCTTCCTTTCTGATCTACATGTGGTTTTGGTTATGCAAGGAAGTTATAGTACAGTCTGGAAGCAATGTTTTTGCCATACGACCAGTAAAGGAGTCAATGAAAGATAGACATAGAGAAAGGAAAAAAAGCCACATGAGTTGTAGTGCTAGAGCAGCACCTAGGCCTCTCTCGACTGAAAGTCATAAAAACCTTACAGGCACCCAGCTGGGCGACCGTGTAGGAGAGCCACAGATCACTTCCTTTTACATACTTCAGCACTCATGTTTCTCTGCGGGAGGAGGCCTCTGCTTTCCCAGAATTCCTACACAGGGTTCAGGGACCACCGGGGTGTGTGAGGTCTATGCATGGTTACGGCTAATAATGCATTTCTAAGAGAGATCAAGGAAAACGCTATGCTACACATGCTCTAACAACATCTAGAGTTAACGCTCTACAGCTGTTTGATAGTTGGTACTGTCATTTAATTTATTTTATTTGTCAAACATGTTTATCAAACATGTTAATTAACATTTAGTTAATTCATTTTCTAATCAGTCTCTGCTTGTTTGTTGTGCATGTGCATGGCAGACTGAATCATTGGTCGTTAAATAAGATAAAGTAATTAAATGTAGAAAATATATAGCACATTGCTGCGTTGACTCATATGTCTTTAGATGCGTATGAACTTAAGTGAAGCTGACCCACCCTGCAAAGATAAATATGTTTGAAAAATCATAAACAATTGCAAGTTTAGCCTTAGAAAAACAACCCCGCACCATAATCCCCCACTAAACTTTGCTTTGCAGCCATGCAGAGCCATTCTCCAAACACCAAACCCAGACTAATCCAACAGACAGACGGAGATGCAAAATTTGTTTTCCCCCAAAATGTGTCTGCGCTGTTCTAGAGTTTTGTGGTGGATTCCTTTCAACCCATGAATCTAACATTTTGGATTGCTTTTGGTGATATTTGGCTTGGATGTAGCTGCTTAGCATTAGATACCCATTGTTTGTTGCCCTCTGCACACTTATCCTGAACTTATCTAGAGGTTAGATGACATGTGGAGGTCTGGATTCATTGGAGAAAGTTTGTGACCTATGCACACTAAGCATTCTCTGACCCACCACTTCATGTCTGAGTTGCTATTTCCTCCAATTGCTCCCACTTTGTATTAAATCACAGTGACACATTTAGTCGTTTGGTTTTATATTCGTGTGTCCATGGACCTAATGAGATAACTTACATCCTCGTGCTCCTGGACCGTTTTTTGCATGTGTACCAAAACAATCGCAATATTGTACGATTATAAAAATCCAAGTAAGTAGATATATTAAACATTATTGGACAGCATGGCGGATCTAAGTAAAGTCTATTTAACAGAAGAGACAGTACAGCACGCCATGAAGCTTTGTAGAGCTTAAAACATTCCATCACAGCATGTGGCAATAAACGGCTCTAAAGATGGTGTGCAACTTATCATTAAACATGAAGGCAAATATAGAACATTTGAAAATAGTAACTCACCACGAAATATCTTAAAAATGATTGTATGTTGCATTAAGTCAAGATTTTACATTGCAATGCAGTATCCCACACAGCAGGTGGCGCTGTTTCAAATAACAAAATAAGGAAAGGTCTGTGAGTTCTGGTCTGAGCAAGCAGGTCAGTGGAAATAGGTGAATTTCCAAGGCTGCAGCTAGATATTATTGGACATAACTATGAAATCAATTACTGAATGAGTTAATGGTTTCCCATCATCAGCAAGGCTCAAACCAGCAGCCTTCTAACTGGAAGGCCACAGTGCTACCCACTGCACCACCCCTAACTATAATATATGTTTGCAAAAAAGTAGTTCCTTTCATCTTGAAATTTCTTAGGAGTAAAGACATTTACACATTGACAGCGATACCAATTAACGTTACAAAAAGGCAGATAGTTCATACGCGAATCAAATGCACTGTTATATACACATGAAATGTTGAATATGCGACGCAGTTTTGAGTAATGACACCCAATAAGAATGGATTTCTTGTTTGGTGAAGATTTTCGTCAAGTATCTCTAATATGAGATAAATACGTGTGACTTGTGCAGATGAATCACAGATCTTAAACTGATTTAGATGCACTGTAAGTGGTTTTTAACATTAGTAGTCAAAAATGTTAACACAATTGCGCATCAAAGCTGAAGTACAACCACAAAACTCAATCATTCCGCCATGTACGATGTTTAGAAGTTGCCGTAGCCTAGCAACAAGCTGCATTGTGATTGGTCAGATGTGTTTCCGTCACCTGCGTTGGCTGGGAAAATCATAAATGAAATAACTATAAAATTACAACATTGCAACATCTGCTAACAAATATTGTTTCAACATATAATATTGTTTTGCAATTAAACCACATTATTGTGTTATTTCTGTATTATTCAGTATAAATATATGCTGTTTCTGACAACATTTTGTCAGAGTATCATGACCATACTGCATCAGTTCCATCACCTCCTTGCATACTGAAGCTTCCAGTGAATGGAAATTGACAAACAACATTCATACAACTAATTTACATCCTTGTCTTCATATATTACATAGAGAATACTCTTTCAAAAACAGATTGTGTAATCTTATGCATAGCTTACCCTCGATTTCCTGCACTCCACCGGCTAAACCCTGGTTAGTTTATCACTGTTTTCCCTGGCTAACCTAGCTAACTCCTTGGTTTCACTCTATTGCTTGTGTATAATTGCCGACATCTGGTGTCATAATGAGATTTCATCTGAACCTTAGTATTTTATAGGGAAATTGTTTTGTTATGCTATAATTGAATGCATGTATAAAATATAAATTAACCTTATTATGTTTTCATTCATATTTTTTCAAGTTTGGTATTAGAAAGCTGAACATATCCTTAACCTGCACCGGTGCATGTGCCAATCACACAATCTGCTTTGAATTAAGTAGGAATGACTCAAACCAGCTATTGCTTAATTCTGATTATCATTTTCAAAATAAAATGTGAGGAAATGTGAAAAAGTCTTTCAGTTTCATTTTACAGACCACAAATTGGTGCCGTCAGTGTCATCTAGTGGTGAAAAGAAGGGGTAGCCGTTGGAAGTGCAAGACCTGTGATACAGCTTTTGTTTTTCAATGTTCTGGCATTAAAAAGTACAATGGCACAAAAAGTGCCCGGAACAGTTTTTTTTTATACAAATTAAACTTTCTTTGAGCTAGTCTTTGCTTTCGTTTGGGATTTAGGAATTTTTATTTTGTCTCAACACTTTGGATTTTTTTTTTTTACAAAACATAAACATTTTTGCTGTAAAAATGACAATTTATTTTCAGGTTCGTTTTGGAATTACTTTGAATTTATTTATGTATATAAAAAAGCTAGGGTTGTACTAAAATACAGTCCATCAACCATTGGCGCAAACACACACGCACACACACGCACACACACACGCGCACACACACACAAAACACAGTTTAAAAGATAATAAAATAATTTATTTGAGCTAATTAAAGTAAAAAATTCTCTAAAAAGCCCCAAACTCATAAGATTAAAACATTACCTTTTACAGCATCATTGTAGATACATTCAGATTAAGAGCAATTATGTGACTTATTTCAACAAACATACTTTAATTGTAACTGATGCTTATCCAAAGTCATAGATAAGACATTTACATTGAACTGATTCCCTTTTGCTTTCCCTGTTTACTGAAGTTAAATGTACGTAATGAGCTTAAGACCGTTGTGGATGAGTCCTGGATGCTGGGAGAGGAAGCATGGAGGGAAGAAGCAAGAGAAGTCTCTTCATCAATATTGGTCTAAACCTCTGTTAGATCTCAGCCTGTCACTTACCTGAAGCTGCCACTTCTCTTTAGCATAAGCAAGCGTGAAATGTTTACTTGAACACAGTTCGGCTTGAAAGCGTGGAATAGAAGATGGCACAAGCTGCATAGGAGGTATAGGTATGTGACAGATATATAACACAGAGAGAGAGGGAATGAGGTGTAGAAAAACAGAGAGAGAGGGAGAGAGAAATAAGAGAGAGGGCTGACACTTGTTATTGCGGCAATGCTCAGTTGAGGTGTATCTTTTCTGAGGAGGATAAATTCAACGTGATGTGCCCGTCCTTTTGCCTTCAAAGCACTGACATTGGCATGCAGTTCACGTCACAGGACAGACACACATTAGCTGTCAAACACTTCTTTCATCTTCTGACTTCAAAGCAAGCGATTGATTAGTCTAAATGGCCATTACCAAACATCCGCCACTGCAGCATGAAGCGGCAAGCGTGACAAAGAGGAATACCAAATCTGAGGCCGCTGAATATGATGGAGAGAGGGGGATGAACAACAGAAGAGTGCTGCAACAAAAGAACAAAACCATGATCACCCTCTCATTTGTGGAGGTAGATGCTCTTTTCTGGTGTAATCCGCAAGGATTAGCAGAAGATTAGAAGCATTCTCTACTGTGTCGCTTGCTTTCTAGTATAAAGAAAATTCTGGTGTTGCTGTCATCCCCTCAGAATGTGAGGTGTGTTTGCATACTGTAAAACTACTTGCAACACCAAAGGGTTGTTTCTGGTGATCTGGGAGGTTTGCAGTACACTTTTGGTGCTTTTACACATTTACTCCACATTCACACACTGGTGGTGACAGAACGTGGCTGCCATTTTGTGCCTAGGGCCTACGAGCAAACATACCCCACTAATCACATACATCCATAAAGGGTGATGCGGGTAAAGTGGCTTGCCCAAGGCCATAATGGACGTGGCAGGGACTGAACCGCCAACCTTCTGGTTCTAGGAGACCAATTCCGTGTGAGTGTGGCCACCTTTTCTTTTTTAAGTTCCCTGTGTTTTGAATAAATTGCCCGTTGGGATTACAAATGTGACCCCGGGTCACTTTTGCCACCGATGACAGTATGTATGTAGGTATGTACATGTATGTATGGATGGATACACTCACAGGCCACTTTATTAGGTACACCTGTCCAACTGCTTTGAAACGCAAATTTCTGATAAGACAATCACAGAGGCATGTAGACATGGTCAAGAACAAGCTGCAGTTCAAACAGAGCATCAGAACGGGGAAGAAAGATGACTTAAGTGACTTTGAACATGTCATGGTTGTTGATGCAATCATCGCTAGCATTTAAAGAGAATGTCTGAAAAGTATAAAATATCTAGTGAACGGCAGTTTTTTGGGCGTTTATGCCAAAAGTCAGAAGAGAATGGTCAGAATGGTTCAAGCTGATAGAAAGGCAACAGTAATTCAAATAACAACTTATTACAATCAAGATATTTCAGAATGCACAACACGTCGGCTACACCAGAAGACCACCCCGGGTGCGACTCCTCTCAGCCAAGAACAGGAAACTGAGGCTAAAATTCGCAAAGGCTCACCAAAAT
The DNA here is from genome assembly GCA_007224835.1 of Danionella cerebrum. NCBI lineage: Eukaryota > Metazoa > Chordata > Actinopteri > Cypriniformes > Danionidae > Danionella > Danionella cerebrum. Next base: position 341,039 of record SRMA01025911.1, on the reverse strand, counting down.
TGGACAGTAGAAGATTGGAAAAACTTTATCTGGTCTGATGGGTCTCAATTTCTTCTGCAACATTTGGATGGTTGGGTCAAAATTTGGCGTCAGCAACATGAAAGCATGGATCCATCCTACTTTTAGCATTTTATCCTTTTCATCTTTAGAATTTGGTCATTTTTGTGGTTCTGAGTTTAGCTCTTTTGTAAACATCACATTTACTCACTAGTTAAGATTAAATCTAAACATTTTGTTTCAAACAGATCATCTTAATGAAATAAATAAAAAGACTGAGAGCAGCTGTTCTTACAAGATTCTTACAAGTCTTCCATTCTTCCTCTCCAACTGTCCTCCTACTCCACCACGCTCCTGGACTTCAGACATATTTGAATGGTATTATTGTAGCTGCGCTACTTTTAAAACACTTTGTTATGATTGGCTGTTTTATGTAAATCACAGACTGAGGGAGCACCATGAAGCTGCCGTGGTGGAGACAAAATCATAAATGCATGCCGGTCACGATTTAAATGAAGATTCAATTTTAACATACTGATTAATTTATTTTAAGGTATAATGCTCATGGTCTTAAAGGTCATCTCTTTTTTTTTCTTACATTAATATCACTAATGGATTTTAGATCTCATTTGTAAAATCTGCTAGAATGTTACGTGATACACTTATCACCTTAAAACAATCTACTACACAATCACCAAGGTTTTTGTTTTCCCATTTTTTTCATTCTCATAAGCAAAAAAAAAAAACCTGACTGTTTTTAGAACTCATCACCTAATACATATTTTGACACCTGAGGCCTTAGTTATTGGCAATTCAGTGCTCTTGTCTGCCTGGAGGCAGGCGTAGCAGTATTGGTGTCAGGCTTTGTTGATTTTAAAGAATCACAGTTACTCAGTCAATGTGGCACTGGAAACACCAAAGTTGCACGTTCGATATTTAAGGAAAGCAAAAACGAATCAAACGTGTTCATTCCTTGTTAATAACATTAGCAACATTAGGCACTGTATGTCTTTAACAAGATTGGATTTTGAGCTAAGACCATGACTTCTTATTCATTTGATATTTACAACTCTCTACTAATAAATGTGAAATGTCATAAATAAAAAAACAGATAACTAGCCAGTTTAAGTGTTCCATGAAGTCCCAGAAGTCTCAAAAAGATTCAGCTGTATGGCACTTGTTGATCCACACATTCTCATTCTATGTTGGATGTGTAATTCATAAAGAGCATCCGAGGACGATGTTAATTAATTTGCCATTATTTTTAGCATTACCATAATGCTTTCACTACCTAGTCAAAACATTCCTCCAGCTCATCCCTGTTCAACATATGGCTCCGTACTCCCACACACACAAGCAGACAAAATCACAGCAATGAAAAATGAAATCAAAGGCAATGCCCTCATAAAAGTGGAATAAAGCCCCCCATTTCCTCGAAGACGGCATGTACGTTTTGCCAGAGACAGATGGTGCTGTTGCTGGATATATTTTACCTCTCTTTTCCGCTCACACTGAGGCCGGGGACACTAAAAAGCCCATAAAACTCAAAGATGAGTGGATAGAGCTAATAATATAATCATTGGAAACACCTGCAAAAGGCGCAGATGGGCTATCTCAGCCTGGCTGTCCATCAGCCGAATGAGGGCCCGCCTCCCCATATGGAACAGAGGGGTCCACATGTACACGGCCCCTCACTCAGTAGCATCTGTATCTTTCTAACTCATTCACTCTCTTTCACTTTTTTTTCACCAGAGAGAAGAGCATATGCAGGCTTTTTATAGCGCCAGGCTGGGCTTTTGCATGTCACAGTCAATCCTGTCCCTCGGCAGAATCTGAGCGCCATTCGATGAGGAGTTTGTGAGCTACACGGTTCCAAGGATGTGTCACCCATATTCTTATTTAGGTTCCCAGACACACTCTTCCTCACTCTTTGTCTATCTAAATGCATTTCGAATCCCCTGCGAGATGCACATTCTCTTTATACCAAAGGCACCATTCTAATAGGCAGGTCACTATGATGCTTCTTGTAGACATCTGGGACATTGGAAAGAGCTGATAGGAGCTGAACATCGATGAGTGTGTCACTGTAATGGTTTTACAGCAGATAACGACTAAAGACACTCTTTCTGAGAGAGCCCAAATCAGAGGTTGAGAGCTACTCCTCTTTCCTCTGATCTCTGCCTGAATTTCATTAATCGTGACAATAAGAGATACTGCTCTCTGACAGCCTTTACTCTACAAGCCCTTCATGATCAGTCCGAGACTGACTCAAACAGGTTCCCCTGCTGCAGACTGTCTGATTTATATCTGATGTTAATCATCATTTAGAAAGCAACTAGCAGTATATCTTTTATTTTCTTTCTCCCTTGTATGTATGCATTCGTAAACACACACAAACCGCCATCTGTGAGTCAGTGTGTCTTTTTGTGCTCTGAAGCAGAATTCCTTTGAAGATATTTGACAAAAGTGAACATAACATCAATTTCGCTGCACGGCAATATTTTGTTTAAAGTGCGGAAGAAGAGGAGACACTCCTGACTGCTGTTGTCATTATGTGATAACTTTGCAGGGCTCTCTTAAAGTGTCTGACACTGAGTCGCTCTTTAAAGGAAGGATTGGGCTATTTACTCTTTTTGCCGCCACTGTCACTCATACTCTCTTTAAAGTAGAGAACTGGTCCTTTACACAGTTTTACATCATCTGCATCAGTATGTTATATTTGAAAATAGAATTCATTAAATGTTTTGCATATTTTCTTACCTATTCTATTTAAATCATCCACACACTTTGGGAATTCCTGTTGATTTATGTAGCTTGATTAAATGCGTAGCTTGATAAATGTATTATTATCATATGGGACACTGGCCTAAATGAGCAAACCAATGTAGGCTTGCGAATCAGTCACATCAAAGTTTTTCCCATAGACCCTTACCTCTAAGTTAGTCATTTTAAGAATACAATTTTCAAATGATGATGTAATGAAATGCTGAAATCTGTTGGGCCCTGGAACAATTTGATGAGAATTGCAGCACTAAGTCTACCCTGCCGTTCAAGTGGGGAGCGCTGCCATCATAATTTTGAATTTTTGGAAGATATTCGAGTGGTGGTTGAGAGACAGCAGAAGGTTCAACATTAAGGGTCTCATTCTTATTTGAGGTGGATGTCTCATAATCAGGGTCCCCCTCTAGATTATCCTCTGTCTGAGACACATTCTCCTCTATGACATGTTCACTCTCAAAACCCTGTGGCAAACTCTGACAGACAGAAACATTTGTTTAGAGGCTACATGCACATACCTAAAACACAGAAAATTGACTCCAAGGACATTTGGCATGCCATCACCGGAGAATTATACAGATTATTTGTTATACAAATGTCACTTTTGGAACTTTAAACTATTTTTGCTACAGGTGTCAAACATGTAACAAATCACATTTAATGAGGAATGTTGAACTATTACCTTTGGTAAAGCTGGTATATTTCCTGCAATTCTATAGTTCCACTCCAACACCTTTTTATATGCTGTAAAGTCAAAACATTTAGTGCAGATGTGTCCACATAGTATCATGGCAAATAAGAGCTGTCTTTTTGGAGCTATGGCAAACATCTCCTAAAAAACAACCCCACACCACAATCCCCCCTCTACCAAACAAGGGTCACAATGCAATCAGAAAGGTTCAATTCTTCTAGCAAAAATAGATAATAATAAGTGGATTAAAATAGATATAAGTGGTATCCTTCTCAATACAGTGCATGTCTCTACTGCCTAAGTGTCCTTTGGGGTCATGCTTTCAAGAACCGCATCGTCCATGTTCTATTGAACATGACCTAAGGCTTTGATGCCATGGAAGCCATTCTATGAAGCAATCTACACTCTGGTATTCAGCCAATCTAAAGGCCTGGAAGTGTGACCTCTGTCTTTAATTTAGCTCATCACTTTATGGTTGAATTGCTGTCATTCCCAATTGCTTCCAAGCTATAGATCCACTTATATAGCACTTATATAGCAGCAAGGAAATTCTCTGGCTTTAATATTTTGATACAATTATAGAAATTGCGTTTCTACATACCAAAAAGATTTTAAAAATGCTATTTTCCAAGGATAAGTATCAAGAGTGTTTGCAATTAGTCATGGGGTTGACCACCTCCATCACCTCTGCACATTTCTGCTGTACCACAGTTTACAATGATGCATTTATTCTCACACTGTCAAGTCTACGTGAGTTGATTAGCACCTGTTTGTAAGTTTGATTTGGATTTACATTTTTTTTTTCTGTTTTGACAAGGGGAATTTGAGGATACAATGTAACATGGCCCTGTCATTCACGGCTGGCTGACAGGTGTACCTGTCAAGGACGGCCCTGTCTCTGCCCATTAAGTGACACGTAAATCCTGGGAGGGTGGAGAACAGCTATTTCGGAGGGCTTGGGCTTGACATAAATCCAGAGTGGAAAAGCTTCCATCTCCTGCCTTCCTACCCGTCAAACATACAGATACACTCTGCTGCTTTTCAGGGGGAAGAAAATATATCCTTTGCATACGCTGACAAACAGATTTAGAATTGTATTCATACTGAATTTTTTAAATAGGGAAAATTACCAGCTTATGTCAATAAACAGACACATATGATAGGTGTCCATCAAAATAAGCCACAAAGAAACTTCTGTATAAATGTTTTGCTTGCATTTTAATGTATATCCTCTGTGCATTAAAACCCTCACATATGCAGAGACCACAGCCCATCACCATCCCCTCTAGAGACTGCTCTATTGCTTTTGGTTTATCACGGTCCAGCGTGCAGTTGGCCACAGTAATTAGAAAACCTCAGACATGCATTTGAAGTGTCCTGCTTAGGCCCAGATCACCAATAACAGCATTTATTGTTTTCTAATCAGGGGCCCTTCGGCTGCCCCAATCACTCAGTAAATAATGGAGATGTCAATACTCTCAGGCCCGTGACTCACCCAAACCTCTGTTCCTGCTCACCATAAAAAGCCCTCATTAATCACTCTGTACCTTTGAAATAGTTAAAACGGTCAGTCGGTAAAAACCTGTCTTCCTCCACTAGCTCTCCAACATCCACATCACTGCATCCACCAACCTCAATAAGTTCTTTTCCTCATCATTGGCTCAAATCTTCTCCAAAACAGGGATTTATTAGCGCTCTCATCACCAAGTCCAACTGCAGGAATTACTTTGCTAATTCTTCCTATTCAGGCTTTAGGTCAAATGTATTTGATGGTATTTTATATTTAAATGCACAGCACTGCTGCTAGCAAAATGTTCACTTCATTCAAGTGGAAATCTGTTCCATTATACCATTATACAGTGGTAAACAGATAACAGACATTAAGCAGCCACAACTGAGAAGATGGTACTGTTGAGTTCTGTTGCACGTACCAAATTTGGTGTTTGGTTGTGCTTGTGAAATTTACTGTCTGAAAATAGTAACTGTGTTTTTAAATATAAGCTGTGTTTTTAAATAATGTATTCAGAGTGTGAAGTTCTGAAAATGATAAAATTGTTCTGTTTTTGTATGGAAATTGTAATTAATTCGGATTTGTTTGAACCATTAGCAGTGGATTATTGCCAAACTAGAATTTTTTTCCAATATTTAAAACATTTAATTTCTTTAACTATATTCATCCATGATTCATTATTATTAGACTGAAGTCATTAATTTGGTGACCTGAGACTTGACATTTCACATTCACATTTTGCTCTGTGCGAGTTTACATTATCCACTCGTGTGCGTAGGTGTTCGTGCGCTTGTGTGTGTGTGTGTGTGTGCGTGTGTGTGTGAGGGAGAGAGGGAGAGAGAGAGAGAGAGAGAGAGAGAGAGAGAGAGCTTATAAAACTGAAGCTTCTTTAAGTTCATCTATTGGTTGCAGGCAGTTTTGCTGACACGTGATTGGCTGTCCATACTGTCACTCCTGTTGAGTGATGTGCACATGACCTTTCACTCTAGGGATCAAATCTTCAAGGTTACTTGAAAGTTTCTTGCTTTTTATCTATTTGTTTTGCTCAAGTCCTGTTGGCTTAACAGAATTTTACAAAATTTCATTAACATCAACATTTAAATTTGACTATTTAGTCCATTTTTTTGTTTACAAATTACTTGAAGTGACTTCAAATTAGAATGACTTTTGAATTGACTTGGAAAGTAGTAACTTGGTTCCACTTCTGGCTAAAAGTGCAATCTATAAAAAATAATGATGGATCATGCATTTTTGTAGTTAAAGAAATTATAGAATGCACAACAAAATCTGCTAGAATTATTATTTTATTTTTATTTGTCTTAACTTCTTGAAAACTTGGTAATTGATCAATTTATTGTTATTTTATCAACTAACAATAAGAATTTACATGCAGATGTGTTACAATAGTTCTTGCCTCAAACAGAGTGAGTCATTTTCATGGTGACAGAAGAGACTCTTGAAAACTCACTTGACATGAGCTTGATTGGATAAGGCCCAAAGGCTGCCGCCACTAAACCACCACTGTCCTAAATCTCCTTGATGGGGTACATATTCCTTGCCCATATTTCTGTCATGTCAACACTAGAATGATGCTGGCTGCATTGTGCCCAAACCCCAGCATCAGGTATACTGTTGGGACCGCTTCAAGCTCAGTCATATGACTTACGGTACTGTAAGACTCACAAAAATGCCTCTCTGTGCACCACATGAAAGTTACTGCATTACTGTACAGGAAGTGATTCAACATTTCCCCCTGTCAAACATCCCCCCTCTTTCCGAACCTCTCTAATGAGATTTAGGGTTTTACATAAAATGTTGTTTAGATTGGTTTCTCTCCATTTGGCAAGGACTTTGAAAGAAAAGGAGAGAGAGAGAGAAAGAAAATGACTGACTCTGTCGGCAACTTCCCCTCTGTACGTCTCATCTAAGCCTGTAATTAGTTATTGCTGCACATCATGAACTCATTAGAAATCTGCCTACAGGACGTCAGCAGAGCTCTGTGTTACAGCTGTACTTCACTGTTGTTTCAGGCACATGCCTTTAAATCATAACTGTCACTTTTTTTTTTTAAATTACACAAACGATTAAACAAAAACTTCTTGTTTTTTTGTAGAAAATGGGTCATGAAGAAATAGGCTTCATTAATGATACTCCTGGCATCAGTTTGCAGTTTCTAATACGGTTTTTAACTGATAAACAACAGATTTGTGTACTTGCACCTTGCCTCTTGGTCAAGAAGAGCATCTTCTGCTGGATCTGCCCTCTCTTGAGCTCCATTTGAACTCAAGTGAAATCAAAAAACTCCACTCCAGATTTTTGTTTCTCCATAGATAAAAATCTCTGCATCTCATGTACCACCTCCCCCACTCTCATTGTGTTTCTGCATGCTTTCGGTCGCCCTGTACTACGTGCGTAGCAAGTAGACGCATGCGCCTCCTGTCCACCGACATCTAATGACATCAGGAAGTTAAAAAAAAGTAATTTCCTCTCATTCACATCCTCCACCCCACCCGCCTGCCCCTGATGATGAAAACACTGTCAGCTGAAGCAGAAAGCCATTTCTCAAGTTAAATGCCATGGTGGTTATGTAGTGTGGTATTCACTCTGAAACTAAATGCCTTTCGCCATGAATGCTGTCACAATACAAAAGGACCGTATGAGTCTGGGCTTCACCCATAGCCACAATGCCGCATGCACACTGGACACTCATTTTATGACTCACTCTCTTCTGTTTAATGTTTTGCTAGGAGCATGTGGTATTGTGATCACTGTAGGATGATCATATATGATTTAATATGCTCGTTGCTGACAAAGTCTCATTTCAATTATATACTGAAGTCTTGAAACATTTCAGAAGCCAAACATCTTCATGAGACTGGAAGCTCAGTCATTTGCACCTCTGCACCTAGAAGTATCATTTACAATACACAATAAGGCAGAACTACTCTAAAGCCAATTAATACTGGCAGCTAATGAGACAAATCTTTTCTCAAGAATCTACTTCAAACATCATGAAGAGCTTAGCACATTGCCCATATAAGTGAAAGAAACGCTTGCAGGAAAATATATTATTTTAAAGTATCTGCCCCAATGCACCTGCCATATTCCTTGTGTTCACCAATGATCCCCAACAACTATATGTGAGATAATCATTTTAATATGAGCACATTTCTAAGGTTTGGAACCTAGTGAGATTTCAACAAGCCTGTAATCAAATATTAAGTGTTCAGAACAAGGACTTTACTTAAGAACATAGGGAATTAAAGATCAAAGTAATTACAATAAAACCGGGTCGGCCAACATATCAGGTAAGAAGTAGTGCAAGTGGAGGACCTGGGGATCACATGAGAATGTGGAGAGTCAGTAGGAGCATATGGAGACAAAACCCAAGATTTGAGAGGCATGAAAGGCTGCTTTCTTTTGCAATTCCTAATGAATTTGTCTATAAATTCTATGAATCCTTGCCAAATTCGCATGTACACGGTCTTCAAGCTCCGTTTCCTAGTTTGCTGGCATATTTTTAGTATTCGCAGTAAATGAGATCAATTTCTATATAGGTGACAACTTTTCTCTTGCTAAACGTTGACCTTTCTCTCTAGATATTGATCTGTTTTTTTTTGTTGGTTTGTATTTTTTCAGTGAAAAAAAATTTATTTCAGTGCTTCAAACATTATTTTGGAGAGGCAAAGCCATAGACAGAATCGTGGAATCAGACAAGCACATTGGCCATGAACTATTTTGATATTCCTGATGAGCTTCATTGTATGAATTCTTGCCAAGCCAGATCATGAAAGTCATCCAAGACATTAAATTTGGATCATACAGCACCACTTCTTAACTTGTTGACATTTTTAGGATTGTCTTGATTATATGATTTTCAGAATTTTATTTCAGTGCAAACATAATTTAGGAGGCATTTAGCTTCTCATATGAGCTATTTGTAACACTCTTTGATTACCGTATTTTTCGCCGTATAAGACGCACTTTTTCTTCCCCAAAACTGAGGGGGAAAAGTTGGTGCGTCTTATACGGCGAATGCGGAGCGCCGTGAAGCGGAGGGCGGTCACGGCCATAGGAGAGGCGTAAGAGAGGCCGCGGCTTCGGCCTAGCTCCTGTTATGGTAAAAATATACCTTCTCAATTGATAATAAACACTGGAGACCGTTTGAGAGAGAACACAGAAAATGCGGCTATTTATTGTAAAGATTTTGCAGTCTCAACGCATTTCCTACACACATGTTATCCGCATTGGAAGAAGAACCTCGAGCCTCTCGACTGAAGTATGACGCGTGCTCTTAAAAGTTTCTCAAATTACATTTCTCTAAATGACCATTAGATGGTAGTATTATATAGGAAAATTCCCATCACACTCCGGAGCCGTCGGTGCGCATTGACGTCATCGCCCATCTCTGCTCGTCGATCCTACCATAGCGCGGATAGTAAGGAGCGGGTATGAAACATTACTGCCTTTTTTGTTACTTTTACTGTTTACTGATTGTTCATGTTACATGTTTGGCATATAATTGTTCTTAAAACTGCTGTTAACTTTTACACAGTTGATATAAAATATTTTACTACAGTATTTGGTTCGGAATCTTTTTTTTTTTCTAGATCTTCCTCATTTAAAATTTGGTGCGGTGCATCTTATATGCCGGTACGTCTTATACGGCGAAAAATACGGTAATCATAAGTCCAGGTAATAGCAGGTATTTCTACAAAATAGATAAGCGGCACAATTTTTGTCATGGACTGTATATGATATATGACAAAGTAAATAACTTAAAATAGGCATTTAAAAAGTATCTAACAATTCAACTCTTTACATCTTTTCTACAGCTATGTATACTTGATAAAATACATTTAAGTAACATGCGGCCTTAAAATATTATTTTAGAGGTCTGCAAATGGTTCTGTAAAGTTACAATCTTTGAGTGTATTGCACTGGTGATGAATGTTGATGATCATTCTGCGAAGGTGATTAACAGAAATGTTCTGTAGCATTGTGTGTAATGGATGTGTTGAATGAAATGATAGCTTACCTCAGAGAAACCCTTGTCCATTTCAGCCTCCACACGGGTCCCTTAACCTTAGTCAAGATACTTCAGTGACCCCGTCCCATCTCAGGCAGCTCTTGGCCCTGTTTGTCGCTCCGATCGATGAAGGCTTTAAGTGGGCCCTGCCATCCATTCCCTCTCGTTAATGACAGCCATAATTCACAGGACTGGGAAATATATATATAAATATTTCACCCTCATGATGTGACCTTTCTGTCTCACAGCTGACAGCTCAGGGGGGGAAAGGTGTCAATTAATGACATTTAGAAATTTCATATCACTCTCAATAACCCTGAGATTTTTACAGGCTGAGGGGATTGCGGTTGGACTGAGTGCTTATACAGAGCAACTTTCATGAGGTAAGAAAAGATCTGTGGCACGTCATTAATGTCACTCGCCCCACCTGCAATCATTTCAGCCATGGTTCAGCATTAAATCTAATTGATCACCGTGATTGTCTTTTGGAATGATGTAGCTCTCATCACATCAGTGCCTGGCCCTTTCTGTTCAAGGAGCTGTAGGCAAGACAAATGTCTCTCATAGGTGATAAAGCCTGACAGTATCTGTATGAAAAGATCTAGGATTTAAATATGGGTTTTGTCTCTGTTATGTCTTTATTTATTTCTTTTTCACAATAATGGTAATGTAGGGTCTAATGATGAAAAAAACATATTTAGACATGAAACAAAATCTTAAGGTCAATTATTAGAAGGGTAAAGCAACTCTTGTTCTACACAATTTCTTCAAATCAATTTTAGCTTGACATTGGTTCTGTCAACTATTGGTCAACCAAATAAAAAATATCTCATTAAATGGTTGGATGCTTGGTTGGTCGATTGATTGGGTGGTTGGTTGGTCAGTCAGCTCGTTGGTTGGTTGGTCGATTGGTTGGTTGGTTGGTTGGGTGTTTGATTGTATTTCCTCCATCTTCGTTCAAAAATTGTTTTTCAATGAATTTTACACACAAATTAAATATCGCAGGGTTGGTTGAGTTGGTTGGTTGGATGGTTGGTTGATTTTGTTTCCATGTTCATTCAAATATTTATGTTCTTCGATGAATTTTACACACAAATTAAATATCTCAGGGGAGCGCTTTTCAAAGCAGGTGCTATGTGAAAAAGATTGGGGACCACTGTTGTAAGTGACCTGTTTCATAACACATTGCACTCATCATCAAATATTGTCTGCAGCTATTTTAGATGGAAGAAAATATCCTGTTTAATTTGCGTACACTAGGATGGCAAACACAGCTTTTACTTGAAAAAAAAAACAAAAAAAAAAACAGGATGTAGCACATCACCAGGACACCAACGTTGAACTAATTAGAAAAATTACCAATATATGCACCCATGTCTTGAAAGCATTTTACCTGAATTGAAATGAAGAAAAAAAGTGAAATTATTCATTTATAGCTAGCGTTACTCATAACATTATAGAACAACTCTCAATATTATAAATAGAGCAAGCACACGATATTGCTCTTGCCTCTTTGATTGTAAACTTTGTGAAAGATAATGAGCTACAAAAGCAATCATTGAGCTTGATCATAATACTTAATGGCACATTATTCCATTGCCCCTTCAATGACAGGCCTCTCAGGCTACAATGTCACCCCGGAATCCCTGAGGATCTAAAACATGGAGCAATCTTGCACGGATCAGCCACACATTACTAGGCAATCATCTTGTTCACATACAAGTACAATGACACGGAGTCTGGCAATACTTCCCCTTTTCCCCCAAGCCTCCCTGTCAATCTCGACCACAATCTCCATTCCACTCAAATGCTAGATCTGTTCCATATCAGTGGCACTGGGCTTGTGGTTGAATATCAACCCCATTCAAATCGGGGGGTAAATAGCTAAGGGGTGACATAACCTTTCGTGTAGAACCGCCTGCACGGTATACAAATAATTGAAACCCTTGACCCTGTCTCACCGCATACGGTTGTAAGTACAAACCTGACATTTTGATTCAGCTCCTGGGCCCTTTTCTCACTTGTTATTTTTCTATTTCAATAATCCATGACGGGCAGTGGAGAAAGGGAAGTGAGATGGAGGGGAAAGTGTGAATGATTAAGACTGTCAAGATCAAATAATGTCCTTTGAATGCAACCCATAAATCTGCTTTGTGACATTTACAACCTGACATGCCCAAAACATTTCTCTACTCAAACGTTTCGCATTATTTTTTAATCATAAATACTCAATTGTCTGCTATAGCTATCTCATTGACAACGGGAAGCATTCGACCTTCCCCATTGTCAAAATGGATAAAAACTGACATTTTGAAAAACATGGAGGTGATGAAGATTTGGAGATTGAGGACAGTCTCATATGCCGCGCTGAGCACATAGTTATAATAGAAGACGTTTTGGACTGACGCCTATCAATTCAGCTGGCTCATCTCTGGTACTACAGCGTTCACTATCTGTGTCCTAGAAAGGGTGTAGTTGTTTTTACCACTGACTGCTTTGGTTCAATCGATGGTCATCGCATCCTAGTCCCTCATTATAATATCTGTTTAACAACCTTCATACCTTTCCCTTTTCACCCCCTCGCCATCTTTAACAGCCTGGTTTTAATCATTGCCCCATGCGGGCTTACTGTCTCATCCAAGAATTTATACCCCATCAACTGCATTTGCATATTGCCTAATATGGACATTTCCAATTGAGAGTGTCACTGATAGCCTGCGTTTTTCATGGCTATTATCCAGCACAATACACAGATAAGAAGGATGAGGTTAATTCCTGACCTTAAGATTCACTCTTTTCATCTCCAAATCGTTTTTCATTTCCCTCTGATCAGTATTATGATTCTGATACTCTTGTTGGTGCTCGTATGCATAATTTACAGTAATGAAAATCACATTCATCGGAGAGTGGAGGAAGGTGCACTTGGTTAAATGTTTTATGACACTGTGAATATATAGGTTGAAACATGGAGGAATTAGATTGAAGTTTGAAGATCTAGCGCTAAAATCCGAATGAGAGCAAAACTGATTAGCGCTTCATTAGCTGAATAATGTGTTGTTTATGGAGCATTTTAAATGAAGACTTGAGGCCATGTCACATCCTGGCTCATTTTTCTTCCTTCCCCTCCCCCTTCCTTCCCCTCTCTCGCTTGCATCTTCCCCTCTTTAATGCTGCTGTGTTGGGATAAACAGCTGCTATCAATGTGAAATATTAATAGTGGGGGCTGATTTGGGGATTTGAGTTGTGTCATTCATTTACTGTTTTTAATCTAATAAAAAAGGGGTACAACTCTGAGCGAGTCATTCAGGGTGTCAGAGTCCCCCCAAAGTCAACCACTTTCACACAAAGTTATCATTTCTCTGTGTTAAGATGAAACATGAAATATCACTCAAACATTGCATTTAAGAAAGAGGAAGATATATCTGCTTGGGACCAAGTGTCTCTCACATGGTCAGCGAAGTAAAGCCAAAACACAGAGATCACCCCCATATGGCTGGCTACAGAATGATTCCCACCCAATGCAAGAAAAAGGGAAAAAGTCAAACTCTATTAATGATTTTCGAAAGTTGTCTATACAGTGAACAAAATTTAGTAGTTTGTTTTCGTGTTGCTCACAATGACTCAAAAAAACTAACCATTTATTAGCCCAAAGGCAGTAGGCTGTGTCACGTCGTCCACTTTTTTTTACCGTAAATGCTTGGGACATTGTATTTGCACACAGATTCAAATGAGCATATGCATCTTTAGAAGTATTAAACTAAACATATGCAGGGTCTGAAGCTGATTCTCTTTGTAAACCTTATCTGGAAATGTGTGAACATGCAAGGGTACAACACCCCAGTTTGTCTACTAAATCATTTTGCATACAGTTTCTAACACCTGAATAAAAAATATCTGTGAATCTGTGCACTGACTCCCACCTGTGTCTACTTACCTAAGCCTATCACCAACAACTACTCAAGTATAAAGCACATCATCTCCCGAAAGCCTGTGCCTGTCATTGACGTTAACTCCATGGTACTTCCCATACTTCTTGCTAGCTCTTGCATTTTCTACACAAGTTTCTTGAGACAAACTACTCACCAGTGCTCTGTTCAATCACCAGATCTTCTAGAACAACTGAGGTATCTTCCCACTGGTCTGCAATCTCCATCAGCGACTGGATTAGTGAGCTGAACTCCCACAGTTGGCACCCTGGCTGGTATACTCCCTCCTCTCCTGCCTGGTAATTTATGCTTACCGCTGAAAAAATACCTGTTTGTGACAGATTCCTTCCTGGATATTGACATGCAACACAGCGCTAGCCACTGCGCTATAGTGTATTACTGCTATTGGTGAAACTGTGCTTCAATAGAAGTCAATAACTCTCTGCCATTGACCTGCCTCTTCCATACCAATACAGGAAACAGGACAGTGGTAACATTATCAAAAGCAAAAATTTCACACTAATCTACAGTAAAAAAGTTGCTGGTGAATTTCATTTCACACCTTTACTTCTAGTGGTAATTATAAGAAAAACAAAATTATTTGGCAGCTGACCATCTGACTTGAGGGACAATTTAGTCAAATTTTAAGATGGAAGTTAAAGAGAACCTCTATGCACCTGCAATATGCTCTTTTGAAGTCACAAGAGAACACTGTTATGGGTAATAGAGAAAATAAAAGACATGTGTCTTTTATTAATTAAAAAAACCTTAATCTCCAATTAAATTGAAAAGTGGAAACATGTTTAACACCTAGTTTAGCTGAACTTAAGGTGACCCAAGTTCAAGTCCCCAGCTCACTTGTCATTTCCTGTCTGAAACTTTTGTGCTAGTAAGTACAGGCCAACAATAAAACATAACAAAAATTTTATTTTGTCGATTGTTGAAATGTTTCTAGTCACAATCACATTTCGAGTCAGAAAGGCTGGTTATTTGGGCTGCATATTTTACAGGATCTGGGTCAGCAATGGTGCAGTTTTGAAAATGTTTGTGATTTCACCAAATCACCAAGTCACCAAAAACTGAATTGAGTATGAGTACGCCGCACTTGAAGCTTGCAAGGGGCATTGCGCATTATTGATAGAAATTGTCTGTGCACATCGGGCCAGTATAAAATGACTGACATTCAGCGAGATGTTTTCTACTTTTCTACTACACTGTCAAAAAGAAAGCTTTACATCTCTCAAGTACACAAGATTACAAAGATTTCTTTGGCTTTGAATGGGGCTTTCTTTTACTTTTCTTTGTCTCTGAATTCTTTCTCATGCCCTAATGAGAACACAGTCAGAGGCTCACAGAGAAAGATTTCTGATTAATGTGAATGCATTTATAATTCTACTTAATGCCATTATCATGACAATCACATTAACCATCCAAGGCCATTGACAGCATTATGGTTTCTTCAAGTAACATAACATGCCAGGTTCATATTTCAAGATAATATTTTATTCAGAGTCACCACTAAAAATGTCTTTACGACAATACCTGTCCAGGGGGGAAGGGAGAAATTAAAATGATAACTCTCTTTAAACAAAACAAAAAAAAAAAGACTTTTTGTGTTTCTCTTCTTTTAGATTTTAATAAGGGTGTCCAATTAATTTTTGTACAATAATTGCCTTTTTTCCCTTTTTTTCAGCCGAAAAGGAACAAGGCCAAAATACTGTTGCTGGTAATTAAGACAAATGCATCAATTATTAAAGATGCAAACATGTCAAGCAAGCATAACTAATTATTTGAGCGTGTTAACAGTTGTTTAATGTTAGCAGTTGATGAATTATTTAGTGTGCATTTGGCAATTTAGGATTGTTTGAAATGTGAAATTATTCAGTAAGTAGGGTGATGATAGTTTGGGTGTCTTCTGAAAAGAAGGAAAACAAGCCAGCCAAGTTTTACAGATGGGACTGACCTATAAATGCATTTCTCAGGTTTCCAAGGGTTTCATGGTATTCGTTCACAGTGTGTGTACAAAGAATTTCCGGTACCTTGGGGGTACACTAGGAAGGCAGATTTGACACTACTGCTGTGCTGTGGGGCACTGGGAGAATGGCAAGACGGCAAGGGTAAGTGAAAGTGACAGCAAACAATTTACTTTGTTACATCTTAATTGTCACCTGATGCTCTTACAATCTGGAGCCCTGTCAAAAAAACACTCATACCCCTCTCAGAGGGAGGGGTAAAAAGAGCCATGGTCGAAACAGGATACACACAGTAAAAAGTTCACAGGACTGACAAATGATTACCAAACAACAATAATAACATCCATCTATCCATCAATGGGCAGGTCCTGAACCAAATGCAAGTCCATCACATACAACAATAAAATAATTTTTACAATTTTAATAATTATTTTGTTTAATGGCAGCATTTACCAACTGAAAATAACAGAATTTTTACAGTTCTAACCTTGTACCATTTTTTTTCCATTCTTTACCTGTTATTTTGGATTCATGTGTTTTTTACCTTTTCCACCCTCCTCCTTTGCCCATCTGGCCCCTTTGTCTAATCATCTCCGCTTCTGTGTCCCGTGTCTTTCCCTGATTATTGTGAGAATTTAATCCCTGTGTATGCACTTTTTGAGCACAGGCTCATTGCACCTACTATGTATTTGAAGGAACCTTCATGAGTTTCTGGCTTCTTGTTCATTCACTCCTTTGGAGTCTATTGGAACTCATTGGAATACTTTTAAACGAACATTACAAGAGATATGGCACATAATTTGCACAAAGTTTTTTTCAGTTTCATTAGTGCATTATAGTGGAGAAAAGAAGGGATAACCCTTGGAAGTACAACTCCTGTGATATGGCTTGTGTTTTTCAAATTCTGCTCAAAATACAGTGACAGAAAATAAGGGCTTGGAAGAGTGTACAGGGTGCCATTCGTAACTAAAACATGTCATATCTCGAAACAAGTTTTACATGTAAAGCGCCTAATCCGTGCAACAGCTCTCAGAAACAACAGTATAAGTTGATAGAAAAAAAAATTTAAATCGAAACGTTTTTTTTTTTCAATCCAAATCTACACGTTAATGTAATAAATGATATTTAAACACATGCAAAATACGTGACAAATCTGCAACCTTACCTTGCGAGTGAGGTGATGTGTTGAAGGAGGAGACGGTTTCAAGCATAGGCGTAGAGAGTAGCGAGTGTACTGGAGAGAGCGCATCTGAGAACGCGTCAGAGGGTTTCTCTAACTTGCACTACAGAACAGCACTTTCCACGTTATAAATGTTATTTCTTTTATGACACCTTGACTCTAACATTTGTTATAGTACATTATTAGTAATCTATACATAATGTTTCGCTCAATTTAAAACTGATTTAAAGTATTTTAAAGCATATCAGCACCTTAAAGTGCAGTTTCTGCAATGGGAGAAAGGAGTGCCAGGACCCGTAAACGCAGCGCGTGTTAGACTTACCAAGTGGATAATATGGCAGAACTGTTGGTGATCTTTGTATCTCTTATTTTTTTTTCGTATCTTGGACCAGAAAAAAAACTCAAACGATTTGTATCTCGGGGTACCACTGTATAAGGTTTAGGAGAGGTTTTCTACCTTGCCTTTGCATTTTGGGGAGATTTATGAATTTCAAATTTGTAACACCTTTTTAATTTTTGTTAGAAAACATAAAAACAGTTCATTCTCATTTTTGGAGTAAAAAAGACACAATTTAATACATTTATTGAAGAAAGAATGAAAAACTAAATTGCTGGGTGACAACTTCTACTGTGCATGTACTTGCAGCCTTAATTTGAAACACTAATACTGTAGCACACAAAGGAAATAAACAACAGGACACAACAGGTTACTGACTTCAAATAATAAATGTCTAACTCAGGAGGGGCAGGGCTGTAACGTGATGCAAGATCTGGCAACACATTCTATTCAACTTTGAGCTCCGACTCTGAACTATCGACTGGAATCAATCCTTTCAGTGATACATTGATTAAGCTGCACATGATTGCGTCAGATCCCACTGTCTGGCTGCTGCATACTTCTCTCTCCTGTCCCTCTAAATCACAATTGATAGGTTTTAGGTTTACCATTGCCAACATTTGATCTCATTTGCACTTTCTCAAACTAGCACAGTGCAATTTTTGAATGTGATCGAGACTCGATGACAAACAGATCCCCAAAACCTCTTTTTGTACATATTGAGAACTGTGTAGGTGTGAGATTACCCAAACCCTTCCCACTCCCACCTCACTCCTCATCTCTCTGGCTATGATTTATGGGCTGATGCTGGCCGGTGGGGAGTTGACAGTTGCTTTCATTTTCTTCTATATATTTTTCCCTCTCCGCCAAGGTCATAGGGGAGAATAGGGCCTCTCGAAGGTTTCCCCCTCCACTCGTCCTCCATCACCCCTCCCTTTTCACTGCTCCTCTGATGGTCCCATGAATCATCTCGTCTTCCCATTGAACCTTTAGACACCTCCCTACCAATGTGTCTGCCCCAACTTCTGCCATCCCTCTTCATTCATACTAACAATTTGGTAATGAAATATTGATTTTTGGTTAGATTCAAATGGGTGTTATTATGTTTGCATTGATAAATCTTCCCTATGTCCAGCCATAACAGAACCTCTGTCAAAAGTAAAGTCAATGCACACCTGAGGCATCAAGATGAAGTGTCTCTGGTCAGCTTCTAAATGAACTCTTTGTCATTTTTGTGGTCTTGATATAAACATATAACATAAACTCTTTACACATAATATGTACCACACCCTTAAATACACTAAAACAGGGGACAAGACAAAGCACCAAACACCCTGGTCGAAATCTGTTGCTTTTCCATAATGAGCAGGGTAGGAAATGTGGGGAAAGTAATTTCAGAGAGGGAATTAGAGATGGAAAACTTGGATCATTTTACCAACTAGGATCTTTGAGTCTCGTTCAGCAACGTCTTTTTTTTTGAGTCATTTCATTCATTTTAGTAAATGATTAAAGTAAAATCTATTTAATAGGCAAACCTGAAACACAAATAAGACAAACTATGCTGCTAGAAGGCCAAAAAATATATATTTACTTAAGCCAACCTGGGACTTTAGTCTGGTTCACCTCACTTCTGATCTGAAAAGGCTTTAGGTTTAAGTCTCCTTTGCTCGACACATTACCTCTCTCCGGGTTAGAATGAGAATTGATTGAATAAATTTGATTAACATTAGTTATTTTCTCAAGTCCTTTATCATGTGACCACTCCTTAATGTTAACCAAAGCAGTATGAGCCAGAAACCAAAAAGATTAGTTCTTTTTTCGAGTCTTTTTGTTCTAAAGAATGGGCTAATCTCGAACAATCATTAGGATGTTGTGCATGCGCCACTGAAAACACAGTTCAAGAATGACTTATCGTGAGATTAAATTGTATGGAGTGTGTGTTTTGTGGTGGGAATGGACACAGAGTTACAGGTATAAATATGTTAGCGAAAAAAAAAAACATGTGCACACGCACACATATATATCAAATGAATTGAACACACATTCTTATTGGCTGATAAGAATTCCAGGAGCAGTTTAAATCATCTCTGTCTAAAGTAAACCATAAGATTAAATTTAAATTAAAAAATATATATATTTTTTTGTAGCTGTAAATTATTTATCACTCACACAGTTACTAAATTCAACTTTAAAATAGAGTGTAGGCCCAAACAACTTCCCAGCACTCAACATTTTTAGAAACGGAATACCTCGAAACAAATTAACTGAACAACATGCAAAAATTATACTTTTTGCTATTTTTTTGAGTACCGTTTACCTGAAGTATATGGAAATAGATGGCAACATTTCTTTTTTTAAATACACAGTACAAAAATATTTTTGAATATTTTTTTAAATAAAAAAAAGATTAATCTAATCTACTACTAGACTATCGCATATATCTATTATTTAATTTTATTTTTTGTGCAGTTTATATTAGTCTCAATTCTTGCATCATGTTTCCAAATTTGCCCCCAAAAATCACATTACTTTAATCGCTGACGGCTACTGCAAATATGTCCATTGATGTGACTGTAATTTCCCAGTGACGAAATGCTAGTGAAGTTGACACAGAATGATACCCTCCACAAGTGATTATTTTCTCTTTCACACTATTCCACTAGGTGTAGAGAGATGTTTAAAGCATCTAGTGCAAGCTTCAGGGCACTCCATGATAGTTTTCTCTTTTCAGGACAGCTGTTTATTTTAGCTTCACCTGTGCATTTAAATGTGACTGACAGAGAACTGTGCTTTAAGAAAGTGACATTTTCTCAGCGAAGCCTGCTTTTACAGGCAGCTCCCGTTTTCATTGTTTTACTTTACATGGTAATTGCTCTGTGTATTTACTCTCCAGAGGATTCAAACACATGCCATACTCTCAGCCCTTCAGACACCCCTCTCTCTCTCCCTATTTCTGTCTCACTATGCTTTTCCCAACCAAACTACACCATGTAGATTTTTTCAATAAACTGAAGAGAGAATGCAGAAATGAGAGATAGAGAGAGAGAGAGAGAGAGAGAGAGAGAGAGAGAGAGAGCAAAAACAATACATGTTATGGTGTTAAAAAAGCAGCTTGACACAAGATGGACACTTTGAGTTGGGGGCTATGGATGGGACCCCAGGGTGCATATGAGGTGTCCTTTCCGGGGAAGGGTATTTACATTTTTCTCCAGCGTCCTAGTGACAGGGACACAATTTCCTGTCCCGCCTGGCATGGTTTGACGTGAGCTTGGACTGAAATGTAATCTTGCTGAGACGTGGGTCTTCCCGTGAGTATAGCTGAAACCTTGGACTTCGGTTCAGTAATCACCCTTTTTGAATCCTATTCACTTTTGCCTATAAAGAGCCAACAACTAACTTTTACTTTTGATGTATCATGCATTATTATTTGGTGTTTATCTATTCTATGCATACGCCAAAACAGGTTAAACAAGTCAGACTTTGTCATAAATTAATGTGAATTGGGGATGAAGCAAGAGTCCAAGTAAAGTAATACAGTGTGTGCGTGTGCACTAGAGGTCATAGAGATTTCTCAAGAGACTATAACCCGGTAGAGGACGTGGGTTGTTCTGTCATTGTGATTAATGCATGGACACACATACACACACCGACAACTCTCACAAACTTGCACATGCAGGTTTGACATGTTCATGACCATGTTCAACCCAAGTGAGCATGGATGACCTGTGAGTGACACTCCATAAAACATGCTAGCCCACAAGCAAGACAAAACCTATTCGAAGCAGTGTTCCTACATCCAAAGTGCATGATCAAAAGAAAAACACCCAGCACCAAACACACTTACGACTTGCTGAAACCACGGTCACATTTTAAATTAAAGGACATTTTAATAGTTGCATACACCTAATTCTCTTTTTCCATACGGCACACTGCAATTAAAGAGGACAGAGGTCCATATCAAATCCAGTGGCTGCAGGAGGAGCACTACTGGTTTCTTGCTGCATGTAGATAACCCGTGTTATAAGCTTCCCAATAGCCAATCGATAAAGCACTCCCTTGGTCATGGAGATGAACTAAGTCTGCAAACTGATAAACATCTCCCTCATGCTGTCGCTGTAATTGGTCGCCTCTCAATCCTGCCTTGTTTGACAAGGACTTTGCATAATGAAATACTGTTCTGCCAGTAAGGTTCTGTTGCTATCAGAATTACCGCTGATCACAAAGACATCTAGGCTGAAGTGCTGACGCAAGGCACTCTTGAAATAATGATACATTTCATCACTGGCTTCAGTAACACTTAGGAAAGATAGGTGTCTTCTGATATAAAAAGCCCCTATACACAAACTCTTCGGTCAGTGTGAGGCAGTTTTAAGATCATGTTTGGATTTTTGCCTTTATTTTGAAAAGACATGGCAGAATTGGTGGAGAGAGGGTGAAGGTTGGGAAATGACAGGATTCAGGATTTGAACCCACGTCATCCGGTGCAACTGCATCATGTATGTCTGATCACCTAAACCACACGACTGGACATGAAGCTAAATTTTATTCAAAGGTCAGTTTATCACTCAGCTAGCGATTAGCCAACAATAGTTTAGCATTATTACACATTATTTTTTAGGTTTCGGTTTCATTAAAAATCAAATAATAAGCTTTCACCTGCTTTTGTATACTTTTAATCACAAATAAAATAGTAAAACCGTTTTTGAAACCTGAACCAAGCCCTAAAATGGAACATGTTGTATTTTTGCACATATTTTGGTCCAATTATATGGATATTGCAATTTTTTACAATAGAACAAGAAAAAAAAATAGTTTGAACCAAATGGCATTTTACTGTTCCATTAAAATCTCTTCAGGATGACATTTTTGTTTATACCTGTGAATGTTTATATTTTTGTTGGCCTCTGCTTTAAACTCACTTATAAGCTCTGTGTGAACAGTAAGTGAAGTACAAGCCAATTTGAAAGATTTACAAGTCATACTTGGCACAACTCTGTCTTGAAGGCTTTTGCCCCACTGTTACCACAGGCCATTGAAATAAATATATATATATATATATATATATATATATTCTATTGTCTCTTTCTGAGAACAGGAAGTTACATCACTTCCAGGAATGTACAAGCTCTTAAAATAAAGTTATAAAGTTGCTTACAGGCATTAATTCTCTCTCTTGGTTTGGATTCCCCAAGTGTACCTTGGCTCTTTGAAACCTCACTTCCCCCCCTTTCTCTCTTTCCTCAATGCAGCATGGTATTTAGCTGTTAGCATCTTCACTGTTTAAGCTAAAAAAAATCACACTGCATTTTATGTTGAATATTATAAGGCTATTTATATCCCTTGTTTATAAAACTATCAAATGGAAAATGAAGATGTCAAATGGCTGTGTTTTTCCAAACTCTTTTCCAGATATCATTGAAAATGTAACTGTATCCACTCTTACTTTAAATCTGGATTTGATTGCATTGAAAATCTCCTGATTGCTCTCTTTATCTAAACAAACTCCTGACTTAGTTTCATCTGTCTGTGCCCTTCATTTGTGTATAATTCAAATCAGTCCTATCTGCATAATCTGGGTGGAGTGAAAGGATGATGAAAGAGGGTGATGGACTGGCTATCACAGAGTGACCACTTTTATATTTAATATCTGACACATTCATTAGCCTTCATGCAGCATTTGAATTGTACTGATTAAACAGTTTATAAAGCATAGTCTATTTTAAAGTTCAGATAAATTAATTAAATCTGATTTGTTCTTTTTAAGGCATAGTGTCCCAATTGGTGTACTAGAAGTTCTCTTGTCTTTCCTTTTCTGTGGTTGTTTTTACAATAATGTTCTGCAGATCAACACATGATCCGCACCAGTCATTATAGGCATTGTAATAGACCCAGAATGTAAAAGAAAACTCATCAATGATCCAACTCTCACTCTCAGTTTTCCCTCCACCCCTTCCACTTTGTTCTGATTTTTGTCTGCAGTAAGAAAGGGTTTTACATTCAAAATAGCTCCTGTGACATCTTTATAGAAAGCCTGTGACAGGTCTCTTTGAGGTTTTTTTAGTGATTGTGTTTTCTGATATTTCAGTCTGTTTGTTTTGTGGCAGAGGCGGGGACATTCTCTCTTGAGAGGAAGGGGTGATAGAGAGTGTTGACAGTGGTGCAGATTGGAGGGTGGAGGGGTTGACAGTCAGTTGTGTGTGTGCTTGACCGGACTGCTGGTTTCTTTTAGACCAGACTCAGGGGGCTAGGAGCCAGAACCAGGCCAGGCTGTCAGAGCTGGACCAAAAGGGTAAGGGGCCACATCAGAGCTGGCTTATCCCTTTAACCACCACTAGGGGAGATGGAACACTTTTTTGGCACACATAAGAATAATGTAAAAAACACTCAGAAGTGAACTTCAGACAAGCATTCTGCACAGAGCTACAGTATGAGTGATGCACCTTGAAGTGAACTATAGCTAGGTACTATGATTGATTGTGGTCTGTGCATATATTCCACTGTTAAATGTTGGTCTTATTCTAATAATGATTGGGAATGACACAAAGTGGTCAGTCACGTACAATGACAGATTTTATCTGGGTTTTCTGCAGTGCACAGTGTACAAAGGTCACCAACTCACAGCAGACTCAATTGCTATAGGCCTCCAGTGGACTGTAGAACAGTGGCGATGCATCCTCTGGAGTGACTAAACACCCTTCTCCATCTGGCAATCTAATGGGCAAGTCTGGGTTTGGCAGTTGCCAAGAGAACTGTACTTGTATTGTGCCATCTGTGAAATGGAGAGTGGATTACGGTGTGGCACTGGAGCTACCTTATTTACAGTGACACAAATATGAATGTTTCTGTTTACCAAAATATTTTGTAAAATTGGAAATGACCCTATTCAGTTTCAAAATGTCTATAAAGGGAGGGAGTTTGGTGTGTTTAAATGCAATAACAGTAACCTGACACCTTCTCTATTAGAGCACATTGGTAATTAGAATGAAGACCTTCAAAAGCTCCAATAAACACAGTTCTAAACTGCTCAAGTGTGAATTTATCTTAAGGAAGATCACTGAACACTTTTGGGAACATAGTGTACTTCTTTAGACATCCACCCATCGGAAGTTTGACAATTTTCACCCCAGGCAAACAGCTACATTTTACTGGCAGCTAAAAAGCGAGCTTAAAAGGAAGTGCACAAAACCGACAGTTATACACAGTGCTCAGCATAAATGAGTACACCCCACTACAGTTGTCGGAATACCTTAAGTTTCATTTTAGAATCAACATTTTCAATGAGACACTATACAGCAAAATACTCCCACAACTGTGGGCCATTGATTGAAAACAATATTTGTTAATTTGCACACACAAAAAAAAGTGTTTGTCCTAACAATTGTAAAACTAGTACACCTCAATCATAGTCTTAGGAGAAAAACCACACTTAAGACTTCAAAATTCTAATGAACAGACCATAGGTAAGTATACTGGTCCATTTAAGAGGTGTCTAGCAGACAGGAGACTATAAAAGGGCATTATTTAACAAATAAAAACCCTTTCCATTTCACACAGCCAACAAAGGTTCCCCATGGAAGAAAAATGTCACAAAATCAGAGAAAGGAATCATTTCTTTACATAAAAAGGTGAGGACTACAAGAAGATCAGAAAAACTGATACATACTCGTCAAAATACTGTTGCAAAAGTGATCTGAACCAAAACTGTCCTGCTCTCTCGATAAATCTTCTTCAGAAAACATACTCAAAATTTTTTAGAAGTAATTCTGAGATATGGCATGCATTACTATCATACACGAAGGAAGCCCATGGTGAAAAGATGAAGACTACTGGGACTCTATACTTTGGAGTGATGAGACAATGATCACTGTTCTTGTAACTACTGGTTTTAGTAGTTGTTTGGCGTAGTAAAGGTGAGGATTTCAAATCCAAAACGCACATCTAAAGCTACTGTTGCATTTCTCAAAAAGAACCGGCTGAGGAAGATTGGATGAGCTTGGTCTCCTGATCTGAACACAATCTAATACCTGTGGGGAATTCAGAAGAGACAAGATGAGTATCACTCTCTGTCCAGCAGCAGGCTTTAAAAGATGCTGTTCATAAAGAATGCAAAAGATAAACGTTGCACTGTTGTCAGCTTCTTCATCCCAGGCTCAAGAATTGGTACTGTCCTTAAAAGTCACAATGCTCAAACTAAATACAAGATGTAGTAGTTTTTGTTGCGGGGGTGAGATCATTTTTTTTTTCAACCAATTTGAGTAAAGTTGACGATGATTTAACTTAGACTATTATCCTTAATTATGGAGTTAAATAAGTTCAATAAGTAATCAGTTCAATAAAACTCAGCCTTGTGAAAAGTTAGGAATTTGTTTTTTTGTTAATTGAGCCACTGATTAAATACATACTTTTAAAACAGGGTGTACTCATTTATGCTGAGCACAGTATATTTACAATATTTGTTAATGTAATGTGCTGTATTTTTTTCCTAGGAATAGATGTGAAATGGTATCAAATAGATCTTGCCCAGTGACTGAGCACAACTATCAACTCGGAGTCCATAAAGTGGCCTCCTATCATGAATCAACCCCATCTTCACTCTCTACCGGCCCCCATAATATTTTTGTGGAGAGTTTGTATATGTGGGGGTTGTACTCTACCATTACTGACTAATGAGCCATGCACGAAGAATACACCTTCAGCTGCCACATGATGAGGGCTCACTGACACCATATCCCACATCAGGCATAGCCCGGACTGTTGGGTGTGTGGGGGAGAGTTGGGGGGGGGGTGTTCATGAGTGCTCTCTTATTTTGTCCATCAATCACATCATTAGTCAAAGAAGACAGAGCTGTCAGTGTTTTAGCAGGAGGGCCTTCAGTGTTAGCGTGTTAGCATCTGCAGTAAAGCAGCCGTTCAGATAGACCCTCACACAATAGGCCCATAACCAAAAGAAAAAGATATATGGAGGAGGCCAGTCCAAAGTAAAATCCTAGGAGTTAAATTAACTCTACTCAAAGTGTATTTGGTCCCATTCTATTTAGATTTAAATCAACTCTAAAGAAGAGTTATTTAAATGAGTTAATTTCGTACATTTGTTCCAAATCTGTGAAGGAAAATTCCATCTTTTAGTAGTGTACCTTTAGTTTTTCTACTATGTTTATATAGGCTTGCTAATCAAAAATGCTCATCAGTAATGATCAAAAATACCTAAACATAATATTTTAACTCTGTTCGGAGTGCATTTGGTCCCTCTCTGAATAGTAACATTTTTATTTTATTTTGCATTTTCCTGAAAAATGAAAAAAAATTTGTAAAAATGTAAAATTTCCATTGAAAAAGAGTTATTTAATTATCTATTTTCTTTTTAATTTAGTCGGTTTAATGCTATGTAGAGTGGAACCTAATACACTTGGAATAGAGGTCATTTAACTTTAAGATTGTCTTAGGGTTGATACATTTTTTTCTTTTTTTTTCTAGCCACATAACCAGTTAAAAAAAATCCTTTTCTTTGTGAAGCTAACTTTTATGCCATTGATTAATCTTTGAATCATAGATATTATTTAACATTTTGTTAAAATATTGTTTTCATACTACTCCTTAATGACGTAATGAGTCGAATGTACTTTTGAATATTAATGCATGCTGTCATGGATTCTGTTAATAGCTGAGTGATCGCCCGGTCACACTATGAAAACGATTCCATTGACTTTAATGGGATCACATGCAGCAATGCAAAAGGATTGTGATTCAGTGATTTTCTTAATGACTCTGTTTTGCTGGCGTGCTCGAAAGCACACAAGTGCATGCAGTGAAATTCCGCATTCCACAGTGTGCCTTGATCTCCTTCCCTTGTTACCTGAACCCAATCACAACGAGGAATCCAACATCCAATCATAACACACTTCCAATCACTCACTAACCATTAAAAGACTGCCCACAGCCCCAGAGTTTGTCAGATCTACAGTACACATCTCCTGACTCACAGTGATGGTTGTTACAGTCGTGTCTTGAGAATTGTGTTGTCATTTCCCTCACGGTTATCAAAAAAAAAAAAATACTTTTCCTCCACCGGACACGACTTACAAAGTGTATATTGCATTAGTTGAAAGAAATCTGAGTGTAAATTAAGATCTGGCATGGATAACTGTAGAAACAAGTGGTTAAACAGTCGACAGAGAGAGGGAGGGAGGTAGAGAGAGAGGGAGCAGAAGGGCACTAGAACACTGGTGTTGATTAGAGTGGATGATTTAGACCTGCTTGATGATATTTCCAGTGTCGCCAGGAAATAGGTTACAAATGATTGAATAGATAATCAAGATGTGTTGCTATTGCTCTCAGACTCGCTTTATTGGCCGCCATTCTTTCCTGTTCTGATGGCTACCCAAGGCCTTGAGGCACTCTCTCTCTCTCACTCTTTCTCATTTACACACACACACACACACACACACCCACCCGCACACACACTCAAGTTGAAGGGTCAATTTATATACAGAGTTTGCAAAGGAAATGTAAATTCCCTTGGAATAAGGAAGACTATGTTAAACATAACCTTCCATTAGCATGAAAGCTTTAAGATTGAGAGCTGCTCAGAGACTCCTGGCACAAATCTCCTTCCGGATTCTTGCAGCAGGTAGGTCAGAATTCAGGAAACAACTGAACACAGCCATGGTGGTCCTCGTCTGATTTCAGTCCCTCATAACTCTGGCTCAAGCTGAAAAGAGAGAGGGAGCCAAATGCTGTCCTTCTTTAGTCACATTCCCTTCCCACACATTATTACTGTCATATTCTATGACTTTTTTTGTTTGTGTATGTTTGCTTAAGAAGATTTATCGAGTGAGCTGGATTATAAATAAGGTTTAATGTTTACAGACATTGGAAATAGCAAGGAGAACAACAGCATGCACCTGGACTCTCTGGGAGAGCTCACATCGGTTAAGCATTTTCTAGTTTATTAACCCGTCTTTAGGGTGCAGACACCATGTCTCCAGCATCCTGCCCTTCAGGGCCTTGAGATTTACGCTTAACCTTCCTTATTACATACCCCACCCCCTTCATTGTCTCAAGATCCTTTTTTTAAACTCTTGTCTCTTGTAGACTTCCCTCAATCCCTGTATGGCAAAGTATGATGACTTATTAACTTTGGTATTATTACTAACGTTTAATTTGGAACCTCATAGAGTTTGTTTGAGTCATTTGCTTTTAGAAAAACATTTTAAAGTTGGCATTTCTATGTGAATATGTTTCTGTGTGAATGCATAACAAACTGCCTGAATTACATCTTGCCATGGATGAAGGCCTATCATCTACAGTGCCGCATGACCGAGAGGGAGCTGCTAGCATTTCCCACCAGTCTCATTGCCCGGTATGACTTAAACACTTAAAGATGTGTTTATACTCAACGTCAGGCATTTCGCAATCCTCTGTGCGCAACCTAGGTGTGTAAGCGACCAGTGATAGCACACAAATAAAATTGTTTGGTGTGTATGTTACGCTCCACTTCTTCTTCGCTCTCATGGTGTTTTTGTTACAGTAAAGAGCAATGGCGACTCTGTCATAGAACATTAGCCATGTTTCCATCCAAAGTTGCAAGAGAAATTTATGCCCAAAACTTTGCATTATGTCACTTCCTGATAAACTGGCACCAAATATCAAAAGAAAAATGAAAGTTGCTGCATTAGGAGGTTCATTTTCAATGGGCAATTTACATTCACAGGGAACATGATTGATTTTGGAATTAACTACAGCCTCTTTTTTGAGCACATCTTATGATCAACTGACCCGTTTTTGCTAATTGTTTTTTTTCTCACAAATGTAAAGTGATAAGTGTCCTTGACATGGACCCAATTTGCGGCGATATAGTGAATTGAATTACATAAAACCCACGCTGTTTACAGCAAAAATTAAATAATAAATTATATGAAAAATACAATAATGTTATTATATCTACATCTACTCACATATTTAAAAAAATCTAATCTACGGAAGTAAGTGTACTACAACATGCCTGTTAGTCAAGGTAGCAAATTTTAGTTACCTCTTAAAGACTCATAGACTAGTAAGCCATATAAAAATACGTACTGTATACTCACACACACACACGCGCGAACACGCAAAAACACACACACACACACACACACGCACACACACACACACACACACACACACACACACACACATTTAACCTTTCTCTTTTGTTAGGGTCACCACCAACCCATATTAAATTTTAAATATATACAATAATCACATAAATTTGCAGAAGGACATTTTGACTTAGTCAGGAACCTCTCTTTCAACAAAATAAAACAATAAAAGACAGTTTGTCTAACGTTTTTCAGCATTAATATGGACTTGATGGCCACATAAATTATTTGATTATCCCTCAGTCTGGACCAGCTTCTTGGTTTACTCCTTCCTCTCCTTTAGCTCTTTGGTCATCTTGGACGTATCCAAGCAAGACAGCAGTGAATGTATGTACCAACCTGCCACACATGCTCACTTTAGAAATTATAAAAAAATGGTTATCATGGAATGGATACCAATGGATATCCTAGTTCTCGTGGAAATACTGAGTACTTTCTAAAGAGTTATCACCACTTAGTTATCAGGGGACTACTTATTAATAGGAATAGTATTCTTAAGTGACCACAGAATTTTAGAGATAACAGTAGTTACTGATTCGTTAACGGTAGCAACCTAGGAGTTAATGATAGTTGAGGGTAGAGACTGTGACATTAGTTACTGTAAAGTAACTTTCTAGTAGGTAACAGTAGTTACTGCAGAATTACTAGATAGTTACTGGTTAGTTCTATAGTTACTATGTCTTAGGTATGCGTTAACTAAGGAAGAGTGTTACCACAATTTTTGTTTATTCTTGGATAAATTGTACAATAGCCTATTGTTTTTGGGAGTACAGGGGTTTGCACGAGATATGAAATTAATGCTTCCAGTGTGTCGTTCGGATCTCGAACATTTCGTATGTCGAAGCAAGATTTACATCTGTGCAATGGTTCTCAGAAACAACAGTATAAGTAGATTAAAAAAATACGTAATATGTACATAAATGTAAAACCTTACTTTGAATGAAGCGATGTGTCGGAGGAGGTGGAACGGATGGCAGAAAGCATTGTGTCACCATGTATTAAGTTATTCCACGTATGAAACGGAACACAAACACGGTTTCAAGCACAGGCGCAGACAGATGGAGAGAACGCGTCACTGGGGTTTCTCTAACTTGCGCTACAGAACATCACTTTCCACATTACAAACTTTATTTCTGTTACGACATCTTGACTCTAACATTTGTACATTATTGGTAATCTGTACATAATGTTTCGCTGTGTTGTTGAAGTGTTTTAAAGCGCATCAGACTCTTTTTGCACAGGGAGATAGGAGAACCCTTCGGATCGAAGCAATAAAATTTCCCGCAAGACCTTTCATATGTCGAACATTTTGTAACTCAAAGCATTCGTATCTCGGGCTACCACTATATATATTTTTTTAGCTGAGTAAGAGTTACACAAGAGTAAAGTTAAAATCTTCTGACCCGTATATCCATTCGTATGTGCACACATGCTCATCTAAGGCCACTGTTTATTAAAATGAACTGCTAAAAATTATTTCAAGTTTATAACAAGTTTATGAAATTCCAGAATGATTGCTTTACACAATGTAATGTATTGTTCTATGGTCTCTGTGCAGTAATGTGCATCCCAATAATCAATAACTGCACAGATTAAATTAACTTCCACTTAATTAACTGTAACGGTCATTCAACCTTGAGGCCTATTTTCTTGGCCGCTGTTGTGTTGGATCACATTGATCATTTTATCAACACGTGAGCACACAATCAACATAAATAAGTAAATGAATCATTCATTCCAACGACAAAGTCTTGTAGCTTTTTCCCAGAAGACCTACACTCCGTGCATAAAAGAATAAATAAAAGTGTCCCCCTCTGAGTGACATAGTCAAATGCTTTGAGGATTGAGAGAACAAGAAAAACCTGCAGTGAAAAGGGCAGCGTATGTGAGTATACTGAAGTAATTCTCTGGCTTAAAACGTGTTATCACTTTTCTGTTATTTGTGTATTGACAGGCTTGAATGCATGCAAGGTCAAGTCCTGCATCCTGATTGTGTGGGTGATATTCCCATGAGTTCCCCTTATTGATTTGCACTTCTAATTTAGCTTGGTTTCTTATCCATATCTGACATTCCACAACGGTTCCTGATCGAGAAACCTGTCGTACATAAAATTATGGCCAACTATATGCTAAATAATTCTCTAAATGTACTTTAGGGCGAGAATGACAAAAAGGAGCAGTTTGCAAGGGCATGTTTGTGTGGTGATGTGCCCTGATTATTCAGCATTGTCATGTGTAATGAAGCAAGCGGGGCAGCCATTAATCAAAGCGACCAATCGGATAACTAATTTAGGCAATAAAACTAACCCACAAGACCAAATGGCCAGTGGGCAGGAGAGAAGATATAGAGAGAGGAAGGGATGAAGAGAGAGAAAAAGGATCAATATTTCTCTTTGAGGCAGTTGCAGTTCAAAATCAGTTTCTAATTTGGCATATTAAAGCCATAATGGTGGTTGTGGGGCTAAGTTGCGCGGAGGGACAGGCGAGGTTAATTAGCCCGCTGCACTCTCAGGTTGAAGTGGAGTCGCACACATGCTCCGGCTTTAATTAACACTGAGAGTTTAAGAAAAAGAGGGAGATAAGGGAGCAAAAACAACACGTCAGCAGGGTTTTTAAGTGAGGAAGTGCTTTGAAGAATGCCCAGAGCGCACAACAAAGTACGAGAGGGCCAATAACACAAAGCTTAAAATAATATTGTATTGCATGCATTATTTTACACAGTTTAAGCCTGCCTTTGTCATGCTTTTCATTTCCAAGTTTCCTTTGTTTTATTTCATGGTTGTATGTTTATCGGTCACAGCTGTTCCCAATCAGCTACTCTGATACCTCCGAACTCGTTTTATATTGCACATTTTATAGCATACAGTACTTTTCTAATGGTGGTGTAATATTCTGCTTTGCTCTATCTCGTCACAGGAAGTAAAGATTGAAGTTTACATATTTTACTTATTGTTCATAAACGACCAGGAATTACAGAGTACTCTAGGTCGTACAGCTTCACAATGTACCACTGTCCTTCCATCTTCTTTGTTTGCTTAAACAAACTTAAACAATGTCTGTTTTGGGTGGCAAGTGGAGATACCACGCCATCTCTCACTCCACAAGGTCTTCTGGACTTCATGTTGCACCAGTCTTTTTTAGTCCTGCATGTTTTATCCTAATAAGGAGCTTGTGTCTTTGTCCTAAAATGTTCATCAACCCATGGTTCTGTTTTTAACTTAGCAGCTCACTCTTCTTGTTTCCTTTTTAAATGCTGACTCTTTGCAAAAAAAAAGACTCTTATTACAAAGAGTTTACATCTTTTAAAATTATTGGATAGCCGCCTCACTCCACTGTCCTATCATTTAATAATAAAGACTATGGGCTTGATCAGGGATTTGATTATTGGGGGTTTCATATCATGAAGGTTTTATTGACAGTTTTTCTCTGAGTTTATCAAGTCAAGGGCTTTTCACACTGTGCTTAGCTCTGGGTTATTGTCGTTCTAAATATCAGTTTTAACCCTGGGAAAAGGGTTTCACACCTGTAAATTGAAAGCGGGGTTAGCACCACATTTTACTGGGGGTTCTGAAACTCTGCTTTGGGGTTACAAAAATTTGATAAGAACTGATAAAAAAAATTCCAGTGAATTTTTGAGTTTAGGGGAAATTTCAAAGCATGTTCCTAAAATTTGTGTAAAAATAAGGTTTGTGACCAAAAATAATTACATTTTCTGGAACAGAGAAACATTTGTGGCCAAATTTAGACTCAAAATTCCCCTGGAATAGCTGAAAACATCTCCAACTACATATGGCGGCTAAACAAACCCACTCAGAACCAAAACTAGATGTTTAATGGTAACACAAAGATGAATCATGGTGAGTAGAGCTAAGCCATCCCAAACCGAGTTAGGCTGATCTCTTTGCGGGTTCTCTTACTAGTGCTTTCTTGTAGCAAAACAAGTCTCAGTTAGTCCTATCTTTCTACGCAATATGTTTATTCTGTCAATAAACCTGGCTTTGATGTATTCAATATTTTTGAATACATGGTTTTTAATTCTTTCTTTAAGACAGTAAATAAATAAAAAAAAAAACAGTCTATCAGGATCTCGGACAAGTTAACTCTTAATTGCTGTTTTCATAGACTGCTCACAACACTACAACGTACCCCAGCATTTACATCAATGGAGTGCTTTGAATTAATGAGTACATTATGTGTGTTTTTAAGTGCCCCTATTATGGGATTGAAAATCTCTAAAAGCTGTATGAAATGCTGAGAGGTCAAAAACTCTTACATTGTCTTATAATGACTTTAATTTTTGGTTTATTTTTCAACAAAGTCCAAAAACCTTTCAGTAACTCATTTTTCCAAACACCTCCTTGGCATAACGAATAACTGCAGTGATTGGCTGTTGTTGGAGTGGCTTGTTGTGATGGAAATATAGCGGCCAAAAGACTTTTCTGGTTTAATGAAAAACCACTTATCTGGCTTTCATCTTTTTAAGTCTTTAATCAAATCAACTTTTTTGAATGGAGATTCCTTTTAACAACTCTAATTCAACCCTTTTTTAACCCTTAAAAGTCTGGGGCATTTTTGGGGCATTTTTTTTGTACTTTGCAATTTGCTCTTATAAATTATCTTTAAAACTGTTTTAATTGCATTACACAATGGTTCCACAAAAATTTTACAAAAAATTTAATTCCCCTTAGGTGTGAATGTGTGAGTGCGTGTTGCCCTGCAATGGACTGGCGACCTGTCCAGGGTGTACCCCCGCCTCTCCCCCAAAGTGTGCTGGATATGGGCACCAACAGACCCCCATGACCCCAAAACAGGAATAAACAGGTTGGAAAATGAACGAATAAAAAATATCAAAAGTGTTGCGACAAAAATTCCTAAATTCCCCCCAAAAAATCAAAGACAAGGTCCAATCAATGTGAAAATTGTAAATATATAAATTAAAATAAAAAAGGGTGAATGTTTACTAAATCATATTCACTGTTCCAAGCAGTGAAATAGGATTGAAAGTGAAACTCAAAGACGATAACTTTCTCACAAATTAATTAGAATAACTTTGTCTTAATTTTCTTTAATCGTTTAATGCTCTTTTAAATGCAAAAATATCAAAACTAAACCTTTTTTGAAACCTACACATTATATTTGAAATCAAAATAAATGCGTCATTCCTTTTTAATTCAAAACAGCCGGTTTGATTGGCAAACGCTTTCACATTTAAAACTCAAGCTGCATATTTTAATTAACTTAAAGCCATGTCATTTTTATATGCAATCAAAGTGAATGTCACTGTACAAAATGTAAATCCAAAGCTTGGTTTTCACACTCATGGCCCAAACTCTCTCTGTTCATGACAGGAGCTAATGAGTTATATATTCGGCAGATTTCCCATTGTGTGTGGGTGAAGGCTGTGGTCCTGTCGGTCAGTTACCTGTTTAAAACTGTGCCATCTCTCCTTGTCACCGAGCTTCAGCAGGCCACGTGAACCCTGTCTACTGTCTGTGAGGAGATGACAGGCCCAGCATTCATCACGATTACACCTAATTAATAAAGCCTACAGCGATCATTAAGAGAGATCCAAGAACGGCGTTTAATCTGTTCAGTTGTAAAAAAAACCTGACTGACAGATTCCCTGTGATTAATGCCAGGTTCCTCTAAATGTGTGGGTGTACATACGTGTGATGCAAACCGGGTCATGACAGTTAATATACACTATATCACACTCTTAGCATGTGATTGAGAGTTCATGAGCAGATATCCCTTTGCGTTTGTGTGGATTTGTGTGTATATGTGAGCCTCTGTGTACTGTACGTGTTTCAGCCTGAGTCCCCTCTCTGTCTGCTGGATATTGACATTCTTGACAGCACGTTGATTATCAGACCCACTGGAAGCTGAGGCCTGTCGGCCATCAGGTATTTGCGTGAGAGATGAGTCTCCCTTCAGAGTGATGAAACAATCGAGGAGAGAGAGGGGGGTTGCGGGGTTAAGGGTTGTCATGGCCATCATCATGACAATAAGCTGTCTGGTGTGAAGACTGGCAGGTCAGGATCAGATTAACGATCAGAATGACCTCGAGTCAGACTGCAAGGGAAACAGGACACAAAGTCCCCACAGCGGAGTTTACATCTTTGGATTGTCTTGCACTTTAGTTGTACACTGTGTGTTTTTCATGTTAATTATTGTTACTCTTTCCAGTATTCTATTAAGCATCAATTTAATAAACTTTGAGTGTAATACTCTTTGTCTATCTTTGTATAAATAACCATTCGTTACTATCAAAGTATACAGAAGAGCATGGGCTACTCCTGTCAGCTGAGTACAGCCTACAATTTACTTATGTTCTCCAAAATTGGACACTAGAAGATGAACATGGTAATGAGTTCACTGTACTCGAATAGCCTCCACAGTCACCAGATCTCAGTAGAGCACCTTTGGGATGTTGGGAGATTCACATCACGGATATGCAGTCGACATATTTGCAGCAACAGCGAGATACAATCATGTCAATAAGAACCAAACTCTCAGAGAACTGTTTCCAGTACCTCCAGAATCTATGCCATGAAGGATTAAGGCAGCTCTGAAAGTAAAAGGGGCTCCAAGATGGTACTGACAAGGTGTACCTAATAAAGTGGACAGTGAGTGTACAAATGTACATATTCTGTAACAAAATCCTTTGAGAAATATAATGAATGATTGTTTATTTTGGAAAAGCATTTTGTGTTACTATGCTTTGATAGAAAATTGTAAGATGAGCAAGCAATTATACCAAAGAGGTGCTACTGATCCTCTATGTCATACGTATATTGAAAGCCAGTCATGATCTGAAACAAAAACAGCATCATAGGAGTTGGATGAAGAAAAAACACTCTGTGATGAAAGATGATTGCACCATGACACAAGGTAGTTATTCTGCATCAACAAGGTCTCTCCTGGACAATTATTTCAAAGCAGACTGGGGTTTCCAGTGTTTTGCTTTCTTTAAAAAAATGCACAAAGAAAGGGGCACCGGCAAAGATCATTGACACAGTGGTCTGCCGGGGGAAGATGTGCAGTAGATGCAAGACACATTAAGCTTATTACCCTTTGAAATTGGAAGATGTCTATCTGTGCAGTCAGACATCTGCTGTCTGAAGATGTCTGTGGTCTTCATGTGAAAAATGAAGCCAAAATTATTTCCTCAGATTTGGGAATTGAAAATGAATTAAATATTTCTTGACTTTGACGCTTGTTAAGGCCTTGCAAAGCTAGAATATTTGACTACGCTATGCATTCCAGTTGGCTCAGCTCGAAAACTGCATTCCAAAAAAAAAAGCTGTTACTTGTTATGTAAATGTAAAGGGAACACTGCTTTCTAAGTGGCTGCACACTGATTTTGGAAAACCTCTTTCAACTAAACTTTCACAGCAATGATACTGTAAAAGACAGACTTGGATGCTAATTCAAAACATATATTAAATATATATTTGTATAATATATAATTGTGTATCAGGCATTTTAAATGAGATAGAGTTAAGAAAAGTTGAAGTTGAGATAAAGTTGCAAATCCCAGAGTGAATGGGATGGGGATGGCAAGATTGCGCAGACCCTTACAAATGGAAACCAGTGTAAGTGTATGCATGACAATCCCTCTTTGTCAAAAATACCTTTCTCTCACAACATCTACCTCACATGCAGCTATTTTGGTTTATTTTTGTTATCCTTGGGATGAGACTGGAATGTCAATATTTCTGTACACTTTTTGGATTCAATCAGCCAGTGCCATCATCTCTCTTAACCCTTAAAAATCCCTACATACATTGGTGTGTGTGCTAATCACAATGGCTGTTTTGAATTAAGTAGGAATGATGCAAAATTTGTAATTTTGTTTACAATATAATGTTTAAGGTTCAAAAAGTTTATTTGCTTTGATATATTTGGTTTTAAATTGTGAGAAAATTAGTCTTAGTTTCATTTTACAGAACACAAATTGGTGCCTTCTAGTGGTGAAAAGAAAGATAACCCTTGGACGTATAATAACTGTGATATGGTTTGTGTTTTTAAAGTTCAGAGTTTTAAAGTACAAGGTTTAGTAGAGGTTTGCCTATTTTAATTTTTTTTTATTTTGTCTCAATAAATTATTTTGTTCTCTATTTTGGGATTTTCGCATAAAAATTACAAAATGTAATACTCTAAAAATGTTTTGTTACAATTTCAGGTTGTTGTGGTATTGTGTAATGCAATGAAAAAATTTTTGTAAAAAAAAAATAAAAAATAACCCGGAGTTGGTCATAAAAAGGCAATTTAGAAATAAAAATTGAGCAAATTGTAAATTAGTAAAAAAAAAGAAAAAAAAAACGGGTTAATTGTGACCATTTGGTAAACAGTTTTGGAATTATGTTTAATTGTGCGTCTGGTCAGTGAGTGATTATGCAATCACATATTTGGTTTGAATCAACTAGTTCCGACCAGAGTCAAAGTCAATGTGGATCAAGACCCAAAAACTTGGGTTCCAGGTTTCAGGTTTTGCCCATGGTCTGGACCAAGCGAACAGAACCACATTTGTGAAAGCTGTACTATTATCATTGGGACTTTAACTATACGATTTTTAGTGCTCCATTGAATGTACAATACACTACAGAACCATATCACAAAAAGCTAGTCATGATATTGTTAATATACTGTTGTCAAAATCAGTTCCTGTCATCGTAGTTGTATGGATGAATATGAATATAGCAGACACTCTGGTCACCTCTATAGTGCATGGGGAATCCATTAGTAGCGGATCATATTGTGTCAAATCATTCATTTCCACCACAGAACAACTCTTGATGATGAATGGATGATAACTGTAATGGGTGGTAGTGGGCACCTTTATTTTAGCACGCTGATACATTTAATTCACCTCAACAGTTGAAGGTTTTAACAGTCATACTGTAATGTGATCAAGGCATTAGTTTCAAGATGGTGTCTCCAGCTTCTCTTTATCACTGATTTGATCTTTTTTTCAATCTGCTGATTGTCATTGGGAACATGATAATGCCATAACTCATCTGCTGTCCAATCATATGCAGAGGGCTGTAATGAACAGCAGTTGAGCTGACTATCAAGGGAAGAGAGGTCATGCTGAACTCTGGCAGTCATTAAAGGGCTGAAAACCAAGACTTGTGTCACAATGGCGTTGTACTCACAACCTCTCCGTGGATCATGTATCAACACAAACAGTTCTTCCACAGGAATAGATTCTATTCAGGATATCCATGTCGATGGTAAAACTATTTCTCATACTGTCAATCTCAGTTATATGCATCTTACATTTCACAGTTTAAATAATCTTTTTTATATGATTTTATATCAAACCACTGCACAAGCTTTCTATTAGATGGTGACTATAGAAAGAAAAAAAGTGTCATTACATCATTTTTTAATATAATTTTGGCTGTTGTTATATGATTTTGATGACTAATAGACTTTTTTAGCCATGTTCTGTGTCCTAAAATGGGTTAATCTTGTCCTTTTCCCTCCCAAATCACAATGCTTTAAAAAAAACTAACAATGCACCAATGCCATTGCTGTTTCTGATCCTTGAAATGTCTAAGATTGTGACAAAGTAAAAATCAAATATATATATAAAAATCAGTGAATTTATTTAAGATCTTGGCAATTAAAGGGCAAAAATGTAAAAGTTGTGATTAGAACTCAGGTAGATAAAAGAAAAAAAAAGTAGCATTTTAAATACCTACACACTATGAACCATAAAGAATTAGCAAACAGTTTATTAACAGTTTTTGAGTCAATGTTTGTACTTTATTACACATTTCTAAGCAGATAATAAAAATAAATGCTTTAGTCGTGGTTTATAAGCATCTATAAAATATACTTAATAACATTAATATAATGCTTTATTGTGCATTAGAGAATCATTTATAAATGAAACGTTTAACTATTTAGAAACCAGTTAGAAAGTAGTTGTAACGATTCATGAGATAATTTACAAATTATTAGTAAACTATTTGAAAGCACATTCAGCACAGTCAGTGTGGTAATACATGCTTTATTATTTTCCAATGTAACTAATGATTAATTCAGGTTGTTTTAATCACCCCGAAGTGTTTGAAAACATACCCAACAGCTAAAGGGATATCTCATCTGTATTAAACCTCTGGCTTAAAAAGCCGATCAGAAAGCTTACATTTGATTGGCTGGTGGAGTCTTATAATGAAATATAATGGATGGTGCTCTGAAATAATCTTCATAGATGGGGAACACTTCTTTATCTTTATATGTCTGTTAGTCTCTGTCCCCGACTCTCACTTATCCTTTTCCCCTGTACTGCTAAAGGGTATCAGTCGATATTCCCCTGCTCCCACCGGTCTCTACATCTCTACCTCCTTCTGTCTTTTGAAGCAGGACTCAAGATGAATGATTTCTAGAGCTGAAAGTACATGTTTCTCAAGGACCTCTGATGGGCAGCAGATAATAAAAATGATGTTGCTGCAAGAGGAAGTGTTCTCGGAGCCCCTCCCCTCTCATAATTATAATCCTCCCAGGTCATTATCACACCCACCAGCTCTGCCAAGCTGCCTCATAAGCTCCGTCCAAGCTGAGCTTTATTGTTTTGAGGAAAATTTTTCTAACAGGTTAGAATGATTTTCCAAAGAGACAATTTCATTGTTATTCGCATGTTATTGTGAAATGCTCCATATAAGGGCCATTCCACTGAATGGGTACCATTTCTGTCCCTGGGACTTATATGTATAAATAAGCATTACAATTGCATCTCAAATAAATTTTATTACTAAGCAAAGTGTACTACATATTATCCCTATTGCAAATTTCAACTATAATGTTTAAAATATTGATAAAATCCACAATAAACACTGAAAAAATATAATTTATTGCTTATCTGTAGTCTCTGATGCTACACTTCACCGTAAAGTTTAGGGATTAAGGAAAAAAATCAACCTTTCATTTGTATTATTAAGTTAATCCACATACATATAAATATATTTCAGAGATTTAAATAGAGTAAAAATGTACATAATTAGTAAATAACGGTTCCACAACCATGTGCACCACATGGCTATTTAGCATGTATTTGCTAACTCTTTGTTAAAAACTCAGTCCTGTTACTTATATAAAGAATAACAAGAGGGTAAGCAACAAGACAAAACGGCACCTATCTTTTCACAATCAATCTAATAAAACAATTAAATAAGCTAATTGGATAAGTATGCATTTATGACAATTAAGCGTGTAGGCTATGTTTCGAAATCAAGGAAAAAACGAAATTTTGAAAAGTTACAACAAGCAAATGGTGCTTATTTTGTGGAATGGTTCATAAACAAAAGTGGGTTGTGTAAACTTCAAATCAATGTGAAGGGAATGGTGAAATCAGTTGAAGAAAAAGCAGTTGTGGTCCTGTCGGAAAAAGCACTTTATGAAGTTAATTAAGTTAATTAAACATATAGATTGACTTTTTCTATGCAGGTACGCCTACAAACTGCTAGTATAGGGCACCATAACATGAGCACTAGTTCGTATGACATGGAATTAATCTCTAACTATGTTTTTTAAAATAGATTAAACAACCTATGCTAATATGTCCTATAACTAAACCTGGATAACTGCTGAAATAAAGATAAACTCAACATACCGCAACTAATCAACACTGTTCTATTTGGAGAATGAGATTATTTCCAAATCCTTCAATCACATTCAATCACTGCTTGCTTTAATTGAACGCAGAAAGATCCCAATTAAGAATTTGAGGGTTTACTGTTGAAATGTATTTAATTGTTTGTATGCATCAATATTCCAACCTACTCCTTTAACATGAACCACATCATTCACTGGGCAAACTAGTCCCAAGTACAACTTCCCAAACAAACAAGACCATGCATGGAAACAAACATTTTAGTTATTTGCATTTTTTAAATTATGCATAAGACAGATATGTGCAGATTAAAAGATGGATCTCAAATGCTCATTAAATTTACATAGAATGGCATCTAAACAACATTGCGCTCAGGCACAAGCTCTGCTAATGGACTCTGATAAAACCGCATTAAAAATTAGGAGCTAGCGTACATGCTCTCGCAGAATCACACTTTATCTTGCGCAATCACCCTTCAAAAGGCAAATTAATATAATTGACTTTTAATTAATCCCCTTGATATTTGCATCAGCACATCTGAGCTACAGGTGTTCTGTTTTGAGCTTGTGCATTATTTAAAGCATATTAAAGCAGCGGGTGATTAAGGTGCTCGCATCTACTAGCTAATGTCAAATAAAGGTGGTAAAAGTGACAGCCTGCGGTGTTTTTCTTTCTTATTGTTTCCTTCACTTTGTTCCTGCGTCACTCAGAAGACTTGAAGATATGCTGCATAATATTCTAAAGTATTGATTCTGTTAGCAATAATGTGTCATTGGGAAAATTACTATTTGATCCTGCAGTTTAGACCACATTCAAAAGACCTGTATGCTCCAACAGCTCAATATTCACTTAGATGCTTAAAAGTTTACTATACAGGCATGCTTTGATTGTTATTGATATGCATCTACACAATTGCATCCATTCATGTTTCGATGCATTAACTCTATCACTGCACGTGAGAAGGAACTGTCTGTTTTGTACATGAGAAGTGATAATCCAATGAATATGAAAAATAATCAGTATTTCATGATTATGTTGTTTTTGTAATAAAATCCAGGTGTCATCTCTTTTGTTTCCTCATCCACACCCCTGTGTTTCCTTCTGTAATTATCCAACATGTTTCATGTTATACCTTTTAAGTTTGCTGTTTTTGTTCCAGCGCATTTTTTGTTTTGAAAAGTGTATTTGAACATTGAGTTGTTTGAAATTAGCTGAAAAAGAAAGAATCTTAGATCTTCATCATTTCCTTTGTAAAGTACATATAGCACTGTCAATATAAAATGTTATGAGTACATCTAGTAATGATAATATACTTATAATGTTAATACACCAGTTAATCTGCATTCACTCAAAAAACCCGAAGCATTCACCAGCCTTCAATGCACCTCTCACCACCTTTATGATCAGTCACATTTCCTTTCCTTAGAGCAATGTTTGGCCTACTGTTCATCCATTTTCATACCCGCTTCTTCCCTTTCGGGGTTACGGGGGTCTGCCGGTGCCTATCTCCAGCACACATTGGGCGAGAGGCAGGGGTACACCCTGGACAGGTCGCCAGTCCATCGCAGGGCAACATTCACTCACACATTCACACCCTAGGGGGAATTTAGATTATTCAATTAACCTAATCGCATGTTTTTGGGATTGTGGGGGAAACCGGAGTACCCGGAGGAAACCCACGTAAGCACAGGGAGAACATGCAAACTCCTTCCAGGAAGGTCACCGGTGAGCCTCGAACCGATAACCTTCTAACTGGAAGGAAATATTAATCCAAAATAATATTTCAAATGATAATTGTACTTGAACATTTAATGTGCATAACAACTCTAGTTTAAGCAATCGGCAATGCCTATGAGCACAATACATAAAATAAATAAATACAACAATTAACCCTTAGTAGACACTTTTTTACAAATAATATTTCAGTTAAAATAATTTTCAGACAAAAATTACATTGTAAATCCCTCTAAAAAGCATAGACAAATTGTATTTAAAAACTTAAAAACCTCTCCTAAAACTAATTCAAGTACTTTTTGACTGTGCTTTTTTTGTCAGAACATTGAAACCTACAATCCCATATCACAGATCTTGTATTTCGAAGGGTTATCTCTTCTTGTCACTACAGGATGGCACTGTTGGCACCAATTTGGAATCTGTAAAATAAAATTTCTGCTTTTTTATTATCCGTTACAATTTTTTATACAGTGAGATCTACTTAAAGTTTTACTCATCTGGATTTAAATACTGGATTTAAATAAATAAATTAAAACATCTTTGGCACAGTGGATAGCACTGTGCCCTTCCAGTTGGAAGGTTGTCGGTTTGAAGCTCACCAGTGACCTTCCTGGAAAGAGTTTGCCTGTTCTCCTTGTGCTTGCGTTGGTTTCCTTAGGGGGCTCCGGTTTCCCGCACAATCAAAAACTAGCGGTTAGGTTAATTGAATAATCTAAATTCCCTGTGGGAATGTGTGAGTGAATGTTGCCCTGCGATGGACCTGTCCAGGGTGTACCCCCACCTCTCGCTCGATGTGCGATGGAATGAATGAATAATACATCTGCAATAAAGACCCTGTAATGCCTGCCTGCAGTCAAGACAACTCTGATTTTCTACTTTTGGGACATTGAAAGATAAGTGATACCATACCACTGCTAAGTAGGGGTCGGAAAGCCAATGTTATTATGTTATCAAGAGTGTTAATATAAATATCTCGATTCCTCAAAGCATGACAGAAAGGAGATTCCAAAATGTTCACAATTGGCAAGATTCCTGGTGTCATGGAGCGCAATATAAGTTA
Source organism: Danionella cerebrum (assembly GCA_007224835.1). Classification (NCBI taxonomy): domain Eukaryota; kingdom Metazoa; phylum Chordata; class Actinopteri; order Cypriniformes; family Danionidae; genus Danionella; species Danionella cerebrum. Next base: position 297,064 of record SRMA01025911.1, on the reverse strand, counting down.
TCCAATTGCGTTTGTATCTTCTATTGGTCTGTGGAGGTGATGCCACAGATGGCAGAGTAAGAGACGAGATAGTGAGACAGAAAGGCAGAGTCTGTGCTTTGATAAGCACATCTCATTTCTGTGCCGACAGCTTTGTCAATAGCCCTAGGACGCCCAGACCCCTCCCCCCTCCCCTCCCTGTGATTGACAGCCAGCAGGTGGCGGCTGAATGGAGTTGTCAGGAATGCTGCTGATCAGCGGTACGTTGCTGTTAACGATGAAGGAATGGGCTGGTGCGGCTGCCCAAGGTGATCTCTTCTTTTATGAGCGACAGACGCCCACTGTGTATATCCACCTCACCACAGGGTTCCAGTCTAACACTGCCATTCAGATCAAAGAATGAGAGTCTATCTCTCGTTCATAGGACAGAAGGACTCATAACACTGTTACATGATGAGATATGAAAGGGATGTTATCAGTTAATTTGGCTTAGGTGCTGTCTAAAACCAGAAAGAGAGATGGTAAAGTGTAACATTGGTACAACTAGTGGCAGCTATTGGAACTTCTAGCACAACACTGATGATCAAAACAAGCTGCATCCTCCAGGTCACTTTTCACACACTTTTCTCATATCCATTTGGATGAGGTACTAAAAACAAACTAAGTCGAGGCTAAGTGATTCTTTTCTCTGACTGCAAAGGAAAGCGGGACACAACATCCAGTTGATTGCTGATAAGGTCGGTTAAGCTCACTGATCATGATCAAAGAATCATCACTGCATGTCATTACATTGTGCATCACAAAGTACAACCACATCTATTAAATCGAGCCTTTTGTTTGAAACATATAAAGCAACACACTTACAACATGAAGAAATACCACTCTTTCTTTGAGGGAAAAGAAGCTCCCCTTAAGGAGAGGCCACTTAACACCTTTACCCTGGCTTCTTATACCCTGGCTCAAGGAAAAGGCCTCTTTCACCCATTAGCACCCCCTGCAGGTTGCCTATTGTTTTCATGTACCCCCTGAACAAAGACTCCACAGCTCACTTATGAAAAGCCCTTCTCACCTCAATCCAGGCTAGCTCTGATGGTTATCACCAGAAAGCTGCAAACTAGGGATTTAAGTGGTTGAACACACCAAATTCTACACCTCGCCAAATAATGCGCTTTTTGTGCACTGTATCCCAAAAAGCATTTCTGTCAGATATCTCCCAGCGGAGAACATGCAGCAAAGTCACGTGTCTTTAGTGACAAGCCCAGCCAGAGTGGCAGTTGGTGGAAACACAAAGGCCATACCAAGCTATTTGGTGGCGTCACCAAAATATGGTGGAGAATTGGTAGTCATTGGTATCAGAACAAAAAACATAGCAAAGTGTTTCTACTAAGTTCAATGAAGAAAAAGAGAGGTTTCTTGGATGTTCTTGCACGCTTGTCCAACTATATGACAAGGACTCTGGAAGAAACTTGGAAAAAATGCCTTCCTATTGTATATTTATGGTATCTATGTATGCCTAAATGGGCTTAAATTTAATATAGAATACATGAAATGGACCTTACTCAATCTATTTTAATAAATGTAAACTTTGACCTTCCAAGTATCAACACAACTCCCACTCTACATTCAGCATCGAGAAGTGTTCACATTACCAAATTACTGAAGCAAAAACAATCAAGCATCTGTATTGTTCATCATTAAACATAATCTTTGTTTTTATCTCTCAGTTGAACAGCTTTTTTTGATAACGACAATGAGTGGAGCTTGAGATGTCTGCCTCTGTTAAATGTGTTAACTTGTGTCTAAACGAGTGCATAATTACATATTAATTAGCGGTACTTAAGCACGAGTTTAAGTTACATCTGTTTTAATTACCTTGGCTAATCATATGATAGCAGATTTTTCTTGCACTGTATGCAAATGGGAGTCTCTTCCTGTCAGCTGAGAGTTTTCCGCTGATTAACAAGACACCTGAAAATTAATTTACTTAAAGAAGCCTTCTGATTTCTCTACAAATTACCAATATATGCTGGATATTCCGCCATCGCGACCTGTGCAGCACACAACAGTGTGACTTAAGGCCAACAAAGGGCTTGACTGTAATTATGTGAGCTTCTCCAATCTCATGCCCGTCAACAGACTTCCTGCTTCTCCATGAAATGGCCATTATCACAGACAGAAATAGGGATATAAATTCAGTGTTAATGAAAATGTCAATTAGCAACCTCTGCTGTCATGTGATGCTACTTTGGCCCCGCACGCAGTTCCTAAAATTCACAGCTCATGCACCATCACACTAACCTAGTGTTCATTGAGCTGTTTCGGGTGGAATCATTTTCTATATTCTGTCAGCTCACAGACAATATTTCTTAGGACAAGAGAATGTGATTTACAATCAAGAACCAAAAACAACCATTCTGAGGGTCAATGGCGGCATGTAAAGTGAAATTAAGGTTAATATTCTAGCCAAAATGAAAATGATTTTTCCGCCAAAATGAAAGCACCCTGCAGCAGAAACTACTAGATCTAGTATTTTGTCTGAGTTCTGTGATTTTTTTTTTAAAGACAGCATTAAGTCTACTAGGAATAGAATTAACAAGTCAGCGACAGATGCAACATTTATCTTTTTCAATTCTTCAAGAATAACCTCTTTTAGAGCCTAGACGCTGGATGGAAAGTCATGCTCCACTTGTTGCTTCAAATTTCCCCACAGGTGTTCGATTGGGTTCAAGTGCACGAAGTAATGGCAGCATCTTCCATGAAATGCAGATGACACCTGAACAGTAACCCCACATAAAGACACTGCCACCACCATGTTACACTGTAGGCACCATGCATTTTTCTTTTAAATATTTAACTTTACGACGCCAGACAGTTTAAAATCCATTAGTGATCTTTATCCTATCACTCTAGAATATAGAGTCACAGTAGTCACGGGCCCTAGAAAATTCTTGGAATGCTTTTGTGCATGGACTTTAGGAGGGTATTCCTTTATAGAAGATACCCATGCATGCCATTCCTCTGCAGAATCATGTGAAACAGTCACTCCAGTTTCGCTTTCTAACCGCATATGAACTTGTTTGTCACTTTTCTTCAACTCATGTCGATGTTCTTTTCCGTGGGTGGCCTGGACGTCTCTGTAAAATCAGTTTCACTACAGTATTTTGACTGGTATGTAAACGTTTGCTGATCTTGTAGCCCTCACCGTTTTGTGTAAAGAAATGATTTCCTTTTTCAGATTTTGTGACATTTTTCTTCCATGGGGAGCCATTGCTGACAGCATGAAATGGGAAGGTATTTTCTTTGTTAAATAATGCTCTTTTATAGTCATCATTCTGTTGGGCACCTTTTAACATCAATGTATGTTAATTAAAATGTCTCTTATGAGTAGCTTTTCTCGTAATACTATAAATGGGCTTGAATGAATTTGTAAATAAGATTTTGTATGTCCAAGTTTAATCAGTGACCCACATTGGTGGGAGTATTTTGTAGTATGGTATCTCAGAAAATCATGATTCTGAAAGTAAAATAAAGATTTTGTGACATTGTAGTGGGGCTGAGCACTGTATGAGACAAGGTGATGTAGAAACCAGGGGTCAAGACAGTCAAGGAGAGGTGGAAACTATGGAGACATGGAGATCCGAAGATAAGGCAAGGATGGAATTGCTCAACAAAGTGAAAGGTTTGACAGATTGATGAGACCCCAACTGAGGCTTTTGTATATAGAGAGTAACAAGGAAGTTCACAAGTGGAGCAGAACACAAGGAGAAATAGTGTCTTTCTGACCAATGTCTCTTTCCTTTGAAGTAAAATCATTGCATACAGTAAAAATGCAAATTCACAATCACAAATATCACTTGCTGAGACATACTTTTACATGTATTTCACATCTATTCCTCTTCAACAACTCATGTCAGAGTCAAATCTATAAAAGTAGTAGGGAAAAAAAACACGGTATTTCTCCCATTGCAGAGTTCTTTAAACCAGATAAAAAAAGGAATGCTTGCATCATCAAAATACAGAAGCCCCCAAACAAAATGAAATGAAATTGAAACATTTGCACCAAAACATCAATAAAATGAGCATTTGTTAAAGGCACATTTGAAATTCAAAGCAGCTTCGGGCATCATTTGGAGAAGTCTAAGTCGCACACTTTTAAATCAGAGGATATGAATCAATTTTGGTGGCAACGCTCATTCTGAGACCTCAAATAAAATGAATAGATGAATGTGGCTCACTCGACACATTTTTCATGTCCCTGGGTCATTCTGTAGCCATAATTATGATTTTGATTGTTCCTGACCACTTAAAATATTGAGCAATGTGCTTGAGTTCAGTAGGAAATCCCTTGTATTTTTATTTTCTCAAATCCAAGTGTTATTCTAAAACAAGCATACCCTATTTTATTTGTTTGATAACAAACACACAGTGGGAAAAATGTATTTATGACACAAAAGAGCATTATTGATCTTTACACCTTTTTCTTGGTCTCTCACTCCTCTCCTCTTCCTCTTTCTGGTCAATAACCCATCAGACAGATGACAGGTGGAATTGTCTGTTGACTCTTTAAGTGATTGGAGCCCTTCAGCCTTGTCCACACACCCCGAATGGAGCCTTAATGATGGACACCTGCGCTATTTCGCACAAGCTGATCGATGGCGAGAAGAAACAGAAGAAACACATCTACAGTCACAACTCAACTGTGCCGTTAGAGACACTTTACAACAACTCCACCCACAACCCCAATCAATTTCATTTTTCTCATGCCTTTGTTATAGGCTCCATCACATCTGTTTACTTTTTTTTTAAACACCCAGTGTGGCATGCTAGCATATTAATGGGGAATAATTATAAATCTCAGACTGCTGTTCCCCTGTGCAGCATACAGACTACTTGCCTGTGAAGCCACAAACTGCAGCATTCTACCCCATTACATCTGCAATGATTAGAAATGGAGGAGAACATCTGGTGTATACGCTGCGATAGAAAATAGCATTCTGTCATTAAATGGATATCTGCAGGCCAAAAGGTTGTTGTATTGTATCGGGCAGAAGAACAGAAACTCCTCACAAAGTATCAAAATGAAAAAGAAAGATAATTTTGTAGATTCAGTTTAAATGGGTCAGATATTATTAGGATCTGAAAAAACTTTTAAATGGCCGTGAAATCCTTTAAGAAAATCATTCTGAGATTTTAACAGATATATGCGGTTGAAAAGTTTTAAAATACTCACACAGGCATACTTATTTCTAAATATTTAATACTTAAATACTTATTTCCTGCTGTATCATACAAATAAATAAAAAAGCATACATCGTGATTTCTGGATTTTTCTTTTTAGATCTTGTCTCTCACAGTGGACGTGCACCTAATTTCAGACCTCTCCATGATTTCTAAGTGAGAAAATTTGCAAAATAGCAGGGTGTTCAAATACTTATTTCCCTCACTGTAAAAATAAAGAGAGAGAGAGAGAAGAAAGAAACAGAAAGAGCAAGATAGTGAGAAAAAAGAGAAGAGAAAAAAGGAGAGAGTGAATGAAAACTGACATATAGAGAGCATTAAGAGAATGAGAGCGAGCTGGAGGCAAAATAGAGGGGGAAAAAGAAAGGAGAGAGAGAAAGAGAGAGGGAACAAAAGATATCAATACAGGAGAGTAAAATAGAGAGAGTGAAAGAAAAAGAGAGAAAGAGAAAACTAAAAGCAAAGAGAAAGAGAGAGGGGAAAAAGAGGAGCAAAAGAGAGAGAAGTGATTTAGAGAATGCAAAGCAGTAGAAAGACAAAAAAAAGAGAATGAGAAAGAATAACTGCTACATAAAAGAAAGTAAACGAGCTGTTCTTGCAAAAAAGATTTCCCTTTTTCTACTGATTATATTGATGTGTTGGTATTGGATTCCTCCGGTATTGGATATTACATTCCCTCAATCTCAATTTGATTAGAAAAGATAGGTGTCAATCCCTGTAAAAAATACATAACAAAAAAATAAAGGAATTAGGGCAGGTTGAAAAAAAGTAGTGCTCCAAAAGTACAGTACAGGTACATATACAGGCCAATGTGGTAATCAGACATGAAAAAGCTAATGTAAAGAATATTACTTTAGACATGACATATGAGGCTCTCAAAGTCCTTTACCTCTGATCCAACGACCAGCTTCTTTTTTTTGGTTCAACTAATTATGGCATGCTGATGAAAGTCTACCCTAATGAACAAAAGTGGTAATTAAACAGGCTGGTAACTTGAACCTCTCCTCCAGAGGGACTTTCAATAATGACACGGGAGTGTGGATATGGAAAATAAGCGTCTTTGCTTGCAATTCATAAAAAAAAAAAATATCTATAATAAATATAATTGGGCGACCGCAGTCTCAAATGATGGCCTTTGCCAAGTCCTGACAAAGCAGGCATAATTAAGAGTTTGCAGCTTTTGGAGCGGCCTGCAGGGGCTGATCTCAGAACAGCAAAAGAGGACTATAGAGAGCTGCCCTACACTAACAGTAACATCACACATCTCCCTGAGCTGGCCTAAGGACACTTTTTCAGAAGAATTTATAGATATTTACCTAATATCAGTAACATGCAGTCAGGGGAAGCAGATGAGGCCTTGTCAGTAAAGTGTACTTTATATTTGTTTTCAAATTAACGGGCATTCAAATACTATAGAATAATAGAATTGGCAAACTAGTGGAAACATTTAGCAAGTTGTTTTGTTCAGCCTCATAGTAAAATGTTTAGATTACGTATCTAAACTCAAGAATGATTCCAAATTGTACTTTCAATTGAAGCAGCAGATTATTATTAAATTATGAAGCAGGAGTTAGAGACTCTTAAAACTGAAGAAAATAAACACTTCTACAAAACAGTTATCAAATCTTTCTGAACGAAGAGGTCCACAGACAATTTAAAATGAACATTGATATATTTTATATTGAATTAGGGTCACTCCAACATTGGTGTCTCACAAATACACTGATAGGTCCAAAATTCTAATAAATACAAACCTTATTGAAAGCTTTTGTTAAAGAGTTGAAAGTGTTAAGGCTGCAAAGGATGGGATGACATCATATTAAACCATTTTTATTAGTAATGAGAGGGTACTTAAGTTGTTATCTGTAATATTGTATATAAAAATACATCATAATATTGATATCACCTTTAATGACTAATTTAAAAGAATCTGAAGCACATATTTGGTTTTATACATAATAAATGAATCACATTATTGTGTTTTAAACATTTAGTGAGAGAAAAAGCTCAGTATTGACATTGCACTTTGACTTTAAAACCCAGTGCAAGCTTAGTTTTTTTAGAATGAGCCAGACTGAGGATTTTCTACCTTTTCCTCTCCTATTTCCTCTAAGAAGGACTTATACATTAATAAAATAGGAAGGTTTTATTAGATATGATGCAAACCTCCCAACTTTGTTGGAGGAGAGGGAAATATGAAGGGTTATAGAGCGAACAATCTCTCAATAATTAACAGAAGGATAAACAAAACATAAATTTGGATATTGCATGTATTTGGACCACCACTCAAATATGCGTGAACCACGCAATTTTAATTAAAAGATAAATCTACGTGACACCCCGCCTCAGAGTTAATTATTCAGTGTTGTATAATAAAAAATAAAGCCTATTAAATATGCCACACACTGTAGTTCTTCATGTACAGTAAAATGACCAAGTACTAGAGACGTTTGAAAATGCTTTTGATTTTTAATTGGGGTAAATATTGCTTTTTATTATAACTGTGGCTTGTTTTAAAGATTTTTTGTATGATGTATATTTTTACATTTTATATTTAATGCATTTGCTTTAATAAATTCGCTTTAAAAACTTTTTTTTGAAGCAATGCTTGAAATTTTTTTTTTGTACAACCTTAGCGTTTATTTTTTTTAAATAAATTCTGAATAAATCTTTTTTTATGTCATTACACAATAATTCCACAACAAATTTGATATGGTATAAAAACATTTTTATATATTTTAGGACAAAAAAAAACAAAAGTCTTGAGACAAAATAAAAGTTCATAAATATCCCCAAAAATCAAAGACAAGGCCAAAACCTTGAAAACATTGAATAAAAAAATAAATAAAAAAACAGATGAACATCCCCTATACTTTATGTTATAAGCACTTTTTGTGCCAAAATACAAGCCATATCACAAGTCTTGTATTTCCAAGGTTTATACCTTCTTTTTGCCACCTATTTAAAATGAAACTAAAAAACCATTGCAAATTTTTATTTGAATAAATTTGGAAATGATGTGTCAGAACCCTTGTAATGTTCATTTAAAACCCGAAATTTCAAAACTAATGACCTTTTTGAAACTTAAATATTATATTTGAAATCAAAATTAAACAATAGCAGGTTTGCGTCATTCCTACTTTCAACACAGCTGCTGTTTTTGGCGCACACCAGACTTCCTAGGGTTAACCAAATATTGATCAAAACACAGACAGCCCATATTGTTACATTTTTAAAGATTACCAGAAACATTAGATATATTAGCATTTACAAGGAAAACATAAATAAAATGTAATATAATAGTAAGCGGCGAGCGATTATTCTGCTCTGGAATCAGACTCATCTATCTTTGTGATCTTCAGTGAAATCTCTTTCATTGTTAAGGCTGTGGTCTAAAGCAAAGACTCAGCATTCAGGAAATGCACCATGCATGTTTCATACTAAAACATTTAAGCTTAAGTTTCAAACATGCATGTACAAAAAAAACATTTTATCGCTTTCAAGAAAAGCTCTGCTTCAGGGAATACTCATAAAAAAAGAAAATAGTTAAATAAATAGAAATAGACATGCAAAGGAATGAAACATATTCTTTTGGAGTTTTATTGCATGCACAGTGTCAAATATAGTTTATAAATATATGTTAATTGAAATACTAAAGGATTTCACGTTTATGTGTATGCACTATTGAGTCCTCTGTAGAAACATTGCTCGTGTTGGAATGTTGGACAATTTGATATTCATGATCATCTATAATACTACAGAAACAAATACAGTCAATGGCCACTTTATTAGGTACACCTTGCTTGTACCTGGTTGGACCCCTGTTGCTTTCAGAACTGCCTTAGTCCTTGTGGTATAGTTTCAGATGTTGCTTCAGATTTCTCGAATGCGAATCTCCCATTCCACCACATCCCAAATGTGCTTTTTTGGATTGAGATCTGACCCTTTGAGATCTGGCCCTTTTACAGTGAACTCATTGTCATGATCAAAAAACATTGATATGTGCAGTATCCCGCAGGATGGATATGGTCAGCAACAATACTCAGGTAGGCTGTGGCATTGCCCAAATTGTGATGAAGTGATGAAGATAAGATGGACATATGGTTGACACCAAATTCTGACCCTACGATCCAAATATTGTAGCATAAATCAAGACTCATCAGACCAGGCAAGCTTTTCCAAATTTTGGTGAGGCTGTCAAATTGTAGCCTTAATTTCCTGTTCTTAGCTGACAGGCACCCAGTGTGGTCTTCTGCTGCTCAAGGTTCGACATATTGTACATTCAGAGATGATCTTCTACATACCTTAATTTTAACTAGTGGTAATTTGAGTTACTGTTCCATTTCTATCAGCTCAAACCAGTCTGGCCATTCTCCTCTGACCTCCTCTGGCATCAGCAAGGCATTTGCACCAACCAAACTGCATAGTTTCTCTTTTTTCTGACCATTCCCTGTTAACCCTAGACGACCAGCATTTCAGTTTCTGAAATTTCAGTTTCTGAAATTCTCTGACCAATTCATCTGGCAATGACAACCATGTCACATTCAAAGTCTCCTTTCTTTCCATGTTCTGATGCTCGGCTTGAACTGCAGTGTAGTCTTGACCTTGTTTACATGCCTCAAGGCACTGAGTTGCTTCCATGTGATTGATTAGAAATTTGCGTTAATGTGCAGTTGGAAAGGTGTACCAAATAAAGTGACCAGGAAGTGTGTCCACCTCTTTATTTTTCTATGTTTTCACCTGCAAAATTATACAATTCATACAAATGATCACAATTAATAAGCATCCAGTCTCATTTAAATAATTGCTTCCTATTTCACAGCCACAAATAAGATCCAACACGTTTATTTTTTCAAAGCAAGTACAAAAGATTACAAACTTTTCATTAATTAGTTGTCTTTTATTTTTCAAAGTGAAGTAACGCTTTACCCTAAAATACTGGTTGGAGTGCACACATGTACATACACTGAAGAAAAGCAAGCATTTGACAGTCACCAGAAAACACAATAGGGTGTTGAATGCACAAGCATAATGCAGTCACAAAGTCTACGTTTCATTTTAAACGTTCCCTCTCTGGCAGAGCTTATAGAAAGAGTTTAATTCAATTTATCAACTTGTATTAAGGCAGTAAGAACCATCATAAGACAAATGATGATGATAATAATAATATAACACACCACATAGATAAAATGTCATGATATATTAAAGAGACTCTTCCTTGGAACCTCTTTAATTCATCCAAACATAAATGTACATCAGGACTAGGTTGCTTCTATATTTTATTTTTCCCCCCCATCTTCTTCTTATCTCCCCTTCTCTTTCATGAGATATAGTGGTCTTAGGCCTCTGATAAGGGTTTATGTTTTTATTTAGTGCTTAGAAAAGAGTGCGGTGGGTATTTGTGAGTCATCTAAACTCCTCTGGGTTTGAATACATCCCCCCTAAGGCCCTGGGGTTTAACTGCTGAGCGTCCCTGCACTGAGCGGGAAGATATTGACTTTCTTTAAGTCTGGATCATTTCTCTTTATCACAGAACATTAATATCCACCAAACACCCCCACTCATGTACAGTATCTCTAATCCACTCTGATACTTTTTTAACCTTCAAACCCCTGCAAAACTTTGGGAAAATGTAAGCGTATACAATTAATTTAGTTCTTTCAGAGATTTGATTTCTTTTGAAACAAAGAGCATGTGTAGTTTTTAGTAGAGGGATTAAAGGGAATTTACAGAAGAGGATTTAAGTGTGTGCCATTCAAACTTAACAAGAAAAGGAGAAAAGTTCAAGAGTGTAACTTTATGAAAATAATCAAACAAAAGCACGTCTTCCTGAAGTGTACAGATGTGATTATCTATGTACTTCATATTTACATTGGCTTCATAGAACTGCTTGCTCAGGAGCTCTACAAAGAAGGTAGTCCACTCATGGTCATAAAACCAACAAAAGTGCTGTGGAATCTTCATATTTTCACCCGATCTAGCTTTAATATGTTAAAACGCTTGGTTAGAAGTAAAAAAAAAATACTTCTTTCTTGCGCATTTGTCCCTTGTGCATTATTCAAATGTACTGCCCTTGTGTTGTTAGTGGCTAATAACAGCTCCTAAATTAAACTGCTGCAAAAAAATCTTCCTCAGTTCTAATTATAGCAAAAAAAAATCCTGAATTTTTACCCGTTGTTTGCCAAGATCTTTCCAAAATGTCACTGATTTTGGGGGACAAAACCAATATGACTTATTTTCAATATGAAAAATGATTGTGGCCTGGATATGTTTTTACCTTTTATCACAGTCTTGGACATATTAAACATTAGTAAAAACTTTGGCAATGGATTGTTATTTTTTTTGTAGCACCAGATTTTAATTTTTCCTTTGTCGTGTATTGTCCATGACCATCACCCATTGATGTCCATTATAACAAACTTTTTTTATTGCAATGCTACGACACCAAATATCATGCATTCTTGATTGTTGGTAGGCATTCCTGGTAAAATGTTTGATTTCTGCTGTTGATCACCATGTGGTTTAAACCCTCTGACTGAAAACCCTCTGAGTTAGAGCATAGAGAGATTTATGAACATAATTTATAATTTGAGGTGCTCTGATCAAGATTTTCCAGCCGATCATCGATTGGCAAAAGAAAAAAAAGTTTAGGGCCAATCACCAGTTGCCAAAATAATCACAGGGGTAATCTGAAGCCTTCTAAGCTGCATTTTGAATAACAATTATAACAATATATTATAATGACTAAAATTAAGAGAATTTTTACTCACAAAGGACTATCTTTTGTAATGCACTGCAGTGAGCTTTGTTTGTAACTGGGAATAAAAAGCAAGACGCTCCTCACTTTGGCCGCCATTAATCTGTCTGTTGTCAACACAGCAGTGACAAAGTGTGACGACAACAACAAACTCCATCCCTCCACTGACATGAACACGAAGCACCAATCTCACAGTGCAGCATCACAGATTTAGGCCCTGTTCAAAAACATTTGGTTAATTTGAAAATGTCCATTTATCCAGAGATAGCCTTTAGAATAACTTTCTCTTGAGGTTCTCCATGTTCAAAACACATCAGGCACACTGTGCGCGACCTCAAACATTCATTTGGAATTACGGACTACTTTTTTAAGGTATTCATTAATAAACTGCACTGTGAGGATCAACATAGACACAGGACAGAAACTGGTACTCCCTATGAAACTGAAAGCTTATGCGGTTCCACCGTGCTTGATGAGGGAAAACCGCTTCATAAAACTCAGAAAAGGCGCTCATCAGTAAAGTATTTGTGATGGGGTCTTTTTTGGAAACAAGGAAGTACTGCCAGACCAGTGAAGCCATTTTCGGTTGCGTTTAAAAGCTTGTTTAGTGGGTTCTTCTGATTGGAACTTTGAGAACCCTCGGATCACTCTTGATAATGATCAGTGGTCGATCGATTGGAGCTCCCTTTATTATGAACCAGTAGCTGAATAATGGTGTATGAGTAATATGACAGAATATGAAAAGTATATGAGACAATGGTCAAGTTAACTTGGTGCAAAAGTTGAGAATGCATGGAATGGCATTTAATTTATAGCAGTTTAATTTAGTGGCTGTTAACAGGCTCGAACAACTCGAAAGGGTAGTAAAGTTGCCCAGAGTTCATTTTTTTATTTTTATTTTTTTACTTTTCAAAGCCTTTTCTTAAAATATTTGTAAAAATAATATTTGTCACCAAAAATCATTCAATTAAATGAAACCGAGAAATAGTTGCGGCCAAGTTTAGACTCTAAATCACATTCTACCATTATGTTGTAATGTCACTTTAAGTGATAAACCAATCACATCCCGAGAACAGCACAAGACTATCCACTGATTATTATACAAAGATATTGATTTTCTTATTTTTTCACAGGAGAAAGACAAATGAGGAAGGCTGACAGGAAGTGCTACTAGTGGTCAGACGGGTCTGAGCCTGACCCGGCTGAACAGGCGACTAAGGTTTCTCTTGCTGTGTACTAAGAGAGTGAGGAGATGTGAAACGAGGAGGGGGTGGTGAATGGAAGCTGCGTGGGTGGGGGCTGAATTGATTTCCTCTGTGATGACAGCTCCAGTCAGGCTGGCACCAAACGTCCCAACCTCCCCATTCCAACATCCACATCCCTCCGTCCGCTCACTCCATCGCTGTGTCAGTGGCGCTAGGCAAATAGCCACTGCTGGTGTCATGTTCATGATGGGTGCGCTCGACAGCTTCCCTTCATCCCTCTTTCCATTCCAACTGTCGCGAAATCGTTGCCGTGGATCATTTTTCTGATAAAAGCATTATTTTTGGGACAAAAGTCACTCTGAGGAATTTAATGACAGTCTTTTTTATCACTGTCATTTTTCCTCTTTAGTAATGTCTTTTCAGTTCGGAATTCAAGCATCTCCTGTAAGAAGCTTGTATTTAGTTTCAGACTCCTCAGAATTTGGGGTTTGGGTTTCACTGCCTCACAGGCAAAAGTGGTTTTATTTATTAGGTTGTGAGAAATAATGTTTTGTTAAAACTCTTGGAATTCTTCTAGAACTAGATGTTTTAACTTCAACAACAGAGGGTCTCAAGAAAGTCCCAAATGGAATCCTCACTCCACAGATTTAGAAGAATCACCAGGAATTCCTGTGCTCACTTGGCCAGAATAGGGATGAGTCCCTTCCTCTGTGTTCCCTGAGTCCACACGGGAGCGCTTGAAGCGCCTGTCAGGGTACTGGCTATTGTCAAAAGGCATGCGGTGAACACACAGCACATGGGTCTTCAGGTTTCCCTTCTGAGAAGCGCTGTATGGACAGTAGCGGCACTGGAATGGCCTCTGACCTCCATGACCTGCAAATTAAATAAGCAACATTAGCATCCAGTTGGCTTCCTGTTGTATTCGCGTTTTAAGGAAGAAATAGCCACAGTGTTCTGCCTTTGGGGTTTTCTTTGTCCAGTTCTCTACAGAACTTGAAAGTGCTCTTTTCAGCACAAAGAAAGTACAACTGTTTAAGAGATTGGATCTGATCATCGGTGCATTGTACAATGCCCTTTAATAGCCCGCACAAGTCTGTTTGAGGAATGCAGATTATGTGCCTATCATATCAAGCTCTCTTATCGAGCCCATCCACTTAAGTCAAAGCTGCGCACTTCCAGCCACACGCTACTTTCGAACATTAATAACAGTACATTTGCTCTCCATTTTTCTCAATTCAATTTGAAAAGCACTAAATCAAATTAACATGCCGGTTTAAAATAGCTACTGCGTTGGTGTGGAGAATGTAAAGGGGCTCCATTAAAAGGTGGAGTCACAATATAACTTGAAAAATGCAAGCATCCCTAAAGTAACTGTCCGAACCATCATCCTCTTATACATCTGTGTGTCTGGGCACAAAAAGAAGGATTAATAAGCACTTCGTGTTTGGCATCGGAGCCTCGGTGGCTTTTGAATACAACAATGTCTGCTGATGTTTGACTACAAAGGGGTTGCCTGCAAGTTTTAAAGCTTTCGATGCTCCAGTTGTCTGATAAGAAAACCGGCAAAGCCCAGTCTAAGCTGATTCATTCATCCACATTTTAATTTCACATTGACTTGAATTGTGCTAAGAAAGGTTAAAAAAAAAATCCTCATGCCACTGAACTAAAGTCACCAGTGGCAAGTCCTTAAACTCCCAGTTAGTCTCTTTTACTGAAGCGACAAAAGATTAGGTCAAAGCAGAAAAAAGCTTGAAGCCATTGTCACCATGTGATCCAGAGGGTGTTGGGTACTTTTTTCTTCCAAAAACAAAATGGGATTATCAGAATTTGAATGAAAGGAACACGACTGGAAATGCACCTCACCCCGAGACTACAGGTGCAAGCGAGTAAATGGACAGTGAAATTCAGTGTTAAATCAACACCACTGATGTCAGTTTTGTGAATCAGTATACACATTGCACCAGGGTTAAATGTAACACTATGTTAGTTGAAATGTTGCCCTGGAGCTAGAACAAATCAAACCAAACAAAACAAAAACAACAATAAAACCAAAAAAAAAACAAAAAACACTAAACAAACTAAACAAATCTAAACAAAACTAAAACCAAACCAAAACAACAAAACACAATCAAATCCAAACAAAACAAAAACCAAGACATAACACAAAACAAAATCTATGGGAGAAGGCCATATCAGCTGTGTTTTTGTGAATACAGCAACAATGGCAAAATCATGAGCTTGGGGATTTATTTCTTTGTCTTTAACAATGTCAATGTATTAAAATGAAATCAAGCCATGCAGTTGACAAAAAGTGTTGAACCTTTATGTTGTCATCTGTAATTGTTCCAAATGGACAGTCACTGGTAATAGTGAATTTTACATTTTTGTTTTAATTGTTGGATGCTTGAACAGATGATCACCTATCAAGCATTGGGTTCTGATTTGTTGAGAAAAAAATGTCAGTGAAATGCTTCATTTCATTTTAAGAACTTGACAGGTAAATTAAGATCACTTTACTCTGCTACTTTAATTACCTAAATTAGATAAGAAACTTAGATGTAAAC
This sequence comes from Danionella cerebrum, assembly GCA_007224835.1. Classification (NCBI taxonomy): domain Eukaryota; kingdom Metazoa; phylum Chordata; class Actinopteri; order Cypriniformes; family Danionidae; genus Danionella; species Danionella cerebrum. The sequence continues at coordinate 281,321 of SRMA01025911.1, read as the reverse complement.
AATTAATGTAAACTCAAAAGAGTTTTGTTAATTTACAGATTGGTCAGTTATTGCCTCTTTTTACCGTAGCACTTCCCAGATTGAAGAAGATTATCCTATAAGCTGAGATAAAGAGAGTGAAAATTGTTTTTTTTTTTTTATGGTAAACAGTCTGGTTACTATGGAGGGGTCAGATAAATCAGATAATGCCTATGATCTCACTTTGAGTGAAACTTTCTACCCCCATGTCACTCTGATTTTCCTTAGCTGAAAAGGGATTTGTAAAATTGGTTGCTAGGGTAAACAATCTAGTTACTATGGAGGAGTCAGATAAATCAGATAAAGCCTACTATCTCACTCTTAGTGAAACTTCTTACCCCCATGTCACTATGCTTTTCCTAGGCTGAAAAGGGATATGTAAATTTGGTTGCTATGGTAAACAGTTTGATTGTAATATCATAAAAAAATTTAAGTTTTTTAACCTAAACAAATGCCCAATTTTTTTTGATGTTTCATCTTGAATATATTTCCTTTAGTGGTTCCTGTCTGAAAAGATATTGCAACCCGAGTCTTAGCAAAGTGATCCAAAAGTCATGGGTAAATGAAAGCACCAGCCGTAACGAGTTCTAGATCAAGAGCATGTGTACAAATGTACTAGGCAAACTGTCCAGAAATGCATACTGTCCATTATTGTACCCCCCAAGTGAGGCAATCAGGGTGTAAGAAGGGGCACATAGATGAATATCAGAAATTAAAAGGGTGATTTAGTTTATATAAGCACATACTATTGTTTTCATTGGAGGAATGCCCCCTAATTTAAGTACAGAATCCCACAATCACTTTAAATAAAAGTATCTTTTAGTTTCAGTTTTTCACTGTATCTTTACTCTCAAAGAGAATGAGAGAGAGAGAGAGAGAGAACCGCCAAAAGTAGTTCTATTTTTTTTTCCACAGTAGAGTGCCATTATCACTCCTGCCTAATTAACCCCCAAAGGCCTCATTGGTGGAGATCAGAGGGCGAAGGAGAAGAAGAGGAGGGAGAAGCTGTGAAAACACCCACTTCTTTCAAACTCTCCAATATCACTCCATCATTATCCTTCCTGCTATCCATCATTCCAAAAATAAAAAAAAAACATTCCTCCTTTCAGTTCACTCATGCAATCTGGATAAAGTACAGTAATGCAATCTCAACATCATCTTCTGAAAACATGCGTAGTGCTCCCTCTTGTGGCACATCTCCCTCTTGTGTTACATCCTCCATTTTTTTTTCTTATCTTGCAATTCAAAACACACACACACTTTCTTTGACTAAAAAAAAGAAAATACTACATGTTAGAACACTATGCTATGCTTAACAGCTAAACATAGACCTTCACACGCATGAAGGAGGTGCTTTGGCATCTAATCAAAATCAGTCTTATGTAAATTCCATCTGATGCCAGTGCTACCATCTGTGAAGGAGTGATGCCTCTCACCTCTGTCTGTGTGTGTGAGAAGTCGCCCTACCCAATGTCAGCAACAAAGAGAGTGTCTGTGAGTGTGCGAGAGGGGTGAGGGGAATAGGGGTGCTGTGCAAAAATGATTAATTTGCAGAATGCTTGTGATTTGCTCATATATTATTATAACAGCTCATCAGCACATGACGAATCCCTTGCCCCACGCAGCAGAAAGAACCTGCAGGGCTTCAGCAGTTTTACTGGGAGTGTGTGTGGATGTGTGTTTACACACCTTTGTATGTGTCCTTTTGTGTAGTAGCACTTCTTTGAAAAATAATCGCTCATGAACATGCATTGTCTGGTTTTGTGTGTGGCTTTAAGTGATGTAAAACAGAATGTATGGAGTGTTTTCTGTACGTATGTTTGTATTTGTGTGTTTGTAGAGGCTACCACCTGACTGGCTGCATACTGTATAGCGTTTAATGACTTTCAGATACTCCCCTTGAGGAAGTAACTCCTGAGAACAAACAGAACGAGAGAGAGAAAGAGAGAGAGAGAGACTTCCCTTCTGTGAGTGATTATGGCTTTAGCACTCATATCCTTCCAACCCTTTCTAAAAAAAAAGAGGTCAACTAAGTTAAACACTTACATGAACAGTATGTTACTGTATTCTAAGCTTAAACTTGAAACACAAAAAAAACTAACAGCTAATTGTTATTTTGGAGCCATGTGAACATGGCTAGATCTAATCAACCCATGCAACCTCCCGTGAGCAGTTTAAGAAGAGATGAAAGCATTGATTCAAAGTCAAATACTGACAGCATTCACTAATCAGTATTCAAGCACTGTTTAAATGCTTTTACATGGATTAAAGTTGAATATTTAGTATTTGTACAAATAAATGTTGAAAAAGGACATTTATAGACTCTAAGAAAAGGTTTTATAAAGAACCCAATCTGGTCTTTGGCTCGACATCATTGGGAAACCATTTTTAGGGCCATTTCACACTTATCTTCAAAGGTGGCATTTAGAACCAATCATCAAAAGTGCGATTTAGAACCAACCAACCAACCACATGTGTGAAATTAAAAAAAAAAAGTGGCATTGACCATATATATGACAAGAATCAGAATATAGCACATTAAAAACAACAAAGAACCAAAATGCCATAACCAAAAAGGACCAAAAATGTTTCCTTATGTTAACAGTGTTATAACTGTGCCTCAAAAACAACAAAGAACTGATGAAGAACCATAAAGAGCTCAGGGAGTTCTTTAAAGAGAAAAAGTGTTATATAGCGCCTTCAAACCTGCAAAGAACCAGCAAAGATCCAGTGAAGAACAACAAAGAGCTTACGGTGTTCTTTTAAGGGGAGAAGTGCTATATAGTGCCTTCAAACCTGCAAAGAACCCGCAAAGAACCAGCGAAGAGCTTAAAGTGTTCTTTTAAAGGGAAAATTGCTATAGAGCACCTTCAAACCTGCAAAGAACCAAGGAAGAACCAATGAAAAACCAAAAAGAGCTTGTTGGGTTCTTTAAAGCGAAAAAGTGTTGAACAGTTTTTTGCTCAAGAATCTGAAAATAGAACATGAGTAGGAGAGTATGTGTTAAATGTGTAACTGTGGGAAGTCGAGTGGCTTAAAGTTCACCTCTAGTCTAAACGCTTGCTGAATGTCATATTGATTTCTGAGCTCCAAATGGTTTCGAACAACAAACCGATGGCTTCCTAAGAGATTAAAGATCGTGAGGAGGATGTCTGTTGTGTGTGGATTAAACAAAACTATGATTATTTTTAAATTCAGATGTTTTCCCCCTCATTTCAGAGCAAATTCAGATATTCTTTTAACACACTTTCTGTAATCCTACACAATCTGAGTATAAAAGAGTGCATCAAATAGATTCCTGGGCAATAAATAAAACAACTCTCAACTTTTAGGCACAATTTAGAGATAATTTTATAGGTAAACTTTAATCTCTCTTAATTTATTCTTCATTCCTGCCTTTATTCATAGTAGAAAGAGTAGAGAGATGGGGAGTTAACAGAAAGGAAGGTTGTGAAATAACCTATGAGCTGGTGACTCAAACCCAGGTCCCCTTGCAACCACGCTTTTGTGTCAAATTCTCCACCCATCATATTACTGGAGCCGTCTAGAATTTGAAAATGCTGCTGGAAATGTCATTGTCAGTCTCTCTCAAAATAAACTCAAGTGTGGAGTTAAACAAACACCTGAACATAAGTAAAAGACCTCCTAAATAAATAAAATAACACTAACTGTAACTAGATGGCAAATAAACTTTGACGTTGGTTTGAAAAAGTGCTGTCACAATGAGTTAAACATGTTTAAATGTTTTTCCAAAGACATAGAGGTATCCCAAATTGGTTACTATGGTAAAGAGCCAGGTTATTATGGAGGGGTCAGTGAAATAATATAATGTTGCCTATGCCACAATTCGCTGTTAATCCAACCCCCACGTCTTTATCATATACCAAAGCTGAGATAGAGTTCAGGTTGCTAGGGTGAACAGTTTGGTTGCTAGGGAGCTGTCAGTGATCTCATAAAAAATCAAATCCATCCTGGGGTTCAAATACTTTTGTTCAGTGATTGTTATGACCTTTCACAGACTAGTAACCTCCATGAGTGTAGTGAATAATTTGAGTTTTACAAAAAATGACCTCGTGTGAAGTTACAGGATTCTTAGCAATTTCCCAAAATTCCTTTTGTGGTACCAGTCAGAAAAGATATTGAAACCCAAGTAAGAACTTGAGTAAGACCTGTTTGGATGGTCCAGAAAGAGATACGTTTAGATTTTTTTTTTGTCTGAAACAAAATACGAATAACAGTATGTTGGACACAAACTCCAAAAAAAACTTGTCAACATTTTCAACAACAAAAAAAAAAAATGTGATGAATGTCCAGCATGTGTTGTACACCCCCCTCCCCTCTCTTTCTATGTCTTTCTGTCTGTGTATGTGTATCAACTATGTCTAAGAAAAGAAAAATAGAAAGAAAAAAAAAACAGAGGGAGTATGCGTCTGGGGAGAAGGCGAGCCACAGAAGGTGTGAGCAGTAAAAAGTGATGTACCATCTGTCGGGCAGTAATAACCTGCGTGTTGTAAAGGCTGGGAGATTACTCAGCAAAGAGAGCTTCCAAACACCCAAATCCCTCCTCAACGTTAGTGCACCGTGCACTATCTCTCTCCACCTGCTCGAGGAAGATTCCACTGTAAACCCCCATCACACATTCTGATCCACTCTTCTGAATCCAGAAAACACATATACACCTCTAAAATAGACAAACACTGATTAGACAATGATATGTTTAAGTGGTACAAATTAAGACTTAAATATAATTTTTAAAAAATCAAAGTGCATATCTAAGTAAAACACACTACTCACAATAGCTTAGGGATATTGGGAGAGACTAAGTTGCTGTCATACAAAGGGATAGAGAGCCAAAAGTATTGGGGTGATAGACCCTCATTTTTGCGGTCCATGGTCTACCTCATGGTTGGTGGCAAGCAGTCAAATGTTGCTTATGAATTTTGTGTGCCTCAAAGTGTCAGCAGACTTGCATCAAGACACAGAACAACTGGCAGAGTTCACAGATGGCTGGCAACGATGATCAGTGTCTACGGATCTACACACTCAGTCAACTGCCACACAGCTGCAGGCGCGCTACTAGATGTGAGGGGTATTAAGGTTTCCAGACAAACCATTCACAACCAATTCCACCACTTTGGCATGAATGCCATTCCAAGTCCACCGACACCAATACACGACCTTGTGGGCTGTTACCATACTGTTCACTTATGAGTGTCACTTTCCAAGCAAATGATGGACGCCATTGTTACTTGTTTACGCTGAGGTCAACATGGTCCCCAGGGTTAGCTTTGGTAGAGGAGGTGCAAGCAAGCCAGGCATCACCAATCAACCCACAACTGACTTGGTTTTTCTTGATGGCTCAGTCACAGCCTGGTCTTACCTCAGAGACATCATGGAACTTATTTTCATCCTCCTATTCCACCTGCACACCCTCAACTCTCTGTTCATTCAAGACAATGCTTTCGTGATCGTGGCTGAATTTTCACAGCTTGATTCCAGGAAGTTGAAGTGCCTCAAATGGCACGGCCACCAATACCCCCTGACCTGAACCCCACAGAGCACATCTAGGACCATTTGAAGCAGACTGCATATTCATAGCCCACCCTCACGAACCCTGGTAGAACTGCGTGTAGCACTCATGGAAGGGTGGAAATGTGTTGCCTCAGAAGAAAATAATGAGCCTAGTGAAGGGCATGAGACGTCAATGTGAAGCACTCATTGAGGAAAATGCTGGAAATACCTGTTACAGTTGGGGTTACTCTTTTATTGGCAGTCCTATTGTTTTCTACCCTTGTTTTCAAAATGCGCTGCCCTTGTGTTCAGTGTGTGGTAATTGTATTGCCATGCACCTATGTGGCGCTATCATTTGTGCATCAGCTTGTTGAGGTTTGAGTCATTCATTTCTTTTGTAGATTTCCAGCTCGAAGATTCCGCACATTCCAGCCTTAGTTTTTATTCCCAAGGAGACATGTCAGTTTGCAGTTTTTTTCCCTGTGCAAGAGACAGAAACTTCACCCCTTTTGGAACCCTCCTGGCTGTGTATTGTTCTTAAGGTCGCTGAGAGAAATAATACGATTGATCAAAATTGGACCGCATCTCTCATTTGTGAAAATATGAGGAGGATACATACAGAAAAAAGGAAATGTTTGCATTGCTAGTGAGCGTGCAATCAAAATCTCTGAGAGATTGCAGAGCACCATACCACACTGGAAACCAGGCCAAGTTTTCAAGAGCAGAACGTAGCTCTCATGGGGGCAGGAAAAAAAGTAGATTTGGGCTTTTTTGTGTATGTATTAAAAGCCAATGTCTCTATGGGGGAAGCAGCTCCCATGTTAAGCACTGAACTAGGTTACAAACTACTGCGGCAGATCCACTCTACCCCTTTTTTCACTCTCTACTTTTCAGTCATTTACAAGGCTTTATTTCACTATATCTCTTTTCAGCCTTCCCACTTGGCTTCATTTCTCTCTTTGCTGAGCAAATGGAAGTTTTCCACAGCATTTCATTCCTGTTTTCCCACAAAAACACAGCTGAGTTACTGTGTGAAGAAAGTTTCAGCAAAGGATTTGGGGGATAATATAGCACTTCCTTCACTGACAGGGCATGAGAGGTGCTAGTAAAGGCTTGAGAGGAGCCTTGCGATTGGTCAAGAGTTAGAAGGGCTCATGGGTAAAAGGCAGCATATACATCATGTGATAAGAGCGATCTGTCAGGCGGTCTCAGTATGTGTCTGTGTGGCCAGGGAGGAAGAGTTCATGAGTACTCATCTGCAATACTGCTCTCTTCTCTCCTTCCCGCTCTCCCTATAGAGTAGATTCCAGCACATTCTAGTGCTGAGCTGTCACGACAGACACATAATAAATGTCTATGACTGTGTGTGTTTCTGTGAAAAAAAAAAAAAAAAAAAAAACAGAGAAAAGAGACCAACTCAAGCAGTTTCGCTCTGGATGTGATCATACTGAACTGAAAAGGATACTCGGTTCTTTCCGAAAATACCAACTTGTCAGAGATAGGGACTGCATTTTAAGTAACACAGGAGAGTTTGTAAAGACAATTTATCTATTGAACACTGTGTATTTACAAAATGTTAAAAATATAGTTTAAAAGACAGTCTGCGACCCAACCCAATGTATACTTTGTATCCCTTAAAATTACCCTTAAATGTTTATGTATTTATTTATTTAACAATGTTTTCATTTACCAGTATCATCTCCAATGTTAGGAGGCTGTGCACTCGAATGAAGAAAAGTAAATGCAGCACTCTGCTTCAAAAACACATGATTATGCAACATTTTTTGTGTATAAATCACAGTTATTGATTTTAGTATGTATATAAAAATACAACAATTTGTTGCTTAACTTTTAGTTTCACGTAGGTATGTTTTTGGTTAAGTTTATTCATATAAACCTTAAGAAAAAGAAAATGTTTCAGATGTGAATGGGTCATAGGGCAACTATTAGTAGAATTATACAAATACTGCAGCGGTTTGTATTATGTTTTATTATAGATACAATATACTTACACCTCAAGAACATCACAAGAGGGTTGTTTTTCTTCTTACGTGTAGTATAGTTACACCCAATGTACACCACACTAATGCTGTAATCTACTGTACACTTGAGCTCCTTACCCTTTCTTGTGTAGTTAAACTGTAGCTATGCCCCAAGTACAACATATGAAAGCTGTTGCTTAAATGGATCTACTTACCCTCTTATTATCTGTAGTTACACTGTAGTAACACTACAAGTACAATATATGAGGGATGTATCCTTAATAAGTTTTCTTACCCTAATTTTATTTGTAGTTACAGAGTAGTTACAACCCAAGTACAGTACATGAAGGTGTTATCTAAATGGAGCTCCTCACTCTCTTTTTATCTGTAGTTACACCCCAAGTACAACATTGGAGGACTTTAATCTAAAAATGGACCTCATTGCCCTATTTTTTGTCTGTAATTATACTGTAATTACACCTAGAGTACAACATATTAGGCTTGTAATCTAATTCAAGCTCTTCAGCCTCTCTTTATCTGTAGTTCCACTGTAGTTCATAAAAGGGCTGTATTCTAATTTTTTGTTTGTAGTTACACTGTAGTGATACCCTGATTATAACATGTAAGGTTTGTAATCTAAATTGAGTACTTTAACCAATTTTTATCTGTAGTTACACTCCAATCACAAAATATGAAGTCTAAAATCTAAATTGTGCGCCATAACCCCTTTTATAATCCCTTCCCGTACAACATACAATAGCTATAATATAAATGGAGCTCGTTTGCCCTTTTTTTGTCGGTAGTTACTCTGTAGTTATATTTGGTTCTAGTACAACATATGAGGTCTGCAAATATAAATTGAGCTCAGTAGCCTCTTTTTATTTGTAGTTACACTGTAGTTGACCCCGAGTACAACATATGAGGACTGTCATCTAAAGTGGAGCTCGTTAGCCACTTTTTATCTGTAATTACACTGTAATTACACCCGAGTACAACATACAAGGGCTAAAATATAAATTGAGCTCTTTGCCCCCATTTTATCTGTAGTTACACTCCAAGAACAACTGATAAGAACAGAGAGGGAGAATGGAGTTTATGGCAAAATCTCAAGCTAGGTGTTCTGCTGAACAGAACAAGAACAACAGTAAGAAGAGCGGCTGTCGGGTCAAAGAACCAGACCTCCAGGGGAACTACGGGAAATACACAATAACACTTGCAGATAATATTTTATATACAGCAACACTAAACCAATTGAATTCAGACAAGGAAATACAGATGACAATAGCATTGTGCATATATATAATGTGATGCTAGCATTGAAGGGACCAAACTCAGCCACATGTAATCCACTTCTTCCTCACTCACTTCCCACTTTTTTCTTTTAATTTCTCCCCAGGAACCATTTGTCTGTGGTAGAAATCTCTGAGGTTCAGTGGAATCAGTGGAGAGGGCTTTGACAGAGGGAGGGGGGAGGTGGAGCACGAAGGGCCACCTCCAAATAAGTTCCATTAATCACCCAACACACTCTAATGTAACTAATATTTTACAATTAGAGGAGACAAGACAGAGCTCCAAGCCATCTATCTCTCTTGTATCACATGATCATCGATTCATAAGACTCAGTCTGAGAGCTGAGCAAACACACACATATACACCCATGCACACATTCCCTCTGGTTTAGTTACATGTGAATGTGTGTAGAGACTGTGATGAGCATTATGACGCAGTATGTATCCAAACGCACTGAGAGCTCTCAAACGGTGACAGATGACGGTTGTCTGTTTGTGTGTAAATGAGAGAGGAAAACGGCACAAAACTGCGTAAGAACGGGAAAAGCCTGTCAAAGAACGTCTGCAAAGATTGATTACAGATTGACTGTAATTTGAAAATGGAAATAGAGTGCAATTCTGTGTGCAGAAAAGCCCTTCTCTTTCGGATATTTTTAGTAGAGCCTAAAACATAGATATGTTATGGTTTCAACCGCTTTCATCCACATGATTGAGGAAACTGACAAAAAGTTTTTTTTATTGTGTTTTATATTTTAATAGTGTACATGAGAATATCACAACAATATAATTTATTGCAACCTTTTATTTGTTAAAATAGCAAAACAAACAAAAAAATCTATTTATTTCTTATTTATTACATTTATTTTCAGATCCTAAAAATAATATTCATTTGAAGACTACTTTTGCCTAATGTGTTTTCCAAGATTCTTTAATAAAAATGGAAGCCACTGATCTAGCAAATCGTCATGTTTGAGTGAAATTCTTAAAAAAAAATCCATTATAGGCAATAATGCCATAAGCAGGCACATGGCACCATCTAACGGCAAGTATTATGAACTGCATTTTCAGCGCTCTGCCTGCAGGACAAATGAAAGGCAGCTGAATAAATGAGAATGGAGAGAGAAGTTCAAGAGCAGGTCACCATCTGCCTAACTGCAACACACCAGGGAAACAAGCAGTAGCACAACGTTCTTAAACACAGCATCTACACACTGTTCTAAGCAGCATATGTGGAAAACGAAAGCATGAGAGTGACAAATGTAATGAAATATACTCTTATGCAAATTAACAGTAATCAATTTCCATTTCCTAGTAAAAGCGATGTGATATTCTTTGAGCTACGGAAGTATTTGCGAGTTCCCCCGGGACTCATAAATGATCAGTCCATAAGTATAATGGTTGATTTATTTCAAAAGCAAGAGACAGTGTCTACCTCTTTTAAAGAAAAAATCCTTCTACTCAGAAGCAATCAATCAATCTGATTTCAAGACCAAAAAGCTGAGAACGTTCTAGACGGCCACAAGGTAACAATTCTCTACAAGACCAAAGCTTGGTGAAGGTGGTCAGTAACAGTAGATATCATTACATGCAAAGTAACTGTCAATTCTGGAGCTCCATGTGATCACAAGTATGGTGAGAAACCAGGTCAGAACCACATGGGAGGATCTCAAGGAAGGTAGGACTAGTCACCACCAAGTGAACCACTGGCAACCGATTGAAAATGATCTAAATGAACAGGTTCTTCTTTATTTTTCTAATGAACATCTGAATGACTCAGAAGATAACTTTAAGGGATGAAACATAATATTGAAGGATTCCATTCATCTTTGGAGGGAGAACACAAAAACACCTTCCGCAGCATAAGACATGGTGTTGAAAATGGTTCGTTTGGGGCGTGAAGGACAACCGTACTTCACCAAAAAGAAGATAAAATGGGCCTGGATGTGGATAAGAGCCTCCAAAAGTTTATAGATGGGTATTGCAGCATGACTGCAACCACCAAAATTCATAATCAAATTTGTATCAACAAAATTGACAACCCCTCAAAAAAGAAGTCTAATATTTTCACATTAAAAGCACATTTTTTCTGAATTTTTGTGCAGTCTTTTTATGAATCTATATATATAAATTACTTATAAACTGTGCAGTTGTCTCTCTCAGTGATCTTCTTTATTTTTTATGTATTTATTAACATTTTTAAAATTGTATTTATTTTTATTTTTTGTTTTTATTTATTTATTTATTTCTGTCTTTTTCAAACCAAATGAAAAAGACATTTCCACCTCTTAAAGCTAAACGCGTTTCAAATAGACACAAGCAGACTAGGACATAACAGGTATTCAAGTTGGCTTATCAAAAGTTTGTTTTCATCATTGTTTATTTCACTCATATTGACTTAAGGACCTTTATACCATGTCACTGACCCCTCCATAATAACCAGATCATTTACCATAGCAACGAATTGGCATATCTCAGCTTAGAACATCAAAGAGATATTAGGGCTGTCTTTTTTTACTTACTCTGACATGGGGAAAATTAATTAGGCCACTGAACCCTTCATGGAAACCAGACTTTTTCACCATTGCAACCAACTTGTTAAATCTTCATCTAAGCTTATGAAAGTCATAGAAACATGGGGTTTGGTTTATGTTTCTAGGTGTAACTTTGGCAACTTTTAAAAATATAAGCGGCACTAATGCAAAACAACAAAGTTTGTGTACAAACTATTTATTACATTTTGTGACTATGTTCACTTTTCCTAAACAAATGAGTCATAAATATTCACACACATCTATACATTGTTTTATTTAACTACATTATGTACAATCATTTTGTTGTTATTGGAAAGAAAAAAAAAATGTTAATGAATAAATGTTACTTTAAAAGGTTATTTACAATTATCAATTTATCTAACAATAAAAATGTGACACTTCTGTCTGTGTGCAGAAACTTCACCAGCTTTATTTGAGATTCTTCAAGAGCTCTAGAGAAGGAAGAGGAGGAGGCAGGGTAATAAAAGAGGGGTAACTTTTTTCAGAATGTGAGTTTTATTAGGTCCAGGTTTTTCTCCATCTGGTCTAGTGTATCTGATCCGTTTAAAAATTAGTCAGACATTGACCTCAGACACCTCCCCTCGCTGGGGTCCTAACTGCAGGTTAAAACAAATATGGATCCCATCAGACTAAAGGAGATCGTATTTCTGTCCTCAGAGACATGGATAATTCTCAGGAAAAGGGTAAGAGGAACATGGAAACAGGCGTATAGTGAGTAAACGGTCCCTGGACCTGTTTGTATGTCTGCGACGGGAGTTTTCATTTGGTTTTATCTCTGAAATATTGACACAACAGGCATCTGTGCCAAAGGGTGTCAGTTACCTCTAGAGATTAAAATAATCCATCTTCTCTGGAGGAGAGAGGGAAACTGAGGACATCCCTGTGAGCTTATTTTCTGATTATGTGTTTATATGCAGTTTATGAGATCATGTGACTGTGATAAATGCAAAAAAAAACAAAAACAAATTCAGTGAAGCTAAGCAGGTTTAACTGTTTTGGTACATCCACGTAACTCTTAGAAGTCACTGCATGCACCAGTGCGTGTGCCAATCACAGCGGCTGTTTTGAACTAATTAGGAATGACGTGGCCCTAGGGCTGGGTATAGAGTTCGGTACTTTTTTAAGCACCGAGCAAATCGTCTCGATACTACAGAGTATCGAAAAAATCATTTTCGTTCGATACCAAATTTCGATACCTAAGGGTATAATCTTGTTAACGTCAGTGAGCTAGAAAACGTGTGGCATCCTTAAAGTGCCCAGATCAAATGCTGGTGATTGGCTGCGGCGAAGCTGCCTTGAAAATCTGTAATCTGTTTCTTGAGCCTGATGATAAAATATGATGATCGATATGCATCTTCTTCAGTCTGTGAGGGTTTTTTTTCACTAAACAAATTATATAAATGCCATTTTTCTTCATTCACTTGGACAGTTTGATCCTTCATTAATGGAGTTATGTGGGTTTTCATAAGCTGACAAAAAACAAAAAGGATTTATATTAGAACAACAAGCATGCAATTGTTTCTATGTAACTGAATTGTCACTTGAATAAGTTATAAATAATGTGTCATTTAACATTAAGGAGTAGTTACATTGTTTTACATTTATAAGTTACATTTGGCCCTTTGAGGACAGACATTATGCTAATGTGGCCCTCTGTGAAAATGAGTTTGGCACCCCTGCTTTAAGGTTAACAGCAAATGTTAACCCTGCACTTTGTTCATTTTGTGCTTTTGTTCCTTCGCTTATTGGTCTTAGAGATAAGCCAGCTGTGAAAAGTGTCACAAACAACCAGAAAAAATAAAACCAAAGTTTCTCTGTGATTATGTGTTATGCAATCTTGTTAAAATCTATATCTTAAAATAAAAGTATCGAAAAAAAGTATTGTTTGGAAACGGTATCGAATTCAGGGTATCGCTATCGGTATCAACATTTTTGAACGATACCCAGCCCTACATGGCCCACCTATTGTTTTACTTGTTTAAAATTTAATTTGTAGGTTTCAAAAAGCTTATTACTTTTCATATTTTGTGTTTTAAACGAACATAATAAGATTAATGGCGCATAATTTGAAAGGCAATTTATATCAAAATGACATAAAATGGGTGATCGTCTTTCAGTTTCATTTTACAGACACCACCAATCGGTGAAAATAAGGGATATCCCTTGGAAGTACAAGACCTGTCATATGGGCTTTGTTTTTAGCGGATATATTTATTTTTATTTTGTCACAACCCTTTTGAATTTTGTTCTAAAACAGTAAAAAAAAATGTTTGCAGTAAAATGACTGATTTGATACTCTGAAATGTACAATTTAAGGATTATTGTGTAATGTAATTCAAAATATATGTTTGTAAAAAAAATAAAACTGGGGTTGTTAAAAAAAAAAGGATTTCGAGCATTGTCACGAAAAAAAATTAAGATAATGTACTGGAGCATATTGTACAGTTGTGAGAAATGTTTAAAAAGGCACCAGATTTCTGAGGGTTAATCCTAGATATAGTTCTCCAGATCACATTAGACGAAAGCACGCTACAAATTGGACAGGCACCAGTCTACATTGAGGCTGTATATTATTTATAGCAGGGGTGCCCACACTTTTTGGCTTGTGAGCAAGGGCTGTACTATTTATTGAGAATAGACCCATATAAACCTATTTGTTTGTGCTAGAAGTGTTCTTCATGGTACAGTTGAAGAAAAAAACATATGGAACTGGGGTGCAGTAAAATAGTTAAAGGCTCTTTGAATTAATTGGTCATAATTTGACGGTTTTGACAGTAACAGGAGGCAGTTTTGCTCATCGATGAGTACATTAATGAGTGCGTGGTGGAGGTCTTTGATCATTGTGAGCTGCCTTTGCTGATTTGGTCAGGATAAATGAATCAGGATAAAGGGAATACAGGCAGATACTTTATGTGCATGTGTCAATCATACTTGTTGTTTTAAATTAAGTAGAATTGACACAATCCATCTATTGTTTCATTTTGACTTCAAATAGTCGAAGGTTTCAAAAAGATTTAGTTTGATGTTTTGTGTTTTAAACAAACACTACAAGAATTTTGACGCAAGGTTAAACAAGGTCACAACAAGTGACAAAATGCACAATGGTCTTTCAGTTTCGTTTTAGAGACCCCAAAAAATGCAATCAGTGCCATCTAGTGGTGAAAAGTAGGTATAACCCTTGAATATACAAGACCTGTCATTTGAACGTTTTTTTTTTTTAATTTCTGATTTTATAATAAAATAATAATAAAATGATTTATGAAGTTTTGTTGTCTCAACACTCTTGATTTGTGTTAAAATAATAATTTTACTATTTGTACAATTGCAGGGTTAACGTGGAAATATTGTGTAATGTAATGAAAACCTAAAATGTAAAAAAAAAAAAAAAGCTGGGGTTGTATTAATAAAAATGATATCAAGCATTGCCACAAATAAACAGATAATTTAATAAAGTTTTTAAAGATAATTTATTACAACTAATTGTAAAGTATTTAAAAATGCTCAAAAAGACTTGTAAGGGTTAATGAAAATACAAAGTACTGGAAGTGAGACATAGCCCCTACAGAGCCATGATCTCTGGATTGCAGAGTTCTACAAGATGTTTGGAAGAACCTACCAGCCAAATTTCTTCAAAATCTGCGAGAAAGTGCACCTAGAAGAATTGCTTTTGTTTATGAAGATAATGGCGATCACACAAATATTGATTAAATATAGATTTCTCTTTTTTTTAATTAATGCATTTTATTCAATATTGAAAATCGATAATAAACACTTACATTTTTGGACATTGTTTTTTTTTTTTTACATTGTTTCATACCCACTTTACACACTACTGCATATGCTTCTATGTCTCCCCCGAAGATGGATTCACTTTCACTATACTTTTCAAAAGTCATAAGAGAAATGGACAGTTATCCACACGAACGTTTCATAGTTTGAATATGTTTATTTCTCATTATAAGTACAGATCAGTAGTTACAAAAGAAAGCATCTGCCATGAGGTTACAGCAACCAAAAGAAAGTCTTACAGTCCACAAGACAGCTCAGAGGTGCGGAATGCTCAGAGATTAGTCCAGAATCACTCAGAGAGAGGGGAGAGAGGAGATGCTCACGTATACACTACACAGAGGGTGGGTGAATCAGGGGGACCCAGGATCTGTGCGTCTCAATGAGAAACACAGCGATCATTCATTACATATCCTGCCACTGACCATCTCTAGCAGTACTCCCTTATCTTACATTGCTTGCATTGGTTCACTGAATCTAGCTTGAGAAATGTGCATGAAAACAATACAAACAAAGGATTTCGTTTGCAAAGAGAATGAGGAAATCTGAGGAACGGAATGCTTTCGGGATGGGGGAAGCATACTGCATTTATTCTCAAAGATGAGAGAGTTTGAACTACACATACCCAATCAGCAGAGTTTACGATAGAACATCAGTTCACAACGTCAAAGGACACGCACACACACACACACACACACACGCACGCACTCACACACACACACGCATACCTTCATGTTCCATTAGTGTATAGACCGGTTCTTGGTTTGCTATCACAGTGCAAAATACTTCCGCTCGGAGTTCAGGGAACCTCAGTTTGTATTTGCTTGCATGGGCATATATCTATATATACTGTACTGTATGGATTAAAATGCTTGCAGCAACAGAAAAAAGATTGTCAATCTTTCTTTTCTTTTAATGTATTTTACAAAGGTGAAAGGCAAAACTTACAGTACTAGAGAAGGAAACTCCAATCTAATACATACACTCTAAAACAGCTAGCTCTGAAAATGCAACAACGCATGACTGTATCTATGGCTAGACAATACTTGTTTGCTGTTTGCCTGTTTCTTTTTTATTTCTTTAATAATTGAATACATCAAACCATTTCAGTAGTCAGTAACACTTTGCAACACTGATTGGTGGCAGTATATTACAAACACAATCTCATAGAGTACTTGAAGTGAGTAAAACTGAGGTGGGCACGTTTTTTTCAGTTTCAGGGGGATTTCCGTAGACTGCACATTCCTCAGCTTGTGCCATTTTTACAGACACGCCCACTTTCAGTTAGTTCCTCTCTCGGCTTAGTTTGCTTATACCATCCTCTACTAGTTCAATCTTGTGAAAAGGCGGAGCTTCCCTTGTTTTGTTGGGTTTTTTTTCTTAAGCACGACGTTTCTTTTCCTGAAGGTAGATTGTCTTTCTTCATCTCGGAATATCCAGTCGATGACTGCTGAGAGGATTAAGGAAGAGTGTGCTTGGTCTCCAAAAGTGTGGTCCAAACATCCAAAGGAACGGCTCAGGGCCTTGTCAGAGGTACATTGTCGAAAACGTTCTCTCATTCGTCGACCGCCATTTTGCTTCGAGGAATGTGTTGGGACAAGCACTTTATATTTTCCTCACTACATCAAAAAGCAATTGGAAAACACTGAAAGTAATTTATCGACTACACAAGAGAGGATTCAAGACACAAAAAACACAGGAAGCAAAAAAATCTTTTTTTGTTTTCTTTTATCTCCATGTTTCCAGTTCACTAAACACCAACGGCTCTTCTTCCCTTCATCCAGCAAGAAAGTCAACGCAGGAATCCATTTGGCTGGCCAGTTTATCAGTTTGTTTTCTTGAAGTCTTTCGCTTTAAATAATGCTTCTGATAGTCATCTTGCTGTTTGAGCATGGCCTGCTGGTTTCCGATCGCTCCAGCAGGGGGCGCTGCTGTTATTTCTCATTAGTCCTGCATCTCTGTGTCAGTTAGGCTACGTTCAGGAGTAAGAGCAGGCCCAAACCTTCTGGACGCCTCTTCTTCCGCCCACAGATGAACTACGGTTAAGAGAACAAACGGAGATTAACACCACGGCCTGTCCTTGCTTTTTTTCACACAGCACTTGTGACATACTGTTATTAAGAGAAGAAACCCTACGATTATGTCTGATGTCATTATTACAAAGTATCATCACTTCAAGGACGTATGAAAAAAAAAAAAGATTATTAGCCACAGCTAGAAATGCTACTTTAGGCACTCAAGGTGAGATTAGTGTCACCAAAATGAACAAACATGTCTTTGAATATGGAAGGGGTTTGAATTTTTAGAAATGTGGTCACATGATTGCTTTTTGTCACATAATTGCAATAAAAAGAAAGCAAAACAAAAATGAAACATGGGACCGATCTGATGGATGTGTTTAATGCTGGATTAATCTCATTATAAACTCCAGTGCTGCTTAAAGAAAACACATCTTCTGCATTTCGTAATTAATAACAAAAAATGCAATTTTAATACTTTCACAGCTTTTTCCTGTAATGTAAAGACATGAAGTCGTGAAAGTTTAGACCTTCCTATGTAGTGAAGTTCAAACTGAAATCAACAAAACTATAATTGAAATAATGTTGTATTAGAGTTTTCTCCCTTCATCTTCATCCCTTCTAGTTCTCTAGTGACCTACCTCAAGCAAAACAAATCTGCCAATGCGCTGGCAAGGTTTCTTAATAAATGACAGCAAATGCTGAGGGTCTTAAAAATTGACAAATAAAACTCTCAAAACAAGTGTTTTCAAGCTTTTTACAGATTTACATTGAATTACAAAGATGATTTGAACTTGTAACTAGTCACTAGACGAACTGTCTAAAAACTAGGAAACCCTGTTTAAAATGTGATACATTTCTCTAATAAACATAGTGAATGAATACAGTTAATGAAAATTTTTTTTGAAAACTTTGACAGATTTTTTTCACAATCCTGTTATTCTTGTTTCAAGAATTCTTACGAAGACATTTTTTTTGCTTAATCAAAGATTTGAACTAATTGTTTTCTTGTTCTTGATTTCTTAAAATCAGACCTTGTAAAATTCTTGAGTGTTTTAAACGTCTATTTTCCCATTTAATGGTAAAATCTAAATCTTGTTTTACAAATTTTCTCAAAATAAGCAAAATATTCTATACCCCAAAATATCTAATCTAGTTATGACTCTTAAAAAAAGAAAATCAAGATTTTTAGCTTTTATTAGATTTCTGTTTTTTTGCAGTGCTATCACAATACACAAAAGTTTTAAGCCTGGCACAATTTCAGGCGTAGGGGTATAGACTGGATCTGCAAAGCTCAATTCTTTAAATCTATAAAATATATAAGTTTGTATGCATATGTATAATTGGATTTTTTATTTACAAACATCCTGAGTGTTTAATATGCTTTCCAGATTATATATTCTATTATTTTCTCATCTCTTTTGTATTCTACACTTTCATTGTCTACTTATATATGAGTTATATTCACCCCTAATAAAATAAAAAAAGAGAAAGAAATGTGATGATGTTAAACTTTTGACTGGGTGTGTAGATGAATGCAATCTGCTAATATAGAGACAGAAACTCTCTGAAGATTGCACTTGTGCAATTACTAGCTAAGCAAGAATTCAGAGAAAATGCTTACAGTTTTTCCTCTTATTTATGCGCTCTCGCTGTTTGAACTAAATACTATAAATGCTGTTTAATTCCCCCTACAACCCCAAGAAAATTATTTGCCAATAAAACCTACAGAGTGCATTTGCAAGTCGTGTTCTTTTAAAGTGCTTCCATGAAAATGACAAAATGAAATTAAAACATGCATTTGTTTGAGCGTGCTCTCGCAAGAAACGTTATGGAAATGAAATGAAGAGTCAGTTCCCTGCTAATAATGGAATAAACCATCGTTGTCATTTAGATTTGCCAAAGAGCAATAACGCTGACGCCCACCCGGATTGCATTCTGCACACATCTCAGAAGTGATCTCCTACAACAGACACAATTTCTGCTCAGATGGCAGACACTTCTGAAAGCGATGACAGATTATAAATAGCCACTATTCCAACATGTTACAATATATTCTTGGGTAAACTGATATTAATTGCATAATAAATTCTGTGAGTCAATTTCCAGCTATAATTAATTTCTTAATAGACGGAGACACGCATTGCTCATTTTGTCCACAAGATGGCAGTATAAGCCAGAGTTAGCACTCAAATAATTTGTCTTTTGGCATTTCATATCAATTCACAGAGATGAAGTGATTAATGTTCATCAAATTTAAATATTTAAAAAATAAACTATGATTTTGCCACAGTGGCCGTGTTTTTTTTTATGTCTATGACGAGAATCATCACATGCGTAATGATAATAAATGACGTTCTCGAATGTTAAACCCACCGGTTTCCCAGGGGCCAGTGCTCTCTGTGACTTCCTCTTAAAGAAAGTTCCAGTAATGACTCACAGATTCAGCCACATATTTGATTTTCACTCTTCATTAACTAAGCCACCTGGAATGTTATTATTTAAGGACGCCATTTCTTTTCCCCAAACAACTGCCACTGCGATCTGGAGACTAACACACCAACTTTACGATCCTCGCAACTTCTTCCTCCGCATGTTCGGATCAATTTGGGGCTCTCCCTGTCCGCACGTGGAGTGATTGCTTAATTATTCCAGCAGTGTAGAAATCTTCATCATAGTCTGGCCTGTCAAACTGTGTTATCGGTGTGTTTTCTCATCATTTCAGTAACGTGTCTTTGCTTAATCAACAACAAAATCTGGCTAAAAAGCGATATCATTCACCATGATCGTTGTATCACCTTAAAAAGTCAAAGGACAACATTTGCAATGGAATCTCTGAGCACAAAAGAAGAGAATGCGACACCCTCTACTGCTCATCCCTTATAATACACTCTCACTCTCAGACAAGAGAGGGCCCTGGAAAGTAATACAAGACATATGGTAAGAGGACACATAGCTCCGGGATCCATCTTATGTTAATACAAGTGTCATGCTTAACAGAATGGCTAAATGAAAAGGCAGACAGAACAATAGCACAGCACAAGGCTGGAAGCAAGCTCAGTTAACAAGGGCCAGCACACTCGGGGAAAAGCTGTGGCAGTGTGGAGTCAAAGTCTTGGCATTTCCTAACTGCTTCTTATTATCCTGGAGCACAGATTAAGGAGACGAACGCTCCCATCGAAAAAAAAAAAAATCGTTGCTTTATAAGCTGACCTCTCTCTCTCTCTCTCTCTCTCTCTTCTTTCTCTCTCTCTCTCTCTCTCTCTCTCTCTCTGGTATTTTACAAGCCAACATATTGTTATTGGTCTACATTCGAACAACAGCCACCAAACTTTTTCAAGACATCCAAACTGCTGTAACTCTCCTGTTACTATATCTTTTCAGACTGGTACCAGTTGAAGAATTGAGGAAAATCGCTGGAAAATTGACATGGGGTCAAATTTGGGAAAACTGTTACTCAAGCTGAGAACCTCATAGAAACTGACCACACTTGTAGAGTTTACCAGTCGTTATAATAACGTACCAAGCCATTTGCAAAATAATTTGAACCCCAGGTTATAAACCTCTAGGTTGTGATCCACCATTGACTTATAACAGTCATTAAAAACAAATGAGGCAGAGGAAATATCTTCAATTTAGATTTTTAACACCAATGAAGCTCCCTAGCAACCAACATTTTTACCCTAGCAACCAAAATTTCTCAGCATTGGTAAATGATAGAGACATTAGGGGTTGGTTTATGTAAATTAAAGTGAAAAAGGAAACATTGTATTGCCACTGACCCCTCCATAGCAACCACACTGTTTACCATAGCAACCAAACTTTGGAAAATCATAGAGACATGGGGTTTGGTTTATTTTACTTTTTGTCACTTCAACAACATTATAAAAGGAGCACTTTAGCAACCTAACTTCAAATTTAGGGGGAAACGTAAGCCACCTAGTTACATATGTAGTGTAAATTTAAAGGCCTGTTAGTTTTAGTTTCCCTGAGAATCTGAGCTAAGTGCACTCAGGAAATAAAAAAAATAAATAAATGAATTAAGTTTATCTTGTCCTGTGTTCCTGACCTTGTCCTGTGTTCCCACTTCAACCACATTCTGCACTCCATTTACATTAGAAGTATTTGTATTAGGGCTCTTGCTTTCCATCGAACCACAGTAAAATTATATCTTAAAGTATATCTTAAAGATGCGGCACGTCGCTTTTATTGTGATATGGTCAGATCTTTCTGTGAATCACATAAACTATGAAAAACATTTACGTAAGCCTGCTGCATGTGTCTTGTGAACAGGTTCTCATGTACAGAAGAGTGAAATTCCTGATCTGGTGAGAAATCCCAGTGAATGGGAAGTATAGCTTCGGTGGAGTGGAATATTTTTTGTAAATAGATTTAGCTCAAAATATACATATCTCCAAAATATGAATCAGCTTCCACTTTGCCTGTAGTTTGTAGAGAAGATAACACACTAAAGCAACCACCCAACGTTTCATTTTTCAATGCCGCTGAGCTTGTAGATACAGTACAGGAGAGTGCAATGCAGGGATTCAGTGGGTAGGTTGTTAAGTAGGTAGAGACTTTGTTGATGAAGTAGAACTAGCTTGTGTCTTGCTGCTGAGATCACCACCTTGGCAGCAGAGTTTCTCTCCTACACCATTGTTTCTGTTACAGTTCATGACTGAATTTTAACATTGTGATAATCATTAGCGCCTGGTTGGTATAATTGGTGGGTCATGCATTTGATTTTAACCCTTCAAAATCCCTGACTTTGGGCAGGGATACCTCTAAGATTCAATGCTGGTAAAATGCAAAATGCCAAAAAATGTAAATGATTTTCTTTTTTTATGCTAATTGTTAGAATTTTTTATAAATACTTTACTTTTTTAAGATTCAGTGTCTGATATTTAGCTAAATTTAATTTAATTTGCATAACTGATTTTCAGAATCCATAGATATTGTGTGGGAAAAAAAAAAAATCCTGCGATGTTTTTTCTAAGTTTGATGAAGATTTTCAGTTGTTGCTAAGTTTGAAAGTCTGTGGTTTTGGCTTGTGAATGAAGTCTGGATGTGCGAGTTGCGGTTCGCCATCATCTCCTGCTGAAGACAAACACAACACACTCGGCATATTCTGCCACGCAGGGTGGCTTTGTTCTCTCCCAGGCATCCGGTGCTGCTGGAAAAGAGTTGTTTTTGGCAAAGGTAGACCTCATTGTACAGCCCAGTATTTATAAATATGTAAATACAACTCATCGTGCGAACACACACACAGACACATATAAGCAGGCCGAACGCACCCAAATCATATTTTTAGAAGGTTTTAATGAATCCAGGATGTTTATGAATACCATTTGTAGCGATTCACAAAGACTACAAGAAACCATGCACACCACCCCCTCTCATCTCCACTCAAAGCGTACAAGAAACCTAATGTTTCAAGAGGAAAGGAACAATTGTATGTTTGCTGCTTGTGGAGGTTCAGATTGTCTTTAGTAAAGTACACAGAGGAGCTCAAAGAAACATGTGGCAGAGTAAAAAAAAGCTGCGTTGGATGATAGAGTTTGAGAAAAACTGTTAGTCTTGTACACGGTGAGCAAAATAAGAGAAACATCCCCATGAAAAGCACATCAGACGCTACAGGATTTGAGCGCATCTTGCTCTGTGACTCGGTCTATTTCTGGGGCAGAGATTCTCGCACTGATACTACCTCCACTGAGCAATTTCAAGCCAAACACTGATGTTGCAATCTGTCTTCTGTGCCTGATAGCGCTTTTCTCCCTCTCTCTAACCTAAATTACTTTCTTTTCATATCTAATTATATTTGCTAATGATCTTATAAGGGGATAATGGAACGTGCTTGATCTATTACCTTTTTTTGCAATACATAAATACAATACATAGCTATGCGGCACTTTGAAATTTTCCATCATCCATTTCATCCAAAGCGGAGGGAGGATATTAAAACTGTGGCAAAATGTTAATTCTACTGCAATGCAAACGTCTTTATTCATTTAACCCTTAGTAGTCTCCGCACGCAACGGTGCATTAGCCAATCACACCGGGTGTTTTCAAAAAAGCAATGACACAACCTACCATTAGTGTGACTTTGATTCTGAACATAACATGAAGGTTTCAAAAAGGTTATCAGCTTTGAACTGTTTGGTTTTACGTGACATCATGGTTGGGCTCTGCGCACACACACAGTTGTGGATGTAATAGTCGGAAGAGAGTTAGCCTTGGACACTCTTCCAACTTGACTTTCAGTGGATCGAACCAGCGACCTTCTGATCACCAGTCAATCTCCTTATCCACGGGGCCACAACTGCTCTAAAAGAGTACTTCGAGCCGGAGTCAAACCAGAAAATTCAGGTCCTACGGGATTAACTCAAATTGGGAACCACATAGAAACTTTAAACAGACCACACTTGAGGAGGTTATCAGTCTATGCAGGGAGCAACCACTGTGCAAAAGTATTTGAACCCCATGCTATAGAAGGAGTTCAAATTTACCATTGACTTTGAATGGCATATGAGAATAAACAGGAAAAGGCAACAAAGATGAAACATCATACAGAAAGTTTTCTTATGCTAATCATAGTAACAAATAATTACATAACTGGAAGCTCCCTAGTAACCAAACTGTTTACCCTAGCAACCTAATTTTCTGACCTCTATCTCCTTTAGTAAACGATAAAGGCATGGGGACATTTAACTTATCATGACAAATGGGATATTTTATTATGTGCCCTCCATAGCAGCCTGTTTGTCATAACAACCAATTTGTCATATCACTCGGCTACGGAAAACAAGGTAGTTGGTTTATATTACTCATATTGTTATGAGGAACTTGTTTCAATTTTATTACTCCTCCATAGAAAACAAAAACCTTGGCAACCATTCAATTTTGCTGGTTAAATGTAATTGTAAATGCTACTTTTAAAATCTGAGAAAATCTCAACACTTTGCTCTTTTGTTATAAAACGGTTCTAAATTTTTGTGATTTTTGCAGCAAAAAGTGTACACAATTTACTACTCAGAATTGTATTTTTTTGTACTGTTTCAGGTTTGTTGTGGAATTATTGTGAAATAAAATATCTGTAAAAACGAAGCAAAAATGTATATGAAGCATTACCACAAAAACAACAGCAAAAAAACCCCATTTTAAACACTTTTAAGGCTTAAAGATACAATAGTCATTGCAATCGATTGATTGTGTTCTTTAAATTCTGGTCCACTTCCAGATCATGAAATGGCAACCGTCAAGCCATGACCTCTGCATACTACGTAATCAAAAAGTTACTTTCTATGAACTAAAACAAACACTTTTTGAGCTTTCAACCACGTTTTACTGTTTCATCCGGCAATCTTTTAGTCTCTTGAGAGGTCATCTCTCTGTTTGTGAGCGCTCTTGTTATGAATATTCCCGCAGGCCAAGCTCCGCCTGCATGGGCTAAGCCTCACTCCATTCTTCCCTCAGTCTTTTTCCCACAGGCCTGACGATGGCCATGGCATGACAGCCGCACTAGCCCCCCACCCCCCACCCGCATTAATGGAAGGAAATGGCATTCGATCTCCATTTGATCTCCTAATCATTTCTGCTGAAATGATAATTAGTGTCCTCACAATCCTCCGACTGTGAGAGAACGCTGTAAAATAAAACAGAGCTGTTGTAGCAGAAATGAGACTTCACTCAACAGACACTAGTTTTCAATAACGAGTAAGCATTTCCTGTACATACATGTACATGTCACTCTGAAACGCATACACAAGGACCTCGTCCACTGGCGACCGCTGTCTGTGATTCTTTTCAACTGACATAATCCTGATTGATTCGTTCAGCAGATAAAAACTCAGTTCACTTGTGCCCTTTACTGCTGGAACATAATACGCCTCTTTATTCGGCAACAATGTAACATAATGGCGTCGGAATGTGCAGAGGGAAAAAACGCAAGGGCTGTGTCTTAAATGACTGTGACACTCTGCGGTTC
The DNA here is from genome assembly GCA_007224835.1 of Danionella cerebrum. Lineage (NCBI taxonomy): Eukaryota > Metazoa > Chordata > Actinopteri > Cypriniformes > Danionidae > Danionella > Danionella cerebrum. Next base: position 256,181 of record SRMA01025911.1, on the reverse strand, counting down.
AGGCTCAAGCTGTGGTCTGGTGTAAAAGAGAGAAAAGAGGAAGAATGAGACAGAGGTGAAGGGAGGGTGAGGGAAAAAAGAGAAAAATCATTAAGCGCAGATTACCAGAGTGCCCCACTAACAAGGTCGGGCCAGGCCTGCTGGTAAAAGTTGTCATTGTCTGTTTCTCTTAAATTCTTGAGCTACACATCCCTCTGATGAGATTTGGGTTATATTGTTTTAGTCCTTCGCTTTGTGCTCGTCCTCTTTTTCTGTGCTTTTTAAAAAGATCCTTTTGTTTGACAACAGGAAGACATGAGGTCATTTTCTGTTCATCGGGACGATCGGAGAATGAATCATGCTTTTTATTTTGCAGGGCTGATTAAATAGGCCAAACTCATCCACTTTCTCACATGCTCTCTCTCTCTTTCTCTCTCTTCCACACGTGTTTAAATGAATGCAGTCATTTGGGGAAAGAAGCATTTGACCCTCTACTGTTTTTAAATTAATTATCGATCCATGTATTTAATTGTATATTTATTTCAACAGTGAGAAACATAAAAAAGTTGTGTTTTTTTCAGCCGGACAATGGCCAAAAAGCATACTGTATTGCTTTGTGGAGTGAGCTGAATGTTTGCGTTATTACAAACCAGAATGAAATATTACAAACGTATTAAAATGCTCTGTTACTGCCAACAAGAGTATTTAGTCACAATTTTGGAACGTGTCAAATACTTATTTTACTCCTAACGTTCTATTTGTGTTTGGTTTACAACTTTTTGAATTGGTCTGTTATTTGGGGTCTCACTGTTTAAACAATAAAATATACACTCACCGGCCACTTTATTAGGTACACACATCCAACTGATTTTTAACGCAAATTTCTAAACATCCAATCAATGGCAACCACTCAAGGTCAAGACGATCTGCTGCTGCTCGGGCAGAAGGGTAATTTTAGTGATTTTAAACAGGACATGGTTGAAATTGGTGCCAGATTGACTTGTCTGGGTATTTCAGAAACTGCGGATCTACTGGAATTTTCACTGTGTGATCATGACCAAAAACTCAAATAAGGAATGTTTCTAAATATACGCCACGAATGCTTAAGGCAGTTCTGAAGGCAAAAGGGGGTACAGCAAACTGTACCTAATAAAGTGGCCAGCGAGTGTATATTAATAATACAAAAATCAAACAAATCACTGCATCCAGCCATTTGGCCATTAATAATAAATTCAGAAGCAATGGCAGGTAGAGATGTACTATTTTTACAGTCATCTCAGTTGGTTGAGATTGCGATTGATATTTTATATATTATACAGAGGCCAATAAAAAAGATCAAAACATGTTTAAAGTTTAACTCTAGAACATTATTCGTTTCAGAATCTTTCTTACCATTCTCTGCATGTGGCTATTTATTATATTTTTCATAAATACAAAGAAAAATCATTTATTTTTCTCGAGGAAAACCTTCGGGGTCAAATAGATAAACGTTTGTAATTGCAGACAGATCGAGAAAGATCACGTGTTATCCTTGGATTCTTTGAGTGTTTATTAGTTCATGAGTTGAGCTCTATTTTTAGGTCAGGACAGATGCACACCTCATTTCTCAGAAAGCTTTACTTCTGTTTTTATTCTTATATAAATATGTACAGCATATCCTGTCATTTCAATTCAATTTCCTGTTTAACTTCCCCGCTTGCGCCTTTTCAAAGACAACCTGTTCTTCAATTCTACAATTCATACGTCCCAGACACGCTGCAGACGTGAATGTGAAGTTGTGTCTTTGTTCAGACCGCTTCCTACATGGCGAAGCCAAACACAATAAGCACCCAGAAACAAACAAATAATTTTATGTGCTCTAAGAATAAAAAGAGGGAAAAAAACACCTTAAAGCTCATCACAAAGACTCTGCCTCATTCATAAACATCGAGTGTCTAGATGTTCCTATAGGATCTTGTTCAGCAGGACTTACACACACACACACACTCACTCCTGTATGTGTTGTATTAATTGTGAGTCCTAATCTAAAATAGTTGCGACTCCCTGGAGCCAGCGGAGCTATTATTCGCGAGCACCGGTCTCGCTTACTAATATCCTAGCGCTCAGTTGAGGGAGCACACCGGCAAACGCTGTGTCTGAGTCAGTCAGACAGCTTCAGACGAGGTCCCTTCAGTGCTACGCTGTCACTCACTTTATACGCTACGAAACAGAGAGAACGAGCGAGCAAGAGATAGTAGAAACAGAACAAGTGCTTTTATCTAGCTCGGCGGGACCTGTCAGTGCCACCTTCTCTCTGCTTCCCCAACAGTCCCAACACAGCAGCTATCACAGGGAACCTGACATCCACACACCACGGTTTCACGGGGGAGCGCCGTCCCACATCTAGCATGCACTCTCCTCGGATCAAGAGTCTTGTAAAAGAAGAAAAGAGCCAGAGATGTAGTTGTTTTAAGTGGGAATGTAAGCTGACAGGCTTTTGTGACGTGGGGAAGAAAGTGGGATTGTGTTTCCTCGTTTCATTTTCGAGTTTGGACGGGGATGAGAGAGCGAGAGTGTGTTGCAGCTTAAACGTTGATAGCTCTGTCTCAACATCGCTTTATTCGCAGTTGTGACTCCAGGCACCTCCGGAGTCACTTCTATTTTTCTATGCACTTGTAAGATTGTTTTATTGAGTGGAAAAAAAGGAAGAAATGACTTCTAATCCAAATTTGACGCACATCCACCATGCATGTGTGCAAGAAAATCAAGAGCACCTGGCTGAGCGTTGTTTTTTTTATTTCACTTTGCCTGCTTCCCCACTGGTCTCTGATGATTCAACAGTTCCTGCTCTAACATCTGCTACTTACTCTTACTGGGTCTCAATTAAGACAGCAGTATTTATGAATCTGCTCTTATTTACATTTCTATTTTTCTGCACATGTGCAGGAACTGCAGCCAAAACAGCCCCTTTGCCCCAAACAGCACGCAGATGTTTCTTCAGCAGGGCCAAGAGGTGACTGCTGAGTTCAAGAACAGCCGTGTTAAACGCGGAGAGATTTAGCGCCACAAGATTTGCAGCTTCACACAGATGAGAGCTGCTGGTCTCAGGTGATTGTGATGTATGATAGTTTGAGGGATTGCTGGACCTCCCTCTGTTAAAAAAAGGAAACATTTCCTGTTTGTGTGGATGAGTGTGTGAGGCAAGTGATGGTTTTAATTAACTGCAGCCTATTTTTCCGCATTTTAAGTGGTTGTTTTTTGCTTTCGAGTCAATGTGTTTTTAATTAAAGCGCCATGTATTTCATATCGGAAAAACTGCAAAAACTTAAGATATTTATATTTTTGTCATACAACATTTCTCTCTGCAGCATTTCTCCCTTAATAGTGGCCTTTTTTTGAGCAAGGAGAGAAGTATGGAGATTCTAAGTCACACAGTGAACCCCAAACTTTGTCAATTATATTGGTATTTACTTGACCACAAATTGGTCAGGCGGCTATTTATGTGCCATGAATCCATAGAAATTGGTTAAGTGTATGGTGTGTGCGTCAAAGCAGAGTATGTGATCCTAGGAATGAATGGTTAAGAACAATCATTAATTCATCTTCTAACCCGTTTATTCCCTTTCGGGGTTACGGGAGTCTTCTGGTGCCTATTACCAGCATACATGGGGCGAGAAGTGGGGTCCGTCAAAGGGTAAAAGGACTTTGTTAGGAAAGGAATTTGAACCCATGCCTAAATTTGGAAACAAGTTTCTCTTGATTGGAGAAGGATTGGACCCTTGAGTCTGGCACCTTAGACCACTCGACCATCCTGACACACGGGTATAAACAGTAAATATATAAACCATGATTTAAAGAAATGTGCTCAAGATGTTTTTTTTTTGTACACTAAATTATTTATAAGTTATTATAAGCACCATTAATATGCTTCCATAGTTGCCTACTTTACCTACTGGCAGCCTGAGTTGGTGTGGTAGGCCCTGATCATGCAATTCCAATGAGGATTTGCCAAACCCAATTTTAAGTCTTAGACGTCTGGGGCCTTTTTGAGCGTTGCTCTAATAAATTATCTTCAAAACTGTTTGTGTGGCAATGCTTGATATTATTTTTAGTACAACCCCTTCTTTTTTTTTTTACAAATTAATATTCATCACATTACACAATAATCTCGCAAAATTCCTGAATTCAGAGTAGTACATTTTGTACATTTTTACTGCAAAAAATAAAGAATAAACAGCTTTTATGTTTTATAACAAAAATCAAAAGTGTTGAGACAAAATGTCAATACATTACCCCCCCCCCCCCAAAAAAAAAGAAAAAAAAAGAAAAGACATGGTCAAGCAAATATGAAAATTATATATATAAAAAAAAAAAACAAGTGAACCTTTCCTAAATCTTACACACTATTCCAAGAACTTTTTGTCCACTTAAAACACAAACACCTTTGAAAAGCACAAGCCATATCACAGGTATTGTACTTCCAATGGTAATCCCTTCTTTTCACCACTAGATGGCACCGATTTGGGGTCTGTAAAATGAAACTGAAAGACGGTTGTTTGAATTACCTTGCAAATGATGTCACAACTCATGACTCAAAATGTTCATTTAAAAGCAAAAATATCAAAGCTACATAACATTTTTGAAACCCAAACATTATTTTTAAAATTAGTTAATTCAAAACAGCCGGTGTGATTGGCACACGTACCGGTGGGTGCAGGGACCTCTAAGGGTTAACTTGAAACCAATAAAGAATACTTTGAAACTAGCGCCCATATCTCAGCTGCCAGTAGGCTGGAAAGTACTGATAATTTATCAAATCCTTTAGATTGCTATGAAATCATTTTGTGAATCCATGCACACTCCATATCTTTTAATGCCTAGTGTGATCATGCTTTGGTGGTGGTTAAACAAACGGCCAGATTAAAAAAAAAAAGTGTATCTACACACCTCTCAAATGAGAGTGAGATGTGTGAGCACTGGGTTAAACAGACCACTCATGTTTTCATTAAAATGTTATGAGTTTCTCTCTTGTACAAGAGTCAACTTAATGAAGCCATTATGAGTGGCGAGAACAAGTGATATTATCATGATAAGTAAAACCCTGCTATCATTACATCCAACAGACAAACACTAATGGGAATGGAATGTGAAAATGCACCTAAGACCATTAAACAAATAACAGGAAATTGTTGAGATCTAGAATTTTCTGCACACCAGAAACAGCCATTGTTTACCTGGTATTTATTTACAAGCACAAGTGAAGCCTTTTCGAATATGAAATGTCAAATTATTTATGTGCAGTGTAAGCACTTTAGGCAAGGCTTTTTAGTTTTTGACACAACCTGTAAACAACAAAAGATCTAACATCCTCTGTAAAGACCAAACATTAGTTTGATGACATGAAAGCATTTATCCATGGAAACACAAAACTGCCTATTTACAGACAACAGCGAGAGAGAGAAAAAGCAGTACTTCAGCTTCTCGCAATCCACTTCACACTCTTCTCTTTTTCCAGCTACAACTGCATTTGAGCCATTCCATCGATCGGGTGCTATTTATATGCCTTATATGTATATAGATAAGTATTAAAACTGCTTCATAAATACATTTTTTACTAAGCAAAGTGTACTACATACTATTCCTATTGCAAATGTAAGCTATAATATTTAAAATATTTATAAAATCCACATAAAACACTGAAAAAAAGCATTTATTGCTGGCTATTTTGAGGCCTATTGATGCTACACTTCACTAAAAAATATAGTGACTAAGATATTAAATAAAAGAACCTTTCTATTGAATTGATATGTAAATCCATGTACAGGGTATATACAGCAATTCTTAAGTTAAATGTAATACTTTTTAATACCTTTTTACTACTGTTAGATTTTTTTAAAAACCATCACAACATTAAGGTTCTAATGATAATCCAGGACCTTTTGTAATCTGTAAAATAAAATGCTATACACATAAAAACACATATAAACAGAGTTGATTTAGGGTGATAAAAAAATAACTTCATTATATGTGCAAAGAGGGTTAGTGGCACACTACCTGAAATGTTTCTTATTTACTTCACAAACTGGTGAATAATTGTTATTATTTGATTTGAAATTTCTTTGAACAGCTCCTCAATTCCTTCATCGATTGCTTTTGTCGACTGCGTATTCCATTTTTATTCTGATTGCATATGGGGCCGAAGGGCATTCACTCCCATCCCACTAGGGGCCTAAGCCAGTCCTTGGGCGCTGAGTCTTCCACTGAGTTCTCGGAAAGCTTGCGTGTTCCTTGACTGGCCGTTGAATATCTAGCAAGTCAAAAACATCAGCCAGCCGCACGTGTAGTGTTTGTAATGTCGAACTTCCACTGAAACGAGATTTGCAATCAAAATTGCACACCTCAAAGTCTGAAAAAAAAAAAACCTGTTTCTAAAAAAAAAAATTCAGAAAGCAAAATTTTTAACACACTTTTAATGGTCTTAAATTTAGCAATTTTAATTTATCACTTTTTAAAACCCTTAAAAACCCGCACACCCTGATAATTAATAATTATTTCAAATATCTACACTTTCTTAGATATAAAAAAAAAAACATTTTAGTCATATCACCTACTTTTTAGTCATTCCTGCAACCATCCCCTCTTGAAAAACTGGGAAATTTCCATTAGTCCTTTTTTCAGCAGGAAGTTCCATCACTTGGATTTTTAAAAGGCCATGGGAAGAGCAAAGGTAAGTTCTCTCAGTTCCTTATTTACATATTTGATGATTTGATATTTTGGAGTATCATTTAAAGAAATACTCTCCTGTTACTATTTCAGATATTTAATACGTTTAATGTAAAAAGTGTAACTGAATTTGCAGAATTTCCTGGTTCTATAATCATATGCAGCCTTTGGCTATTTAGCATGTATTTGCTAAGTCCTTGCTAAAAACTTTTGCTAAAAACTTTCAGTTACTTGTTACTTGTACAAAGAATAATATGAGGGTTGGTAACAAGAAAAAAAACAGCATCCATCTTTCAATAATAAATCTAAAAAAAAAACATTTAATAAGTTACTTAAGATGGATTGAATTGGGTATTTGAGAATGCATTCTATTGGAATCTGTTTTGAAATCAATTAAAGAAAGAAATTTTGAAAAGTTACAACAAGAAAAAGGCGCCTGTTTGGTGGAATGGCTCCTTTTCCTTTATTCCTGCCTAAATAGCTGGATCTCCAGCTTAATCGGTGGTTGAGGAACTGTAAGTCTCTCAAATGCATTATTAATAATTCATCCGAGAATGCTGTTTATGAAGTTGGGAGGCAGGTCTAATAAGCGTGGACAGCATCTAATTCGCCATGTGCTGGACAAAGCGCTTTTGAGAATCATTACTTTGTGTGCTTGTCTAATTGAGACTTCATAAATTACCCAGTAGGCCTCGCCTCGGTGCAGTTTGCTCTCCGTCTTTGCTTGAACAATACACGTTCTGTTTTCTCCAGAGCCACATCATATATACAGTAAATAACAATGATACTAAAAGTGAAAATGCTAAAACAACAAGCGACTAAAGGTTCAGCATCGCAGCAATTATCCACTTTTCCTGACTGTTCTCTGCTTCATTGGTGTTGGCAGGCAGATCCATAAGATTCCTTTTTTGTGTTTCGGCTTCTCCCTTTTCCCAAGCCTTCAGACATGAGAACCTTCGGCCGCTTCTAATATCAAACCAGTGAAATTTACCTCGGATTATAAGTCATTGACAAATAACCGTACTGATAGATGCGAACTAGATTCTGTTCAAAGCACTCTGACAGCCTCAAAAGAGATTAGCCGAGTTCTTATCAGGTCAGGGGTGTCATGGGGGAACTGTGTTTAAAGTCACATTGATTTATTGAAAGATTTTCCAATAAGAAGGCTTTCCTCCGCTCTCAGACATGTCTGGGAGAGAAAGCGACTCGCCAATGCAGTCATTGTGAACTCTGCTAGGCTACAAAGGAGAAAAATAACCTTAAAAACAATTGAAAGAGCAACAGACGGACGCTAAACAAACAAGAGGGATCTTTGATGGCCAAGTAAAACTACACTACACATTTCCCATCATCTACTGTATGCTGCATTCAGGAAAACAGCAACAGATGACCAGACGAACGTTCACACGCATACACGCTGTCAAGCACGCACAATACACTCCTTTGTTCCCGCAGTCATTCATTTGACACTATTACCTTCTTAAGAGTAATTAGGAATGTTTTAGAAAGCTGGATTGTGGGAACCGTTGCGTTTGGACCCGGATCCACCCACCAGCAGCCAATTGATGAGAGAGGAAACTCAGAGTATCACTCTGCACCTCTGTCAGAGAAATGTCATTAGCCCTGTATCGCTCGTAGTCCTTCACGATCACATCCTCATCCCCCTACACCCCCCCCCCCTCTCCTCCTCCTCCTCCTCTTCTCTCATTCCCTCTCACACTCCTGCTGTTTCGTTTGATCTCAGAGGTCCATTGGAACCCTGCAAAGCTATTCCAGCATTTGCTCTCGTCAGAGTCCTGTGGAGAACCTTCTGGATGTGTTGGTGTGTCCAGGCTGTAACCGGGCTTTGCAACACACAATCTGTCAGCGGCACACCCTAGTCTTCTCCTGGCGCACCAAATCAAATGTGTGGGTTTTTTTTTGGTGTGTGTGTGTGTGTTTGCACAGTTGAGCGGTTAATTTAGCTATTACTAAAAGTAGTAGTTGTAGAAGTAATGTACATTTTGCCACAAGAGGTCACACTTTCAAAACAAAGTTGATATTTGTTTGCATGCCAAGCCAGGGGGTGGAGTAACAGTAACACATATCATTAATTAAATCATATTTATCATTACAAATGTAGAAAAAAATATTGTTAGAGTGTAGGGGGGTAACCTACACTAACACAACTTTTAACCAACTAGTGAAACTGTTTCACAAAAAAAAAAAAAAAAATGAGACCACAAAGCTAAGAAGGTCTGGTTTGGTTTATATGAGAGCATTTGATATCATCCATCCATTAGGGGGCAGTGTTAATGTTTGCATTGAGTCATCTTTCTTTACTCTAAGGGATGGAGAGAGCTAATTTTATATTTCTCATTAAAATATGATTAAAGGAAAATTATATTTTTACGTAACTATTACATAAAACCAGAAGACAAGTAAAAGAAGTTACAGAAGTAACTACAATCGCAATCACTCCAAGAAGCAAATACACTTCAGCTCCTAGTCTATGTCTTCCACTAGCTCCACGATTTGTATTGTGATTATTTTGTATTGCGATATTTTATGCCACCATATATTGTTATTTCCCCATATTATAGTGTGTTAAATACACCCACTGGCCACTTTATTAGATATACCTGTCCAACAGCTTGTCATGGATAGTTTCTAATCAGCCAATCACATGGCAGCAACTCAATTAGGCACATAGACATGGTAAGCATCAAAATGAGGAAAAAAGGTGTTGCGAGATGCTGTCATGTGACTATGGACCAAACTCTGAAGGTAAAAGGAGGTCCAACCTGGTTCTAGCAAGGAGTCGGTGAGTGTATTTATAATAATAGTGAAGCCATTGATAATAATATCAGTATTTTCATCTAGGATCTATTCAATGACATTATTGAATTCCAAAACCTGCGTGTTTCCACTCCTTTAAAGATATAAAAGTAACATTATAAACAGGTCACTGTCAGCTTATGACACCGAACACTCCTAGGCCTCAGATAATACTCTGCTAAACAGAACGAGGAACTTGAGACGTCTTGAGAACTCGCAGACAAGTGTTTGTTTGTGTCTTTATCGAGTCCGAAATCAAAGCCTTGCCCCGGTTATGTGTCGATCCATGGTATCCACTGGTACTTTACAGTGCATCATCACCTGATCTATAGTGACAGCCACTGTCTCTGCTCTAATAGCTATTCTCAACGGTACACAGGAGCCAGATAATATTTTTATATTATCAGTAACACTCCCACATTTGTTTGCGCAGTAACTCAATGAGAGCTTAGGATGACAGGAAATGGCAGCATTTACCTCCCTCCCCCATATAACGACAAGACAAGAGCATCCAAACAATGCACAATGATCTCCTGTTCTGATTGAAATTCTTTGTGGTTTCATCTGTAACTGCCCAACATGCAAGAAGATAACCAGCCAGTTGTGTGATCAATATATAAATAACAGCCAGCATGAAAAAAGAAAGAAGACAGAAAGGGGGAAATAATGACACAAAGCCTGACAGAGAGATGGAGGGCTCTTTGACATTTATTTGTCTTTTATTAAGAGAAGAAAATCGAAAGCAGCATGAGGGAAGAGCATTGAATACGCAGCACTTAGGCATCTCTTCTAGCAATCTATTTAAAAGAACTTAAAATGATTTTGATTGAACCACAGTTTTGATCTTTTAAACTACACATTTTTTTGTATTTGGTATACATCTAGTCATTGTATGCCTTGACAGTGATTTTTATGTCATTGGAGTAAAATATCTCACAGTCTTTATTATAAAAAAACCTTTATTAACACATTAATGCAAGATTGGATAGTGATATGATTGGGTACTATAAAAATATATATAGAGAGAAATATGAAACGAACACAAACAAGTAAAAAAAAAACATATATATTTACACAGATTTTAATATTTTAAATTACAAACAAACTTGTTTCCCATAAATTATTAGCAGGGTTACATGGAATAAGATGAACAACTTAAATTGCAGCTACATTTTAGATGAAAAGTACAGTAGTGGATCGATACAAGGCAAAGCTTCAAAGTGACTACCGTCAGTGCAGCACAATCAGCTTTACAGTGTTTAAGTGGCTTCTAAAGGTGTCTTTTACTCCAGGAATCATCTTTAAAGTAATAACATCGTGTCGGGGTGGGCTGAAACTATGTTCCTACATCGTTTAAATGAGAAAGATATTTACGAAAGCTCTCTTTTGATTTGTTGCAAGATATGGTTGCCAGATATGGTAGGGTTGCCAGATATATAAATATATAGTGTATAGAGATGTATAGTATTTTCTTTTTCTAATAGCTTTACCAATACACGCCAACCCGATATTCCTTGATTGAAAACCATAGGCACCAACAATACATCACACATCGGACTGAATAAGTGGTACCAACTGTGGTTGCGATAATTATTTTCTCATTAGGTATAAATAGTTTAACTGTTTTAAATCCTTAATGCTTCAGTATTTTTCCTGCTTGACTATTCTTCCAGTTTTTGTGTACAGAGCGACCTGTCATTTGTCATGACATTACCTTTGAACATTTAAACTGCTAACTCTACGTGTTTCTGTAAGCATGTTTTTCTCATCTATTAATTTGATTTGTCAATGTCTGGGATCAGCCCATCTTAGTATTGTATTTAAGACTGATTGCCAAGCCCAAAGGGTATGCAACCAACGCAACATCTTTGGGTTCGATCTGCTATCTAAAAACCGTTGCATGCATCCTAAATAAATACTTTGTGAATTTATCAATTCATAATTCGACTCCTTGATATTTTTGCCTCATTTTCCACCACACAACAACAAAGACTTTTGGATTGCCATATCGAATCTGGTTTTTGCAAGGAGAACGACCAATGAAAGCTGGCTCTTTTGAAGATGCTCATCCTAAATTTTATTATTATAGTATTATTCTTTCCTGTTTCCCCGTGTGGCACAACAACAAAGTTGACCAGGCCGCTGAACAATATTAATATTACTATCACAGAACAATAAAAGCAGAACATTCAAAAACTCATGCACACTACCAACACCAGAAACTCTTCCTCAATACCAAATGCGAGGTTAAAAAGATGAACCCTTGCCCATTCATGGACCTAAGGGACAGTGGCAGTGAGTTCCACAGCGCTGGAGCAAAACCACAGCCCCGGCTGCCCCGACGTATGTAAAAAAAAAAACATCTTCAGTCAGGGAGCGTCGTTGCACCAATATTTCCTTGACCCCTACGAAGAGCACCTTGCTGAGAAGCCATCAGAAGATTTGTGCGAATCTCGATTTCTAAATTTCGTGTGACAATGTACCTCGCCAATAGAAGCTCACACATGGTGCCAACAAAAAAAGAGATTTCGATTGCAATTTTGGATTCGTTTTCGGTGGAAAGAAATAGCTCTCCACAAATCCGTCATTGCATCAATATTTCCTCTACCCAGACAACAAGCACCCTGCTGAGAAGCCATTCGAAGATTTGTGCCAATCTTAATTCAGATCGGTCTGTAGAGGCCTTAAGTAGTCTGATGGTCTAGTAGTGGTAGAGGATAGAGATACATATCGCATGGCCTTCTCAAATAACTCCTAAGAAAATAAAATAAAAAGCCAGTAGTAGCTGACACAGGGTCAGTGGAGAGCCACTGTATATCACCTCTCTTGTTAGCTTTGTGGTTGACGTCTGTAAGAAATAGTTGTTAGAGCTTGTAAAGTGAAGGGATGCTAGGAAAGGTTGGTGGTGGGGTTATCACAGTCAGGCAGCAAAGGAACTTCTGTCCTCAAAGACACAAACATGGTCAGAATGACACTTGCATATAGCTGTGTATCAGAGAGCAAACAGCAGCTCTTTGCCTCAAAGTCTGGCAGCCTCGAGAGCAGATCAAACGCAGCGCAACCATATTGACAAGAGTGTCATGCACAACAGGAGCTTGCATCTCTCTCCCAGTGTCTATTTTTCACAAAGAACCACTGCTTTGCGTGTCAATAACTCTTTGAATTTTGTCAATAAAATGGTTTAGACAAAAAAAGAGCCGCTTTATTTTAATTATTTCACAACGCATGCCAATGCGGATGAAGGAAAACGATTACTGACAAATGAAACAAGTCCTGAAATGAAAATCTCTTTGTTCTTGATGAACATAAACAGTCCAGTTGAGTTTGTTTTCATTATATAAACTTCATAAGAAAACCATTCTTAAACATCACGTCAAAAATAATTAAAGCAGGGGAAAAGGCCGTTTCAGTAGTGGACAAATGAGTCTGTGGTAACAGCCACCACCAGCCTCCTTGGACAGGAAGACACAGCCTCTAATCACAGATGCATAAATCTTTGCGTAAACTGCCCCCACTTCAAACTGACTATGTTTCTGTTTGTGATGATCAATGAAAATGTGAAATCTCAACAGCCCTCTCTGTTTGTTTTACTCCGTTATGTGAATGACCTGTAGAGGTCTTTTATGACTTGGGGGCGTATTTTTTGCAAGACAATAAAAACATTAATTTGCCCTGAAATCAGTCCTGACGTAAATGTAAAACGGTGCCCATTGGAACCCAGTAATGAAGCATGCACCATCTCTGCAGCTTCTAATTTGACTAGTTAAATGACTCCATTACGTGTTTAACAGACAGAGGCAAATCATTTCTGGTCAGTTGAGGCCCACTTAGCCGCGTCCCAAGGCTTGAAGAAAAATAGAAAGATAACTGGTCCTGCGTCTTTCCTCTTCTATGGTATTACAGCCAAAAAAAAAGCTAATGAGATGACCAGCACACTGTTTTTTTTTTCTTTTTTCTCTCCGCTGTATATCCACCTCTCTCTTCTTTTGGGATGTTTCTTGATCCCACTATTAATTAGGTGTCCGCTGTGCATGATCAAAGTCTATATAGTGAAATACATAAATAGATGCTCATCTGGGAGTGATTTCAGCACAGATTGGAACTTTGAAAAGATAATATAATAAGACCAATGCTCAGATGGGGAGGGTTGGTTCGGTGGATCAGTTAGGACAAAATTAGGAATGAATAAACTCAAATATTAAAGTACCATAGTTAAACATGTGTTGAGAAGTCAGATCAGAATGGAATTTTTGCAATTTGTATTCTTAAGAACTCTACGATCATTTTTTGTGTTCTCCATTACTTCTCTAATTCAAATGCTCATTTGTGTGTCAAAAAAGTGTCTCATTTGGCGTTTGTCTCATTTGGATTTTCCAATTCCATCATCATTTGCGCTTTTTTTTTTAGCAAAAAAACTATTTTTTATTTAGAACTTTAAACCTTATTACTATTGTTGGTGTAACGTGAAAAAAAAGTTTTTATAAAGAAAAAAGTGTTCATAAAGAAACACTGAAATTTTAATGAAAGAAGTTAAAACTTAACCCTGTAAATAATTTTGTATTATGAAGATGAATTCAAATTAGCTCGGAATGAAGTGTTTGGACCACATGTTGTTTTACTTCTACAAAACCTTTTTACTACTAAAAGCCTCATCTATTCACATAGATTTGCCTAAAACAGGATGTTGTCTAATTTGGAAAGAATTTTAATTTCATTTCCATAGTCTAAAAACGAATTAGTTTATTTAGAACTTAAATCCTCATGACTATTCTTTGTCTAATGTGGTGTTTGTAGAGAAACACAAACAATAGATATTTTACTGAAAGTAGTTAAAACTAAACCCTTAAAAAAAAACATATTCTATCATACATTTTACTATATCTGTGAAACAGCCACTCTATTTTCAGCTGAGTTCATGAAACATGCTGAGACTTCCTTATACTGGTTTTATGACACCCCACTGAAGGTTGAGGGATTTAAAAGGAATATGTCTCTCCATTCTATTGATATAAGCTTATGGTGGCTAACATTATCTCATGTGATAGCATGAATTCTTTTTTGGACCTGCATAAAAAACATTTGCATAACAAATAAATACATAGATTTCCCCACTAACACGCTTTAAATAAAACCCTAGAAGTCTCTGCATGCACCAGATGTTTTGAATTAAGTAGAAATGATGCAAACTGCCATTTGTAGAATTTTTATTCCATACATAACATTTAGGTTTCAAAAAGGTGTGTGATCGTCTTTCAGTTTCATTTTACAGACTTCAAATCCATGCCATTGGGGCCATCTAGAGGCCAAAATAAGTGATACACCTTGGAAATGCAATGTATGTGAGATGGAATGTGTTTCGCTAACTTTTTTGCATAATGACACAAAAAATACTTGGAACAGTGTATCCTGTTCAGGGGAGGCTTGTCTGTTTCTTTTATTTTCATGTTTTTGCTTTTTTTGGATTTAAACATTTTTATTTTGTCTTAACACTTTTGTTTTGTTCGTTTTTCAAAATGACAACATTTTCTACTTGGGATTCTATTTTTTGTACAATTGCAGGTTTGTATTGGAGATACTGTATATTCAAATTGATATATATATATTTGTTTTAATTAATAATTAATTATTAGAGCAAATTGTAAAGTAGTAGACCACATTCTAAAGTAAAGAATTCAAAACACTAAATATATGTGAGTGTCCTGTGATGGACCTGTGTATATATATAACATTTTCATAAATAAAATGGCTTTTATGAGAACAAAGGCCACCACACTAATGTCATTTATCTGTAGCCTACAGAGCTCATGGAGAGCTAGAGGGTGTGAGAAAGATCAAACCCACAGGGAATGACACCAATTACTGATACCAAGTGGCCATTCCACACACTTCGACTAAAACAGGACTGTCACGTCTAAAAACATATGGCACACACTAACAAACACACTGTGCCACAAACGCAGGTGGGTAAAGACAGGCTCTCTTAAGGGATATAGAGCTGATTAGAGCAGGTGCGTACTGGACGTGTGAGTCAGACATGCCTCTCACCTCTGCTTTAAATGGGCTGATTACGAGTGGAAAAAAGAGTTAGTGTAGAGGGGTAGAGATTCCCAGAACCCCGACGGGAAGGGCTGGAGCTCTCCACGTGCAGGTAGAAAACCTCTCTGCTAATGCACAGAGAACCAATCACAGGCTGGCTTCTCTTAGAATGATCATGGCACCTGCTGAAGGATTTCAATGTTAATCTCAGAGCTGCCAAGTTTCTCTTTTTAAATGAGTCACAAGGAGTTACATGGATTTGTTTATAAGGTCAGTGGAAACACTCATCAACTACCTCAATGATTAACCGCCCATTCAATCTCAGAGGGTGTCTGAGTCACTAGTTAACACTCTTGAAACAAGAAAAAAAAACTAAAATCTAGGTAAACTTCCCCAAGATCAAGCAAGAAAATTAAGCAAAGTCAAACAAATTTGACTTGCCAATAAAGTAGCAAAAATGTCTAGCTGAGAATAAATGATGATGGATCTTAAAATAGGCAAAAAACCTCTCAAAAGAAATGTTTTCAAGCTTTTTAGAAAGTAAAACTGCATTGAGACTATTTGAACTTGTAACTAGTCACAAGTGCTTACATCAGGGTAAGTTGCGAGAAAATTGCAATAAAGTATGTATGTAATCAAGTCCGTAACAATACAACTTGGTCTTAAAATGAGAAATATTTACTAATATTTAGGAAAACAGCATTCTTTCAAGAATGTTGCGCTTAAATTTTGTAACAAAATTAGAGTATGCAGTCTTAATATAAGAAATTCTGGCTCCAATTAATTTTTTTTTAGGAAAAACTGTATTAAATGACATTCTGAGGGGGAAAAAATTTTGAATTCTCAAGAATATGGAAGTCTTATTTTCTAAAAATAAGTTAAATAATCTATACCCTATGTCTAAACTTGATCATTCTTCTCAAAACATGAAAATCAAATAATCTAAATTTCAGCTTTGCTTAGATTTTTGTATTTGCATTGTAATCACTCCACTACACTGTTAAATCTCCCCAGTACAACGTTTAGCCAGGACTCACATTGAAACTAAACCACCAAGATGGTTCATGCTGTCCATTGGTAAACCACTGTACATTTTGTTCAATTGACACTAATAGAACCAGGTCAATTTTACATACTGAAAAAGTATTAAATAAAATACTGAAGAAATAATATGTAATGATTATTTTTATTCCCTGAAAAAGATTTTGTTTATTATATTTAAAATGTACACATAGTAAAGTTTTTACCAAAAATAAAAAAAAAAATTGGTTAACCACCTCTGCCCTGCTAAAAATACCAAATTATGCTGAGATGGCATGTGGTGTTTATAATGAATACGTATGATATGTATGTATATCAAACATCAAAGCCTAGTCATTAAAATGTAAAAAAAAAATGTAAAAAAAAAGGCACGTACCAACTTTTTTAAACAAAAGAATCGCTTTGGAAATCTGAAAAAAAAAAAAATCACACCCCATTGGGTTCTAGAGGAGCACAGATAACTACTTTGGGGTCCATATATACACACCATTCGCCACTGCTGGTGTTAGTGTAAGTATGCAGGGGCCATAATCTCCCACTCTAATGGGATAGGTAATTACACAGTCTGATCTCACAGACTTGGGATTTACCAACTAAGTATACTATATGACACATGTCTGGGGATATTAATAATCATAACTGGATGGACAGATGGACAGGCCTGAGATAATGCCATCGGATGCCATAATAATCTACACTATAATAAGCTGGCTTCTCAACGTACAAAAAATCCACCAGAAGAACAAAAGGAACTGTGTAAAAATATTGTCCAGTAGCCGGCTCTCAGTGTCTTTCTCACAGCAGATGCCAAACGTTGGTAAAAAGCGACAGCACAAGATCTCAAAGAGCAAAGCTCTCTTTATCCCTTTAGCATCTATGGCTCAACTCTTTGTAGTGTGACTGAAGTGAAGTGAAGTGGACCGTTTTCCCCCCCTCCACAAAGTCCGAGTCCTAACACATTCCCCCTTCACGTCAGACTGTTGATCCTCCTGAAGAGCGCAGATCAAATATTCCACTCCAGTCTGCAAGCGGGGCAGAGATATGATTGGGGTTGACGGACGAGGGCCTTAGTTTGAAGTCTTAACAGACAGCCTGACTTTGATATCTGTACTCGGTGCATATCACCAAAGACACAGGGAATGAATGAGAGTGAGTGGGAACTGAGAGAGACAGAGCGAGAGAGGCAATGAACAAAAGCATCTGTGGAGTGGTCAGGGCCAGCGGCAGCATGTGTCAGAGGCTTTTTGAAGTTTAAACCCCTTCCTTTCTCTCCTCTCCTCCTCCTCGTATTCCGCCTCCCCAAAGGCGGAATACGTTTTTTCCCTGACACTTCCTGCTTTCTGGGAGAGCCCGGTGGCAACACATAGACAAGCATACTGTACACTAACAGCACTATGCAGATTATTAACAGGCCCTTGACTCTTGGATGGTAGACAACAGAGATTCAGATTTGCAACAAAACACTAAAGCGAGGCATACTGCTCTAATAAATAATCAAAACTTACAGAACATGGACCACAAAGCGCTGTTCATATTAAAACAATTGAATTATTATTAATCCAAATGATGGAACCTCAATAGAATATGCTGCCAGCTCTATACTACACACCGCGAGATGTCAAGTCATGCCAGAATGGGAATTTATTTGTATAAACAAATGAACCGTTTGAGCTTCTGCAACCAAACTTTTCTGACTCGGGTTGATATATCTTTTCAGACTGGTACCACTAAAGGAATTCCAGGAAATCACTGAGAATCCACTTCTGGAGGTTGGCAGTCTGAGCGGGAACCTACCAAGCAATGTGCCAAAATATTTGCACCCCGGGCGAAAAATAAAATAAAAATAGATTGGAAAAGGTACAAAAAGGTGAAACATTATGAAACAGGGTTTTGTTTACGTTATCCCCATTAGCATTTTTACATAAATGACAGCTCCATAGCAACCAAGCTTTGCTAAATGATAGATGCATGGGGTTGGTTTATATAACTTATAATGACAATGGAAACATTACATTATGTCACTGACCCCTCCATAGCAACTTGGCTGTTTATCTTAGCAACCTATTTGGCATCTCATTATGTCGGCTAAGGAAAGTCATAGAGTTGTGGGGTTGGTTTGCATTACTCATATTGGCATGGAATACTTTGTATGTTTTCTCCTCCATAGAAACCAAAAAAATAAATAAATAAATACTACCTTGGAAACCATTCCATTTTGCTAATAAAACTTTTAAAGCCAACATTTACGCAGTAGCCCTCTAGTTACTACTGTATTTATTTATTAATTTTCAAAACTCAATACAATTTTAGACCGGATTCAAAAGCTTGAATCTTGAAGACCATAGATTCATATTGATTTTATTTTCTTAGATGCTTTTAGTGTTGTCAATTATATTGTCAATGTTTTAGTTTCTCGATTCTTTCTATGATAAGGTTCTAGTTAGCCTTGAATCTTATTATAATATATCATATAATGCAAATAAATAATTATTATTACAATATATCTTTGCTTATATGTTATCTATGAAGACAGATTATTTTATTATACATATAAATTAAAACGATAATTGTTGATTTGTTGTGTCGTTGAAATCACAACACAACACATCTTGAAAGTCGTTTTCATGGCCTATGGGTGAAAACTGAAATCCAAAAGCTGCAAAGATCAACTATAAAGAGGAAAAGAGATAAACACGTGCAATCATCGTTTTCTTAACTTCTGTTTCCGCAGATTCAAAGCACTGAGCTTTAGCATAAACAGCAGGCAGGAAAAGTGGCTTTTTAAAAAACTCTGTCTTCCTGGCATTGAGCGTTCCGAGCAAAGGGATGAAGAAAAGACTAAACAGATGTCACAGCTTGGCGGGAACGAGGGAGTTAAATAGCTTTATTTTTTTCCCTCCTTCTTTTTAAATGTCTCACGTATAAACAGATTTTGTTGCTTCTTAAAGTGGGCTCAAAATTAAAGCGTATCATTTTACACACATATTGCATGCATATTAGTGAGCCCCAGCTGCCCGTGTCCTGTTCTTAAGAGCCATATGATTGAGTTAGGGGCCCTGCTATCAGATAAGATTTAAGCCTGCTCTCCCTGTGCGCTCCCCCTCTGCATTTTACAGCTAACTTATTAAATGGAGAGAAATGACATTATTTTTCTGAGTGTATGTGTAATTATTGTCACACACCTGTGACTCCTGCCTTAGACGGAAGGAAGCGACGGTGGAGAGGGGAGAGATGTCGCTTTGAGCAGCAGGAGATCTGTTCTTTTTTCTCTTTAAATCACGAGTGATAGAAAACAGAGAGCTGCTTAATCACAGAGTCTCTGTCGAGTGGAGAGTATGGATATCCTAACAAGCTCAACGGCAGATATCATTTTGAATTTCATCTCAAGTCAAATGTGTTCCATGCTATTGCCTTCAGACAATACGATTTCAGCAAGCAGCCTCAAGTTTATGAAGAACTTTCTCTTTTTGTCAGCCAAACGGGCTTTCTCTCCACAAACTGTTCTCGGTTGGCAGTTCTAGATGGCAAACAAAACCTTTCTTCTGAAATACTAATGTATGCGCCAAACAGACATTCCTTTTCTTTCCTCTCTTTGTTTTTGTTATTTTGGAGGGAGCAGCCTAGTAGAAGTCAACATTTGAAATTGTGTTCTGTAGAGATAATAGATCACATATTATAGAGAAACCGATGACATGAAAAGATCGAACTGTTTACGTTTTACTTCGATCATCATTCTTCTTTGCTTTGTCATAACAGTGTATCATCTCTTTTTTAAAATAAAAAAACTTGAAACTTCAAGAATTTATGATCATGCCCTTGCAGTCTCACAATTACCTGCTTTAAAGGGAGCAAGGTAGAAAACGTAAAGATCCACTGGTTTGAGATATACCAGCATTATCCGCAATATGCACCATTAATTTCTGACCCCAACTCTGTTTATAACTTCTTCTCACAACTGGATTCAAATGCTCCTAGCACTTCAATGGACTCAGGATGCTGTGAAAGGATAAGCCACCTTCAAGAACTCAGATATTGATGGTAGTGTAAAAGCGGTCATCTGTGCAACAAGTGAAGTCTTGAAAATTCTACACAACCCACAACAGTGATTGGCCATAAAGCTTGGAGGAGTGGAGTCTATAGATTGCATCAGTAGGCACCCAACTTTCTATAGTCAATTGTTGAAGGCCTCCAAACTTCAAATGACATCCAGATTAGTTCAAGAAGCTTTAAAGAATTGGGTTTCCATATACGTTGGAGGAGTAGGGTCCACAGATGCTTATTTGCATCCATAGATAACTAAGTTCTATAGTTAATCACTGCAGACCACAAGTGACCTACAGATCAGCTCCAGAGTAGTGCATAGGGAGATGTGTAGGTTGGAGGAGTAGGGTCCATGGATGCTTACTTGCATCCGTAGACACCCAACATTCAATAGTTAATTGTAGCTTGGTAAAATCAACTCTAGAGTTCATTTAACTCTACACAGAGTGTATTTGGTCCCACTCTATATTGAGTTAAACTTTTTTTTTACACTGGAAAATACAAAATACAAATCAACTATTCAGAGAAGGACAAAATGCCCTCCGAGCAGAGTTCAAATAGACTTCTTCAGAGTTGGTTTAACTCTACTGAGAGTGTATTTGGTCCCTCTCTATATAGAGTTAAACTGACTGTTAGAAAGAGTTATTTACTTATCTATTTTCTTCTTTTTTTTTCCAGAATCTACACTGGAAAATACAAAATAGAAATCAACTATTCAGAGAAGGACCAAATGCCCTCCGAACAGAGTTCAAATAGACTTCTTCAGAGTCGGTTTAACTCTACTGAGAGTGTGTTTGGTCCCTCTCTATATAGAGTTAAACTGACTCTTAGAAAGAGTTATTTACTTATCTATTTTCTTCATTTTTTTTTCCAGAATCTACACTGGAAAATACAAAATAGAAATCAACTATTCAGAGAAGGACCAAATGCCCTCCGAACAGAGTTCAAATAGACTTCTTCAGAGTCGGTTTAACTCTACTGAGAGTGTATTTGGTCCCTCTCTATATAGAGTTAAATTGACTCTTAGAAAGAGTTATTTACTTATCTATTTTCTTCATTTTTTTTCTAGACTCTACACTGGAAAATTCAAGATAAAAATCAACTATTCAGAGAAGGACCAAATGCACTCCAAACAGAGTTCAAATAGACTCTTCTTCAGAGTCAGTTTAACTCTACTGAGAGTGTATTTGGTCCCCCTCTATATAGAGTTAATTTAACTCTTGAAATTCCACTGTGTAGATTGGGTTTCCATGACTAAGCTGTGACAATGTGGGAAGCATCAAACGAATTCTCTGAAAGATTAATCAAATTTCTCCATCTGGTAATCACATGGATAAGTCAGGGTTTGGTGGCTGCAGAAGAACAGTACTTGTGTCAACTGTGACGTTTGCTGGAGTGGTTTTTGGACGATTCCATGCTTCCAACTTTGTGGAATCAATTATAAATCGACTCACTTTCTGTTTCCACCAAATCCATGCACACAGCAAGGTCTACATGGATGAATGGGTTTGGTGTGGAAGAACGGATCACAACCTGAGAGAAATGTTTGGCGCAATGCTTTTCGTCTACAATCGTCTACAAAAAACAATTAGCACCTTATGGGAACTGGAAAAGTGGAAACTGGTATTGCGGCAAAGAGTGGACTAATGTTATTTTAAACCCCAAAGATTAGGAATGGGATGTCGGCTAAGTTCAGCAAAGGCACATACTTTTGCCAATGTAATGCATATCGAGTGCAAATGGAGATCCGTTTGAAAGTGCTCTTAATAAAAGCTAAGCACGTCAGGTGGTTTTACACTGTCAGTCTGACTTCCCTAGCCTGATCTAAAAGCATGGAAATAGCTGTACTTTTTTTCCCGGTGTAACGTTTTAATAGAAAACAGATGGCCGCAGATGTAGGGCTGCGCAGAGCTGGGTGACATGTCTTTAATATTTTAGAGTGGTCTTGCTGTAAATGTAGAAGCAGCTGTTTCCTCCCGCGCTGTAAATTTGGAGTTTTTAATTTGTGATTGACAGCTATTGGATTTGCTGTAAATTACAAAAATGAATATGGAAGCGATGGAACCGACGGCCAGGAAGGGGGGAGGAGAAGGGGGCATTTGAAGCCTTTCACGGATGAATAGATTTATGTGCACCCGAATATGAGGTATTTACGTTCTCCCTCTCTATCCGTCTCATTTGTGCATCCAGCACATTGGTGTATACACCGCTGCTATTTAAATGTACATAATATTAAAATATAAGTGCGGCTGGGAAGGATGTGAGGGGGGAGGCATCATGCGCAGCGTGGCTGGTAACAGAGTTCTATTTCCATGTGTTTGTTTAGCTGCTGTTCGTTTAGTTTTAATGTCAGCCACGAGTACAGCTCCCTTGACGCTTATGGTAGAGGTGATTGTCATCAATTCGCATCTTGGCATTTAAACCACCTGCTTCAAATATGCGTATTTGAAATGCAAATAAACTGCATATGCCCAGACAAATTAAAAAACATGGTGAGTAAACACTTTTGAAGTCATAACTTTCTCTCTCTCTTTTTTTCATCAGGGACTTCTGCTGTCAAATGTTCTTTTTCTCGAGAAGGCAACAGCAGACAGATAATGCCTCTCCGAGCAAACCTGCATAATACTAACTGATTATATATTTATTTATGGTTTTGTTCACAAGGCATAGAGAACACTTTTGTTTTTATCTCGACCTCAGCTTGATTCTTATGCTTCTGGAGCGTTTTCGATTAACCGTTTCTGTCTCTTTTTTGTCCTTCCGAGAACGAACGCATTAGATTTTCTCTTCTTATTTTACACCTCTCTTTTCTTCATCACCTGACACTAGCGTTATTCAAACATCAATAGCAATACATCTTCTTTAGCGCAGACTCTTACTTTCATATTGATATTTATATGTGATCATTATTTTTCTTCACTAGGATACATCTCTCTTTGTCAGTTCTAAGGGTGAAATAGTTCCAATAGTACATTTGGAGAAAAATGCAGACAGGAAACCGTTTGATGGCAACATATTCTTCTTCTTAAGGTGTCTATTTAAACATGGTCAGGCTTCCCAGCTATGTTTACCTTTCTCTTCTTCCTATCTGCTTTCTGTGCTTCTACCCCGGCAGTGTTAGAGGATACTCTGATGAAGATGAGGTTTTAATCAGGCAGATGGCTGACATGCAAAACACTCTTCCTGTATGTGTGTAATCATTGCCATCACTCTCATTAATCATCACCATCATCATCATCATCGTTCTGGTCATCATCACCAGTGTCAATAAAATACATTAAAATGTCATTTAAATACGTGAAATTCACCAAAACAAAAGTCTCCCCGCAGATGTCAATAAATAAATAAACAAATATTATTTGCATATACACTCAGCGGCCACTTTATTAGGTACACCTGTTGAACTGCTCGATAATGCAAATTTTGAATGAGCCAATCACTTGGCAGCATATAGCCATGGCCAAAAGAATATGCAAAATGGGAAATAAAGGTGATTATTTTAGCTGGTTTGAGTTTTTTTCTGAAACTGCTGATCTACTGGGATTTCCATGCACAACCATCTCTAACCATTGTTTGCCATTCTCTGAAGGCTACTTCCAGCAAGATAATGCACCATAAATCGGGAATACTGGTTTCTTGAACATGACAATTGACTACTCAAATGACCTCCACAGTCACCAGATCCTCATTCAGTAGAGCTCCTTCGGGATGTGGTTGAATACAAGATTCAAATCAGGGATTTGCAATCTGTTTCCAGTACCTTGTTGCCACGAAGGATTAAGGCAGATCTGAAGTCAAAGGGGGGCCCAAGCCAGTACTAGCAAGGTGTACCTAATAAAGTGGCCGGTGAGCTCATCAGGTATCAAGGGTGGCACAGATTCTGAAGCTGTCACTGGTTTGACGAGCACTTGTCAAGCACCCACAGTGTCCCATTCACCAGCAACACCATCACCGTACTAACGCTCACATTCACACACCTGTCAACTGCAGAAAGGCAGAGCCCCTGATGAGGTGTTATCTAATTGTGTTTTAGAAGGCGATGACACCTCGTCTCTACCTCTCTCTCCACCATGATATGTCTCTTAATGCAATTAGGCATAATGAAAATCTAGAACTGCTGAACAGTGGAGGGCTCGTGGAAGTGATATGGGGTGGGGAGGGGGTTTGGACTTCCTGCAGAGAGCAGGCATTCAAATGAGAACATAATAGGAACATCGGAACAAGAGCAGTACTTTCTGTGAGATGACAACAACATTAAAAAGCCCAGGTAATTAAAAACATACTCTGTGTTTTGTCAAAGTGGCCGTCATTGTTGAAGTTGAAGCTTGCCCCCTCCCTAATGACTTCAGCAGAAATGCGAATAATGATCTCGAGAAGAGGAAAACGAAGATGACGGTCAGGAAAAAACAAAAACAATGCAGGAAATATAATCAATCAAAGTATTAGAGTGAAAACTTGTTCTCTTTTCAAGGACATCGAGTTCTCGGGCATTCTGTTGGAGCTGTCCAGTCGAAAAAAAAAAGACATAACTTGGATGAGACACCAGCGAGAGGGGAGGGGGACTGGGAGGAAAAAGACACAGAAATAAACCCAACTCCCATCTGATGACCAGCTTGTCTATAATACTGAATCCCTGCACCGTGCCAAGATGCACAAACAGGATCAGTCCAGATCGGAGAGATTTGAACTGGTCGCAGGCCTGTGCCAGACTAACTTTCGAGCATGAACGTTATCACCATTTCACCTGCTCAACGGCCTGTTTTTTTTTTTAAGCAGATAAGAGCATGCGGCTTACAACTCGGAGAGGGAAAATGAGGGGGAAAAAAACAAAACAGGATCCATGGCATTCATCTTATGGGTTCTCCCCCCAAAAATTACAGGACAGATGATGTGGCCATCTTGAGATCGTTTGTCAACTGTCAGCCCGGGTTGACCTTGCACAACATAAAAAATGAAAATACAAACACGAAGGCAAACTGATTGCATCTTTTAGTGATTAAACGGAGCTTTTTCTTTCAATAAAAAGATATTTTGCCTTTCATTTACCGCGCCAGTTAAAAGCGTGACCAACATAGAAATCCATTATGAAACGCTGGTTAAAAACTGTGACCAATCCTTGTGCAGTCGATTATGGGCTGGATACACACTATGATGTTGTCTCTTTAGGTCTAGTGTATTCTGATCAGCGGGGAGCAGAAGAGATTTGGTTAGATGTTATTGTGTATTTTTTTCGTCCATCACTTGTTTTCTGTGGGGAAGATAGATGGATGACATGGATGAAAGTGGGCTCTGCTTATCTCTCTTTCACCCTCTCTCTCATTACATTTACCGAAGCGTTCTGTGCTCAGCCGGTGTTCTGAGTTTTACAGCATGAACAATGTGGTTTTGTAGCAAAGCACTGCATAAACTGAAATCTAGGCAAAGCTGTAAAAGCTTACATTTAGATTACGATTTTCTCATTTTAAGAAGAAATATCTAGTTTAGATTTAGGCTATAGATTATTTAGCTTATTTTGAGAACATATAACTTGAGAAAAAATTATTCTGATCATGTATTTTCTTGAAAAAACATGCATTTGATTTTGCCACTAAAGTTAAAACTAGAATCTTAAACCAAGAAATTTCAGGTTACTTTAAATATTCTGATGAAAACAAGAAAAAATTTTAAATCAAGTAAAAATCTTATTTGATCAAGTAAAAATCAGAAAATGGGTAAAGAAAATGTGACTTGGTAACTTCTCTGTATTAATGATGAAAGAACAAATGATTTGATTTAATACTGTTTTTCACAATTTTGTACTTATAAAAAAAAGAAAATCTATTTAAATTTGAGTTATAATATCTAGTTTTAAGACTATACTATATTTCTTTATATACTAGGGCTTGAGCACAAAAGAAGTCTGGGGCCTTTTTGAGCACTTTTTGGCAATGCTTGATTTTTTTTTATTTTTTTATTACACAGTTATTCTACAACAGACCTGGAACTGTAAAATTTATGTAATTGCCAGCATTACATTTTGTTATTTGTTTACTACACAAATTGAGAAAACAGTTTTTATGTTTTATAACGTTTAAATTGTTGGGACAAAATAAAAATTTACAAAACCCCCTAAAGACAAAGCAAAGACAAGGTAAAAACTGTCAAAATTATATCCAAAACAAATCTCTCTAAACCTTATAGACTATTCCAAGCACTTTTTGTGCCAGAACACAAGCTACATCACAGGTCTTGTACTCTCAAAGAGTATCCCATCTTTTCACCACTAGATGGTACTGATTTGTAAAATTAAACTGACAGATCACACGTTTTTCTCACAATTCAATTTTAATTACCTTACAAGTTATGTCATAACTCTTGTAAATAAAACCATAAATATCAAAGCTACTAACGTTTTTGAAACCTATGCATCATATTTGAAATCAAAATTAAAGAATAGGTTGCGTCATTCCTACCTAATTCAAACAGACTTCAAAGTTAATGCAGTTTTTCTTAACATTTTATTAAGATTACTTATAAACAAGAAACTCTTAAGTTGATGCCTGTGGTGTGGTGGACAGTGTGCTCGAAACATTTGCAATCGAGTGAGTGGATAAATTCCAAAAAAGACATTTAATCTAGGATTTCTTGTTTTAAGATCACATATCCAACTTTAGGTAGTTAAAATAACCACAGCTGTTTTCCCTAAATATTAGCCAATATTTCATTTTCAGACCAAATTGTATTGTTACTGACCTAATTTAAGGACATATGTACAATTTTATTATTTTGGTACTTTTTAAAGAAATCTTGCCAAGTAAAATTGGCAGATTTATTTTATTTTTATTTGATCTAGGATGAGATGAACTAGATTTGATTTTTGTCTTATTTCAAGAGAGTGTTTTTTGTTTTTTTTTTGCAGTGAGATTAGTTGTTGTTAAACTATGAAAGACATGGAGAAGAAGACAATACCCCATATGTAACTTAAAAAGAATAAGAGGCTGGAATAAGTAGGGATGAGTTCTCACATTAAAAAGAAGATTTATCTTAAAGTATTGTGTTAATCCTCAGATTAATCCCCTTTCGTTCTTTTTTTTTACATAAAACCTATAACCCATAGAGTTCTTACATTTTCTGGAAACAGGCACGCTAGGCCTGATTTTACAAGAATTGCTGCCCAATGAATCATGCAGAGAATTCATTCTCTAGTGGTGTGTGACTTCAGAGCTGATAATTAAACAACAAAACAAGTTTTTCAAAGGCGAGAGAGAAGAAACAAAGAACTTGTTACGTAAAGGCAGGAAAATTTTGTTCACCAATCAAACGAAGGAATAATGGTGGTTATCAAGGATAAATGCTCGAATTGTTTTCAAAACTGCTGGAGCAAAATGTTTAATAAAATACATTAATGTGAATAATTATTATGATTGTCTTTCCTCTTTGTCCTCTATATAATTTGTAAATCAGTGTTCTTTGCTTCAGTGGAAACTCATCACATTAGAACTGCCTATAAACTGCTGTTCGGCTCAAAACATATGGGTGCATGCAGTCGTTAGCCCACTCCATAAATATTTCATTCATATTTCCTGTTTGTGTGCATGAAACTGTGTGACTAAAAGCCTATGCATCTGTGTGCCTCTCTCCCTCCCTTTTTTCTTTCTGTATATAATTAAATCTCAGTAGATTTCCTTTGAAACTGCTAATCATAGCAGTAAATCAAGGCTGAGATTTATCTTGATGAAATGATGGGAAATAACGTCAGAAAGTAACTGAAACACCACTCGAGAACAGGCGAAAGGTGAGCTTGATTTTAGACTTCTTCTCCTGACTGTCATCAGTCGTCATTCATCCTCAAACCTGCTTTCCACTAAATATTCTCTGCGCAGCCCATGTGTGTGAGAAAACTGGAGCTGGCGACTTATTGAGATCTTTTGGACACAAAGGCCTTCTGTTGCAGACTGCTAAATGGAGGCAGTTACTGTACCTTTCAAAACTAATATGTAACCATATCTGTTTTAAAAGGACGATTCATATTACTGTGAATGCAAGAGGAAAGTCGTTCCCATCTCCCAAGCCCCTGGAAACTTGAATCCCAACCTAATGGCCCTGAATTGGAAGGTGGCCTTTTGTGCATTGAATTTGAAGAAAAATAATGACTCATGAAATTTTCTGTGCTGACGTTAACCCTTATAAGTCTCACTCACCACTGCGTGCACCAATTACACCGGCTGTTTTGAATTAAGTAGGAATGATAGCGCCCAGCTATTGTTTAAAATTGATTTCAAATATAATGTCTAGGTTTCAAAAAGGTTATTAGTTTTGATTTTTAAGGCTTTAAACAAATTTTACAACAGGTCAAATGTGAGAAAATATGCGATCGTCTTTCAATTTCATTTTACAGACCCTAAACCAGTGCCATCTAGTGGTGAAAATAAGATATAATTACCTTGGAAGTAAAATTTCCTTGATATGGTGTTTTTCAAAGCCGTGGGAAAAAAGCACAATGGCACAAAAACTGGAAATGTGTAGGAGGTTTAGGAGGGGTTCGCCTATTTTTTTTTTTATACCAAGTATACAAAGTCTTTGCTTTTTGAAGGGATTTATGAATTGCATTTTGTCTCAAAACTCCATTTTGTTATAAAACATAATAAATAATGAATCCTCAATTTTTCAGATTGTTGCTGTATATTTTGTACAATTTCAAGATTATTGTGGAAAATTTGTGTATTGTAATATAAAAAAGCTGTGTTTTTTATGAATGTTTCAAAGAAACAAATTTAAATAAATGCTATAAAAAATAAATGATTAATTTCCTAAAAAAGCAAAGACAAGGTCAAAACAATGTGAAAACTTTATATAAAAAAATCTTGTAAACTTAATTCATTATTCCAAGCACTTTTTGTGTCATTGTGCTTTTTTTGCCAGAACTTTAAAATATACAAGCCATAGCACAGGTCTTGTACTTTCAAGGGTTATCCCTTCTTTTCACCAGTAGATGGCACTGATGAAACCAATTTGGTGTCTGTAAAATGAAATATTTCTCACATTTAATTTGAATTACCTCAGATATTTTGTGTCATGACTCTTGTAATGGGATTGTTGTGGAACTATTGTGTAATGCAATGAAAAAAATATATTTGTAAAAAAATGATACAAAGCATTGCCTCAAAAATGTTTAAAGAAAATGTATTGAAACAAATTGTAAAGAAGTTAAAAATGCTGAAAAAATGACTTCGAAGGGTTAAACATTGAGCTTTTTTTACATTTTTGCAGGGCACAATGGCACTGACTGTTCTTTATGAGGATTGTGGCGACACAAAGGTCATGTGTGACTCAGCAGACGGGTAGCACCGAATGAAAATTGGGTTATATGTGATCAACCAAGTTATTAATCTGATTAAAATGGATTCTCTTTGCTTCGTATTCAGCCAAGCTTGAGAGAGAGAGAGAGAGAGAGAGAGAAGCAGTAACAATAGAACAGACTGTTTATTTACCCGCAGTATAAATTCCACAGTTTATATCATAACATCAATGTGCATTTTTCCTTTTCACATGCATCCGTGTCCTTGCGCGGCTGCCTCATCCAGGTAACCTTTCTAATCCTGATTAAATTACTGCAATTAGAACAGCAGCTCTCCCACCTCCCCCCATATTTCCCTAATAAACAATGCGCCATCTTAAATCCATTCGATGGGATTTGCATGGAACAATGCTCAAGCTCGTGTGATTTATTTCCATCTCTACAGAGGAATTAAGTGCATTTTTTAACAGCTAATGGTATAATGTGGGCTTATTTCTCATGCAACGCTTTTCTTTTATGTTGTTCCTGCACTCTTTCCATTTGCAGGAACTTTACTTCCATGCTGTTTATTTGAAGCACAAATGAGGCTTATTGGACCGAGTTCGTACTCACATGTGAAAGTCTGCAGAATTGCACAGATTTGTTTGTAATTGGTACACAAGCTCTGGAAACACAGCTCTGTTGTCTCAGCATCAGCTAGACTGTGTTTTCCATGTTTGTTTTATTGCTGTGTTTGGCATTGATGTAGAATAAAGGAGCAAAGTAAAAGTTGACACACTTGTGCTTTTTTCTTTGTATAACTCCCGCGCCTGGCAGCCGTAGTCAGGGCATGTTCTTTCATTACAAGTGGAGTGTGTATCATTCACATCATTATGCTGCGTGTTTGAGGTGCGCCCTTGCTTAGACAGGAAGTGTTGCTCCGCTGCTGCAATCCCACAGAGAGCACATCGTCACATCTTAGGGCACCTAGGGAACACGTCTATGAGGAATACCTTGCATTGAACAAAGTCTGGGAAATGAAAGAAAACAAACAAAAACAAAGAAACAAGATCAAGTGTGTGGGAGGTGGAGGGCTAGAAGCAAATCTATTAAGCATTAGCTTTAGGGCGTCTGTCATTAAAAGCAAACTATATTGAGCTACGAGGGAATAAAAATAAAGCAAGCGTGCTGTGATTACTGCGCTTCATATTCTCTCTCAAGGTTTCCTCTACCAAGATCTTTCTTTCTGACAAATATTATGAGTAGCATAATTGTCTTGTTGTCATTAGTGGTGAATTCTTCTCTGTATTGGGCTGTTGTACTGGATCCTCTATTTAGCGACTACTTGCTCTTTTTTTCCTTCCTGCAGGTAATAATGAAGACTTAAATTTAGATAAATATTTCGAGAAAATATGACCCACCGCCTTATTCTGATCATTAATTTGCTTGAATTAAGAAACTTTGTAAAACAATCTTTTGATTTTGCCACTAAGCAAAACTAGAATCTTAAACTCAACAGTTTCTCACTTCATGTCTTATTTTAAGAAATCAATGTTAAATTCTGATTAAAAAAAAGCCTCTCAGAACAGGAAAGAAATTAGTTTAGTTAAAATCTTCTGTGGTCCAGCAAAAAATCTGACAATAGAATTAGAAAACATACTTGAAACGGAAAAAAAAATGCTGGTTAAAAAGAATCTGTTCCTATTTCAAAACAGTTTTTCATTCAATTTGTTCATCTGTTATATTTCAAGAAGGGTTTTCTAGTTTTAAGCACAAATGTCCTTTGTACTACTTTTCATCAAAACATATTTTTGCTATAAAAAGATTATTTAATCTGTTCACTTTTAGCTATAACATGTAGTTTTAAGATTTCTTGTCACTCTGCATGAAGTAGAAACACTCTTTGACTGAAACAAAAATTTTAGGCAGTTTTTTTTTTCATTTTAAAGAATAGTTTTAGAACAAATGTCCTTGTTTTACCACAGTTTTTCTAATCTAATTAAATTTAAGGTATGATACATAGTTTAAAGACTATACCCCATTTCTTAACATTCTTAAGTTAGTGCTGTTTTTCAAAAATTAAAAAAAATGTTATATACTAGAGAAATCTATCAAATTTTAAGCAGGTTTTTTAAATACATTACTAAATATATTTTTTGTAACCTGCTTAAAAGCTGTCACATGAGATGGCGGGTGCTTAAAGACTAGTTTGAAGGACAAATGTCCTTGTTTTAATACGGTTTCTTTACATTTTATTAATAAAAAATGTTATTTAGTGTTTGTCAGTAAACGAGCTGAAAATTTGCAAAACATCACGGATTACATCACGGTTTCCCTGTACCACGTGGTGTTCCCTGTACCAGAAGATTTCCCTTTTCCTTTACTTGACTTTTTATTTCACTAATGGCTTGGTGCATGTGGCAGTAAAGTCTTTTTGTTACGTTTGCATTGTGAATTTATTGTGTTTCAAGAATGAATATGATGGGTTTGGGTGAATAGCTAGATTTAGTGACAAAAATAATTTCGTTAATTGATGTCTGTTTTTCACAATATTTAAAGCCATGTTTAATACTTTTAAAAATGTTAAAAAGTTTTTTTTAAAAAACATCAGGGAAACCACAGGAACACAGGAGTTTTGCAAATGATGTCAATTTGCAGATTACTGACAATTTTAAGCTACAATTTAACATTTCTTTTAAACTATTATTTCTAATAAAAGATCTGTGGTGTGGTAGACACTGCACTCAACTCTGAAGCAGTGACACCTGAGTTTAAATCATGAGTGAGTGGATACATGCCTAGCAATGTTACAGCCTCCCGTCTGTCTATCCTGTCATATCTATGTATTACAAACATGCACAAAACAATCTTAAGAGTGATTAAGAATAATGCAGATATTCTTGTTTTGCATACTCAAATTAAGCACAAACATACCTGCATGAATGCTGTTTTAGCTAAAATATTAGAAAATTTTAAACCAAATTGTATCGTTACTTGATTTAAGGACTTGTATTCTTGTTTGAATGCACAAAACATCCCAGTTTTAAGATCTCGTGTATCTACATACAACTAAAAATATGTCTATTTTTAACATTCATGAGCATTATTTTGTCAAATAGATTTTTTTTTGTTATTTTAAGAAATCTTGATTAACATTATTTTTGCTTGATCATGATTTTAACAAGATTTGAGATTTTTTTTAGTTCCAAGAGAGCGACAGAAGTGACAGAGATCAAAATGACGAGGTCTTTCAAAAGCTACAAGCACAGCTACCGTCGAAATCAGAGTGAATTAGCATATAGAAAAAAAATATTTTTAGAGATCGCACAGCTGCTGCGGAGAAGCAACAGGTACCATTCGGAGCGCTTGACAACAGCTTTTACAATTAATTGCTCTTTGAAACCAGAATTTGCTTTGCTGAGTGACAAGGTGATAATTTACCTAAGTTGAAGTTAAAATGGTAATATTGAACATGTGAAATAGCACCTCGCCTTCACCCGACGAGCCTTCATCACACTCTACATAATAGGAAGAGTGGAAATGCACCAACACTGTCTGCCACCTTAGAGACTTCCAAGGAGAGCGATGGAGCACGAGTAGGCTTTGAATGAGAGAGAGCTTCCCCCCGGCGGTGCGCTCCGAGATGGAGAGGCTCAGTCTGATCTGTTGTGTCAGGAGTCTACCTTTACTCTGTAATAAGACTCTGTTTGACAGCTCTTAAATGTAGCACAACAGTACGCTCGGAGGCTGACAGCATTTAAACTCCTGGTGACAGGTTAAATGTCATCTGTCAGCGATGAGGGATTCATATCAGGACCTTTACAAATCACTCGTATGTAACAAGTCAGTTCAACTTGGTTACTGTGGACCTGACGCCTAGGTGCTAAAGATTAAGAAGGGTCTTGGCGTTCTCGGGAGAGAGATTATGTTCACATAAAATACTCGAGATGACCCTCAGGCCATGCTCA
Source organism: Danionella cerebrum (assembly GCA_007224835.1). Lineage (NCBI taxonomy): Eukaryota > Metazoa > Chordata > Actinopteri > Cypriniformes > Danionidae > Danionella > Danionella cerebrum. The sequence goes on along the minus strand of SRMA01025911.1, from coordinate 222,341 downwards.
TCCACGGCTGTGATTCTGCCTCTCCACAGTGGCCTGAATGGATGGGTTGTGTGCTTACCAGCAGACTAACGTTTGCCATTTTACTGTTAATTAGCCACCTGATGAAGGCAGCATTACAGGCAATTACCAAGTTTCATCCCTGCGCTGCTTTTTGAGTGTTGAGATCTCTTCTTACTGAAAGGGAGATGAAAGTCGGGGCCAAACATTGCAGGAAAAATGCAAATCAAGAGACATTTTCTCTGTTCGGTGTTATGGGCTCTCTTGTTCTCACTCGGCGTCTGTAATAGTTCTAGTTGTCTGTAAATTAGGAGGCCGTAATAATTACTTAGTGGTAATTGCTATGTGGTAAACGAACATGTCATTGAGGTGACAAGCAGTAGCGTGCTTGTGTATGGAGTAAACTGTGTTGCTAAAAAATAACTCAACTGGTGGGTTGAAGGTATGAGGCAAACAAAAAAAAAATATTGCCGGGCTTAAATTATTTTGTTATGACAGATCCAGGATCAATATGAAGAAGGAGCCCAAACAGAACGACGGATACTTCAATCAACTTATAATCTACACTAACACTCCATCAATGCTCGATGGAACGCAACAAAATATTTAGAAATAAACATATAGTACTGTGGAAAAGTTTTAGGCTAGCGTGAACATTTTTTTTTGGGGGGGAACCATACGTCCCTGATGGTAGAAATGTATCTGTCTGTATTTCTCATCATTGAGAACAACACGCAAAAACTAATTTTATCCATTTGCAGAAATGCCAACATTTAAGGAACTTCTACCACGCTTGCCGGTTGCTCATTATTGTACCACTCTCCAGCCCTTCAACAAACCAAGCACCTTCTTAAAGGCAAAAAAATAAAGTTTTAAAGCACCTGTATCATTTTCTACATCATGGTTTCATGTTTTCCTTGTTCCCACATTGGCAGTATGGCCTTCTTCCATAAAGACCACTTCTGGTCAGAGTTCCCGGACAGTAGATGGGTGTACCTGGGTTCTACTTGTTTTCTCTTTTTGAAGAGATATTAGCTTGATCTGTATTGTGCTGCAGAAGTTTCCTCAACGTTGTGCTTCATAACAAAAGCTTAAAACAAGGATATGCTTTTAAATCTTTTTTTTTCTTGTGGGAGAGACTATTTTAATGCGGTATAACTACGTTGTTTCTTGTTGCTGTGCTCAATCTCATTGAGTCTAAACATTTTCCGGTATAGTTTTGGCAGATAATTTTGTACCTTACAAAAATGCTAAATGTTGCATCTTCTGTGGCCACCTGGTGGCGCTATAACCAAGACAGTACATTGTAGAACTGTTGGGCTGTTGATAAAGTTGGTAAATTTGGGTCTGATCAGACATTTTATAGCTGAGTTCATAGCTGATGTTTTATAACTTCCTCTTTATGGTGAAATGTCAACTTTTGTCAATGAACTACTGCTAGGCGCAGTTCATTCTTTCTTTCTTTCTTTCTTTCTTTCTTCATCTAACCCGCTTATTATTCCCTTTCGGGGTCACAGGGTCTGCTGGTGACACAGTCCCCACTGACACAGGTCGCTAGTCCATCACAGGTGCACAGTTTAACAGTCCAAAAGCTTCACAATTTCAAATCAAAGAAATTTCAAAGAAACCTCTGGGAGGAGTTTGTCAAAATACAAGGCCTGAGACTGTGCTACATTTTTCAACAAAACAAACAACTGACTTCCTTTCAGTTTTGCAGACTCGCTCTTACTTTTTTGTAGGTCTTTGTCCCTTACATAAGTGTTCAAAACTTCTAACATGTCCTTCAAACACGATCTGAAATAGCAGTATACAACAGTAGAAAATGGAATATTCCATGTTTTCACTAGATGGCGCTGTAACAGACCATGTAAGTTGCTATAAAGATTTGTTCAGATATAGACTCTTAACACACAAGGCAAATTTGAGCTCGATCAAACATTACATGGCTGAGTTATTACCAAATTAAAAATGTTGAAGGTCGCCAAGTTTGACGAAGTCTTAAGATGAGTCGATGAACTTTGGTGGAGTCTGATGGAACAGATAAAATCTCTAGGAGGCATTTGTTAAAGTGTAACATAAGCTAAACTGGCCATTCCTAGAGGTTTCAAACTCCTTGTCAATTTTGGAAATGCGATCCATGTTCATTATATTTAATTACAATATGGTTCTACACACTTTCGGTGCTCGAGCCGTAACGATTATGAAGCATCTGTTCAATGCTATACTTTTTAATTGTATGTGATGTCCATGAGAGGATGTCAGAACACATGACCAAGTTCCTTGCAAAGAAGGTTCGTAAGTTGTGTCTGTTGCTTTAAAACCCTGACAGCATATGTTTCATATCTCACAAGAGAACCCACACATCGACATACTTGCTGCATTACCACACTTGTAGAAGAAAGAAAGTGCAAAATAAAGAAGCACATGCCGTAATGTTTGAAATAAGAGAGCTGGAAGCAAGACGTGAACTTAAGGTTGACAGTAAGACAGGAAGCAGTGCACTCTCTCTGACCCACACCAGACTGAGGTCAAGACCCACCCAAGAGATCCTCTGATCCTACACCCTCCTGACAGTCATAATTGGCCACTAGTGATTAAAAAGCATTTAGATATAACTACCCACTCCAGGGTTCTGGGTTAGATGCATGTTAACACGCTGACACTACAAGCTGGCAGATGAAATGAAAATATTCAAAAACAGAAAGCACTGCACCAATAATAAAAGACTTTTAAAAAGTCAAGATGAATCTGAAGAGATTTGCACAAAAAAGTAAAGCAAAAACATCATTACACATTATCTTTCCACTCAGCCAATTTCTCAGTTCTCACAGAGAGCTGTGGAGTAAAAGGTAACAGGGTTCACTGCTTTTCCACCAGGGGGTGTCATGGGTTTTTGAGCAAGGGCGACTGGGATGAACACCCCTCCTCAGCAGTCCTTTAAGACTGATCACTTCTCTCTTTTTTATACACATAAAAGCTGTCACTAGAGGAATATCTTAACTGTGTGGCAAAGCTGAACCTTCCGGATACAAATATCTGATACCTGGCCTCCTCACACTTTATATCACCGAACAGGATTCAAAAAACCATCCGCTCACATACCACCGGCCATGTAGCTGTACTCTGTGTACTCTTATGAGAGAACTAAATCTGGCCATTTTTCAATGGGGACAAAGCGAGTAAATCAAAATAATTATGTATACTGCTAGCAATGACCACTACAACAATAAAAACAACAAAAACTAAAGGAGTGAAGGCAGATTGTGTGGAGAGCTCAGCGAGAGTGATGGTGGCACAATGAAAGGGCAGTAATAATCTCATTCGTCCTCTTTTTCTTTGCTCTAAGTGGTGCTTCACAACAAATGAAAGCACTTTTTCTGGTGACACGCTTCCATTCATAAAGCGCACCGGCAAGCATTTGAAAAGGCCTTAAGATTACACACAGGTGATGAGGGGTTATTAGAAGTTGTGTAGCTTGTGATGTGTTGTTAAATTAGGGGAACAACAAACAAGAGGTCAGACAATGAACACGATGCTTGAGATGAGCAATGTATAGATGAAGATATGCCACAGGCAGAGCTAGTATTGATTATGTGATACACTTACACAGTCGTAGCCTTGCACAATAGGACAAGGCCATTAAGCACTGAGAACAATGCAAAGCTTATTCACAAGACTACACTTAGAGGTGTCTGTTTGACGGATTTATCTTAACCCTAAGAAGTCCGGGGCCTTTTTGAGCATTTTTAACAGCTGTACAATTTCATGCTATACATTTTCTTTAAAACCTTTAATACATTATCTTTTTTGTAGCAATGGTTGATGGAATTTTTTGGTACAACCCAGGTATTTTACATAACACAATAATGCCAAAAAAAACCTGAAACTACACAAAAAATGCAAGTTCAAGTTTTACATTTAGTCTTTTTTTACTGTGAAAAATCTCAAAAATTGAGAATATACAATGTGTCGACAAAATAAAAGCAAATACAAGGTTAAAACAATGTGAAAATTGCATTTAAAAAAATCCCTTATACACTGTTACTTGTTGGGCCATTGTGGTACTTTTTGTGCAGAACCTTGCAAAACACAGACCATCTCACAGATTGTGTATTTCCAAGGGTTTCCCCTTTAAATTTCCTCATAAAATATGTCATAAGTCTTGTAATGTCTATTTAAAACCAAAAATATAAAATCAAAAAACATTTTTGAAACCTACACATTATATTTGAAATCAAAATGCAATGATTATTGGTTTGGATCATTCCAACTTAATACCAAATTGTGATTGGCACATGCACCAGTGAATGCAGAGACTTCTGAGTGTTAATAGTGCAGATAAATAGAAACCAAGTTGCAGTAATACAAACGTATTGCTGTAATTTACTTGAGGAATGTGATTTAAGCATTTAAATGTGGTTTATATTTCATCTTTAGAATCCATGTAAGATACTTGATATGCAAGGGGAGTAAATGTGTTTGTGTGTGTTCTAAAAGCAGTAAAATAATGAGGTTGTCACTTTAAAATGACTCTCACTCATTCCCTTCCAGATGTCAAAGCATACCCTATTCAGCAGAGATTTCGAAATATTAATGATTTATGCATGATTTGCATACAAACCTAATGCCAAGCCACTTCAGATAATCATATTTTGCCTTGAATTGGATTTTCAGAGGGAATTTTTACTTCATCTCTACCCAACCCATTGCAGTCGTGCAAAATGTGTTTTGCAGAGCAGAACCACACAAAAACAACTAGATGAATGCTATTTTATGGGGGAAACAGTTTAAAAAATAAGTAAAAAAAAAATAGTAATAATGGAGGGGTTTTCAGCATTTCCTGAGTTTGATCCAACCTCATATTGGAAGAGGGACCACGAAGTGGGTTTAGAGTACTTTTTTTCTAAATAAGTATTAATATATATTCATGTTTCAATATAGTTTATGTATTTTTCTAATTCGATTATATTATAAATATATTATTTTTCTGTAGGAACCCAAATTGCTATTTTTGTGATTATTTGTGACTTGAGGACCATGCTATTTATTAGATAATTTTTACTTAATTGAATGACAGTACTACTGAGCACTATTTGCTCATTTTTATTATTTTTATTGCTATTATAATTACATTTATTTTATATATATTTTTATGTCCAACCACATCAACTAGCAGTTTCCCTTGGTGAAACCAGGGAAAACCAGGATGAGGTATGAAATACACTCTTTTTCTGAGAAAATATTTATAACAATACTTGGAAGTTGACTAAATAAAGAAAAAGTTTCATATTTTCATATGAATGAAAATTATATATATTATAGGTCTTTTTTTATTCTACTAACATCCTTATTAATATTTATTTTATTTATTTAGTTAACAATTGTTTCTGAATTAAAATGCAATTTAGTTTCAATTAGTTTATTTTTTAGGCAACTTTCAAGTATTGTTAGAAATATTTTTTTCAGGCAAAAGTGTATGTATTTTAAGCAGTATAATTTTACATTTCACTATCCATTACAAAAGCTTGAAACTAACCATAATTAAGTGATTCTTTCGCTCACACACACACACACACACACACACACGCACATGCACCTACACACACACATATGTAAAGCAGGTTTAGTTGCAATCCGAACACATTCCGTCAAGAAAAGAAAGAATAAAATGTCTGTTTTGTAGTGCACATGGTCACTGAAAGCGCTTACTGTAAGAATTACTCAAATGTGCCCACTCTCTGTCACAGGGTTTATACAGAGGCGCCTGGCTACCAATCAGCATCAGCCAGCAAAAGGAAGATGGAGTCATGATATAAAAATGCTACACAAAAAAAACCTTTTGTTATCTAAACAGAGCCATAGTACAATATGATTCGTTCACATGTGATGACAAAATACTTCCTTAATTTAAAGCCTGACCAGATCTGAATAACCTGCTCTAAATATTAAAAATGTAACAGGTTCCACCCTGACAGACACATTTTTCCATAAATGAAAGGTCAAAAGCAGCATCAAATGTTAATGTAAAGCATTTCAAAGTCAGAAAGGGACACGTGTGGAATTCTCAAGACTTTACTTTCCAATCGTGTATCGTACTTTTTATCGCAAATCGTATTTTTGGTTTAAAATCCACAGGTGAGATGTAAATAAATAGTTTTACTCATTTATAAGCACTTGAGTAAGTAGGGTAAATATATTACTTTTTCAGTCAACTTAGCTCCAAAAATTCACAAAAATATATATAAAAATATATATATAAAAAAAACGCTGAAATATGTCAGCTTTACCAAAGGTAATATCTCCCAATGTAAGTCGCTTTGGATAAAAGCGTCAGCTAAATACATAAATGTAAATGTAATGTAAATGTAAATGTAATAGAGGTAACACATTAAACGATCTTGCTTCAGTTTGCAATGTCAATATACTATGGAAAAATGCTTAATTAAAAAAAAAGAAATTAATAGATAATGTTGGCATTGACTAACATAACTGTGGTACTTTTACTTAAGTACAACACTTGAATAAATTAAAACAATTTATTTTGGGATTTATGATAAACAGGTTAATAAAACATGCCGTTTCAGACATTCAATGTAATATAAACCCTCACATTTAATACAATTCATATTGTTGTTCAATAATTTGTTTCACATTCCCATTGTAAAAATATGTTGTATTTGGAATTAATACTAAGGTAAGGATGCATGTATATTAGATTTATCACACGCTGCTCTGGGAAATCTGTGAAGAGCTTCTAAACTGTGTGGTTGCCAGTAACTTTCAAAAAAAGCTCCCCAAAAATGCAACAAATAAAATTTTGGAAGATGTATTTTCTTTTTTTTATTTCAATCTTTACACTGAAAAACACAATTTAGTTGCATGGAGCATATTTCAAGTAACAGATTTTTCATTAGACTATAAATAGTAAGAATATAAATAGTAAATGGCTCTTTGAAGAAGACATTAAAAGTTCGGACCACCACCTCCCTCATTCTTACCTATAATAATGTTAAAATAGCTAGAAAGCAAATATTGCTACTTTATAGTGGTAGTGTAACTGAGAATGCAGTGTTAAAAATATTTACAAAAAATGTAACTAATTTTTCCATACTCACCAGACGGGTCATTTCTTTTCAAATTGCTGATGCCACCATTGGAAGTTCCACCAAGGCCTCCATTGAAGGCTGCAAGGTTCTCTGAACTGTAGGCCCGAAGGACAGAGAGCATGTTCATCTGGTGCTCAGGAGGACCAGCACTTGAAGAGAGAAGACCGAGGCCTGTCTGTTGCTGATGTTGCTGCCATTGATTCTCAGGGGTGGAACCCTGAGGAGGTGAAAGGCCAGAGATTTGGGGGCCAGCAGTACGCTTGCATCTTTGAATGTCCTTTTCTGACAATGGAGATTCGGGATGCATTTGCAATGACCCGTGGTCCTCCTCATCACCCATTTCCATGTCCTCTTCTTCCATGGCATCATCTTCATCATCTGAATGCATGTGCCTTTCTGCTGCAGAGGGGGTGGTTAATGATTTGTCTTGACTCACTTCATCCTCCTCAGACTGGCCACCGTGCTCCTCAGATGCCTCAATCTCACTGCAGGATGCCTTGTCAGACATATCATCCAAAAGCCCATGGCCACCTATATCATTGGGTTGAATTGGCTGCTGGTCCAGAAACCCAACAGACCCTCTAGCAGAGGCTTCATACATAGGACCGAAAGGCTTATAAAAGTCACTTGAAAATGCTCCATGCAAGGGCTGCTCCAGATGGTTGGACCAGGCAGCTTGTCCCTTTGGATCCCCTGACTCAGTTTCTATGTCCCTGGACAAAGCTCCATCATGGTGTAGAAGTATGCCTTGTGGTAAAACACCCAGACTAGAAGCTTTGCCTGCATGGAGCTGCTCCCCTAGGAGGTGATCCTTTGCATCTTTGCCTAAACCACTTTTGCCTTTACCCATGTGGTTGGCTTGCAGATGGAGGGCCATCAGTTCCAACGAGGCAGTTGTGAAGGAGCAGAAGAGGCAACTATGCCAGGCAACATTATCCTGGATGGTGACAGAGGTTCCAGGTAATGTCCCTGCTTCAGGTCTTACAGACAAGTCTAGAGGTTCATACTGGGAACGGCCACCTTCAGCTGGTTTGATTGTATTGGGTTTATTATCTTCTTCATTTGCCTCACTGGCTTGTTTAATCTTGGCATCTCCATTATCCTGGCTAAAGTGTTGGGTATGCGCCTGGTTATCTCTCATCTCTTTCTCCTTCTTCATTGAGTTGAGGACAAAGCTATCCATGAATGCTTGAAGTGAGCCCTGGAAATTGATTCCATTTCCCACCATACTCTGGTAGGCCCGTCCCAGGTCAGAAAAACTGGCAGGAGTATCCCCTAGAGAAGCTGGTCCCTCAGGACTCTTCATGCTCTCAGAGGTGGGCTCAGCCACAGGTCCATGGCGATCCCTTTCCCTTTCACGATCTCTGTCTCTTGGTGAAAGCATTCCTGATGGAACCCACTGGTGTGGAAGCAACTGACCTCCTCTGAAATCAAGACCTGGGGGCATCATGCCTTTAAAGACCCCGCGGAGCACATCAGGTCGAGCAAAGACCCCACTTCCACCACTGTTCTTCACATGGTCATCTTTGTGTTCGGAAGTCGCAGGGTGGTTGGCTGAGGTACCACTTCCGTTTTGCCTCTCACGGTGGTGGCGTTCCAAGTGGTATTTCAAGGAGGCAGACTGAGTGCCTGCATAGTCACAGTGAGGGCATCTATAGGGCTTTTCACCTACAGCAAAGCAAGAAAAGACAGGAAAAGTTTATGTCAGTACAAGAGTGATTCAACAAGTTCACCATAAATGATTTGCACAGGATTCAAACAGGATTACAGGGTTCCTGTGTGATTTTAAACCCATATGAATCATCCTTGTCAGTGATTTGGGCAGTAAAAGTATAATGTAGATACTTTATTTAGTAACTAGTCAGGGGATATGAGTTAATGTGAATCCATGTCAGTGCTTTGCTTAGAATTTGATGAGTTTGGGTATTTTTGAAAACTTTGAGTCAGTTTTTCATCAAGAAAAAAAGATGTGGAATGGTTGTCTGTTATACAGTACACTTGTTTTCTGAACAGCTGGCTTAGGTTATGTGGAATTTCACAATTGTACATTATTACGACCCGTAGTGGGCCTCCGTGTTTCTTTATATTGCACTGCCTGTGCAGATCCTGACTTTCTAGAGTCAATTTGCATTTGACTCTCATATTTGTTGTGGAAGCTGTCAATCTTCACTTGTCCATTCACTAAGGGTTCTGTAAATTTATAATGTTACATTTTGCATGTACAAGAAACAGTAGATTTAGGTTGCACAGAGTATCACAGGGGATATAGAGGTTGATCCAGTCCAGATTGCAATACTGATCCATCACAAACAATCACTGTATGGTGCCTAATGTTCACAACAGAGATCATATTTGAGATATGAATATCTGTATGTAAAACTGTTCACAATAGGAACGGCAGACTCCCTAAAGCACCCCCCCCTCAGCATCATTCACCCATTAACACACTTTTTTGTCTCTTCTGGCCTTGTCCGCAGTGAAGCTTCTACCTTGGTGGTTGAGTTGTCCTGTGGACACTCTCTATTTGCAGTTTATCACTATGAGGATAAATCAAGGCCTCCAGAAGCTCTTCATCCCACCCAGAGGACATCTCTGACCCCTCTTTGTCCAAAACACACTGAATAAAAGCTTCCCTTTGATAGCAAGCCTTTTAAAAACGATACAAACACACCATATGTGGTGCATTTACGCAATACTCATACAGCAACCTCACACTGTGGATTAGAAAATGCTAAACAGCATGAAATCTACCTGTAAAGGACAGCGCCAATGTAGTTTAGAAACAGATTCAACTTGCACACATGAGTCCAGAGTGAAAAGAGAGCAGCTTTTAACAAGAGGAGTTTAAAATGCGTTTGCATTGTCTAATCAACATTGATGCAAATGTATTTAGACACCTACAATATGGCTTGAAATTAATGCTAGCCTTATAAGATCAATAAGCAATAAACTAAATGCAAGAATTTATATTTGAGACCATAACATGTTTCAGAAATTAAACGATTTTGTGTGAAGTGTGGGGGGAAAACAGCAAGGGGTGTTTCAGGAGATATGGGAAAATGAAAATAAAAGCAATGTGTGTGCATGCCTATAAATGCTTAGATCAAACACATGGAAAACATTTTTTAACCCAGAAAAAAATGTTGCATTGTTACGCAAGACTGAATTGAATGATTTAAGTCTGGCTCTGTAGTAAATCATGGATATAATTAGCAAATGGCATAGTGCTCAAGTAATTTATCATTATTTGGAGGGCGCCATTCCAGAAAAAGAATGGAAGATCTGCAGACCCGCTGCACAGCTTTCTAAGTAAAGGATTGCAAACATAAATTCAATACTATATTGATAAAGAACAAATATACAGAGGGACATATACTGAAGGGCAGAGGCCTGGGTGAAGAGAGAAAAATAAGAAAGGCATTGAGAACATCTTTTGTTCTTTTACACAAGAGTGTTTGAAGTGCATATTCAAAAGGCATCACACAAGATGAGCTTTTAACCCAATAAGTGCTTATCCTCTGAGCAGGATAACAGAGGCTTGATGTGATTCAATAAGGAAACGTCCTTCATGCAAATGATCATTTTCAGTTCCCTTAAATGGAAGGAATGATCCTCAGAAAGAAAAATTAGAGTACAATTAAAGTGATCTGCTTTTCTCCACCCATCATAAGTGCCTGATTAAAAAAAATGCGATAGCATCAACAATATGTATTTTGCCTCTTTTAAAAAAAGTGTATTAGGTCGAATGGTATGTGGAGAAACTGTTAAATGCCACAAAATACTGTTTAAGACCAATGCATCTGTATTTGAAAACATGGTATCACTTATTTCCTGTCTAAGCGGGTAGCTGTTCAAGAGTCGGCGTACAGCTTTGTGCATGTGGCATGTTCTTTGTGCACCATTTGGGCTCAGTAAGACATCTGCTCCATCATACGTCAGGGACACGTTTGACATCTGGGGAATATACTGTATCCTGCCTTGCAACATTACACACAATTTACTGCTAAAGGTCATTATGTACCCGTTAATCCACTTTTAATTGATATCCACACAAACAACACAACCTTAGGGAAGCTAAATGGATCGCCAAGGCAAAGAGGTATAGAGATTATTATTTTTCATCTTTGGAAATTAGACTCGTTAAAACTCAAGGAAAAAGTTTGAAAACTTGGCTGATGGACTTCGTTAATAAAAGAAGAAAGGAAAAAATACATCAAATTGCCATCTGCTATAGTGTGTCAGGCTTCCTATAAATTACTAAGACCTCTTGCTGTGAACGGTGTATATTCATTATCATTTCCCAAGATCAAGTCAAAGTGCTTTCCGTCTTAAAACCTGACGTCCAGTGCAAATTGATTTCATATGAAATTGCCATGACTCCATAGTAACGATAACTGGATAAACACAAGCAGCTTCTACAGAAAGGCAATTAAAATGGTTAATAAATACATAATTGTTTATATTACACAATGAGAAACATAACTAGAGTGAGCCTGCATAGCTACATGTCTTTCTTGTGTCTTATTTATCCTCGTGCAAAGTGGTTCTTGAAGGACTTCAGCTTGAGTCCATTACATGTGACGCAAGTTTCTTCTTTTCCTTCTGCTAAAATAAACTGGATACAAAACTGTGTGAACCACTTGTCGAGCTTCCCCTTTGTTTCCTGGTCTAATATATGTCTAATACGCTGCAAACTCCAAATTGTCAACACTTCTCTCTCATTGTCCTAATTAAGTCCACCTGGCACTCGTTTTCCTATCACTCTCAATCCATATATAAGCTTCACCTCTCCACAATCTCCTTCTACAACCTCTGTCTGTTCACTACCCTGAGCCACAGACTAAAGTTGCTTTAAACTTTTTTTTTCCAATGTAGCTGCTCCAATAACTTCACACAGCATCGTTCTTCCTAATGTTTTGACCATTTTACCATCACGTCATCTACACTTTTTCTTCATACTCTAGCTCAATCGTATGTTTGGATTACCATTTTGTTTCTTGTGCTGTGTGGGATGATGCTGTTCATACGTTTCACACCTTATATTGTTTGAAAAATAGTCAGTCTTGTGTAGTCTTGTCCCCATAATTCCTCATCTCCCTATATCTGTATCTGTCCCTGTATGCTTAAGACCACAAGCCTCTTTAGCAATGACCTTTTGAACGCTACAATGCCAATTATTGTGTTTGATCATTTAACCCTTATGTGCTGTTGGGGATTTTTCAGCCACTTCAGAGTCTTTTTTTTCTCAGTTTTACGTGACAAATCTTATTTTTTAAACCAATTTTGTGAATATGTTTTGAAATATGAAAAAAAAAAATCAAGAAATGAACTCTCAACATATTTACTATCCTTTCGTGCTGCTCATGGCAGTGAATAACCACAAAATTAAACTGCTGTATTGTTTTTTTTTTTTTGTTTTCCACAAATCTCTTTGTCTACTAAAAGATCTAAGTTTTTTAATCTTGGAATTCTACGCTTTAATTGCCAAGATTTTACATGATGTCACAGATTTAGAAAAAAAAATACTTATATTCACTGAGAAAAATGATTGTGGGCTGGATTTTTTTACCTTTTATCACACTCTTGGACATGTCAAACAGTGACAACATTGGCATTGATGGATATTTAGTTTATGTGATGCACCAGATTTGAATTTTTCTTACTCACTGGGCTATTTTTGGCCCATTGACTACCATTATAACAACCTTTTTGCTTTCTTTTTTTTGCTGGTCATTTCTGTCAGGAAGAGTTAAAATCTGAGATTTTTACTGTTGATAACTATGCAGAACCATTAACCCTTAAGATAGGCCTGTCTAAAAAAAAGCTTAGTTTCTGTCAAGCACAACACATGTGAATGTAAACAATGCACAAGGATTAAAATCTCAAAAAGGAAAACACTGCAGTGGAATGCCATGAGTTTCACATTTGGAGTAATAACTGTATGTTTTTAGAGACAAATACAAATATTGAAAAGCGAACCCAAAAGCAGTAGCAATTCCTTCAAATATCTGACAGGAAGTCTGCGGAGTGACCTTTGTAATTTACGCTGCTCATGGTTTGGAACAGTAGCGACTGACCACAAGGCTGTGTTTAATTGCTCCCTCACTCTCTTCAAAGTAAACCTCCAAAATGTTGTTCGATACAACCATAAACCTCTATCCAGCCGCCTGAGCCAACTCTCCTCTGCTTAGTCCAAGTTTCTTTCAAGATGCGTAATGGCTCCCAGTCACCAAGGTGAACTCGGCTGTCTGTCCTCTGCCTCTCTTCAAGCAAAGGCAATTCGTCTGCAAACTCGGTTCTCCTTTACCCTCAAGTTATGCCTAGCTATCGTCAGGAGCAAGGACCTTTTACTTTTTATCTACAGCTGCTTACTGCTAAATACTGCCTTGTCCAGAAGGGGACAATCTGTGTCTCTAATTGCTGTCACTGAAGCCTAGATTCATTATGTGACTTTCCCATTAAAATGTGAGCATTAATTTGTATAATGAAATATCACCCACTGCAGTGTTCATTAGCTGTGGCCCCGCACTATACGCTGCACAATGTTAGCTACCTAGAAAACTGCGCTTAATTTCACTAATGGATATTTTCTCGCTCACTGTTGGAGGGGAAATTAATACTGTAACATTAGCTCTTTAACTTTTGGAGAAATTCAAATTCACTTCATTCCTTTCAAGCCGACGTCAGAGAGTCATTAATCTAACATTGTGTCACACAATGCCCTGGCCTCTTCAGTAAGCAATGGCATTGTAATGGGATAACGGCGTCGGGATTGAGGCCCGCTCGGTGTCATCCGCATGTCTGATTGCTTTAAATCAAGGCAGGATATTTGGTTAATGTCATCGGTTTGATTGGAAGGGTCTGCAGCCCCTGTAAATGATTTGAGCAGAGCTCCACCGTATCACCGCAATCTTTATGACGAACCTATAACCGATCAGCAAAGAGTCACACATCTTGCAAGTACATCAGACTTGTGTAAATTGCTGCCTCAACAGAACGCAAAGGGTCTGAGTGTTTACAGACATGTGGGCCATCCCGGCAAGCAGATTGAGAGAGAGAGTGAGTTAACAGGGGCTTGGGACGAGGGCCTCTGTTTCCTCTCAGCTGAAATACAGCTCTACTGGGGACCCTTACCCCCCTGCTCCGAGCAGGCATAACTCAACCTCCCTCCACTAGAAACATATTTCTCCTCTCCATCCGCTGCTCTTCTGCTAGGGAGGGAGGAAATAAGCACGCTGCCCAAAGGCTTAACCCCTCTGTTTAAAGCAAACTAAAACACTTCAGTGTGACTGCCTGTCACTACATGTGTTTAACGCCCTCATTCTTGCAGTTATCTAGCTGTACGCAAAAGACATTATAAATATTCCTTTCTTTGAGCCATTTCTGGTAAAATTGCTCTTTAGAGTTCATATGAGACGATAACAAACGCAGAATGACGGTGTTCTGCAGATTTCATTTTAATACAGTACTGAAAAAATAATAACAGTTCCCGTGCTTCCGTTAAAGGGAAAATTAAAACACTGCAGCCTGAAAGAATTAAACATCAGCTCAATTGTTAAGCATGCCTTATAATCATCTTTAATGCTGCAGAGAAAACCTAGCTACAGTCTGTGCTTCTTATTAACTGGGACAAATACCAGCTGGGTGGTCTCTGCTCTTCCTTGCATGCACATACCAAAATTGAAATAACCACTGATTCCCTGTGCTTAGAGTGATTTCCAGTTACTGTGCATTTAAAAAAGAGGCAGGGATCGTTTCAAGGGAGGGAGTCATGTTTCAAGTCTGTTTCTTTTTAACGCATGTCCCTGAATGGTTCAATTCTATCAACAAGACCATGTTTTTGTCATGATGTGATTGTTCCCTACTAACATTAGATCATAATGTGCCAGCACGGGTGGTCTGGTGGTTGTGTGTCATGATCATTTTCCCAATCTAGTCCCTCCTCTTCATCGCTGCTCTTTCCTGTCCAGTTCATAAAAGAAATACAATTAAACTCTCATCATCTCTCTTCACTGGCTCCCCATTGCAGGTTAAAAAGCTATCGCGACTGTACAGAACAGTCACAGGATCAGTACCTTACTACTTTCAGTTATCGCAGCCCTACCAGCCCACACGGAAGTCACCTTAACATTTAATAAAACATGTTTTAATATAGGACATATAAAATTGGCTTTTTTCTACATTAAATGTACATATGTGCATACATACATTCGTCATATTCATATATATGTGTAGACATGTAGGTGGAGATAGAGTGAGAAACTCCGTCACCCAGGAGGAGCTCCGAATAGAGCCGCTGCTCCTCCACATCAAGAGGAGTCAGCTGACGTGGCTCTGGTATTTGTTCCGGATGCCTTCTGAACACCTCCTGGAGGAGGTGTACCGGGCATGTCCCACTGAAAGGAGGCCACGGGGAAGATCCAGGACAGGCTGGAAGAACTATGTCTCCCGGCTGGCCTGGGAATGCCGCGGGGTCCCTATCGAGGAGGTGTAAAAAGTGTCTTTGGAGAGGGAAGTCTGGGCGTCCCTGCTTAGACTGCTGGCCCAGCGACCAGGATAAGTGGGAAAACATGGATGGATAAATGGATGGACGGATGTTTATATAGGCTACTTCTTTGTGGGACAAAGCATTTTGTTATATTTTTGGTATTTCGTTCTGTTCCACTATTTTCATACAAGAAAGAATTGACCTTGTTTCAGGAAAACATTTAAACATCAAAGCTTTCCATCTCCTCACACTTATTGGCCATAATTAAATTCCATCACATGCAAATTACATGTGGTGTTAATTTAATGTTTTTGCACATACATACATTGTTTGCACAACTTTTTTTGTTAGTTCTTAGTTGTTGCCTTGACGATAGAAAATCTGAGCTAGGCACCTTGTTTACGCAATAAAGGAGACATATGTTGTATGGGGTAATATGTGAATATAAAGAAGCAAAATAGGAGGCCTGCCTTATATGTGGCATATATACAGCACATGTATTATCAATTATTGCTATTTAGTTAAGTTAGTAAGTGCTCTTGAAAGAGTTTTTAGTTGCTTTTTAAAGTTTGAAAAAGACTCCGCTTTCCAGATTGGGATGGAAAGAGAATTCTGCCAGCCAGAAACTGTGAAGGAGAAAGTATTGGTGAGAGATTTTTTGCCGCTCTGAGATGGGAATAGATGAGAAATAATCATTCATACAGCATATATGTTGATATATCCTGCTTCTTTACATGCAAGAGAAGCCTGAACTCAGAAAAGGAACACTGTTCGATGGTTCAATCTCAGACTGGCAGTCGATCTCTCTCCAGATTGCTCTCATTCATCGTCCCCGGCTTAAATACATTAAATAATTCATTTATTCTTGATTCTCTAGATTCAAACGAACTAGAGTTCATTTTCCCTTTTAGTTCAGTCCGTTTAGGCAGGTGAGAAAAAACTAAAGACAGGACCAAAGGCGGACTAAAAAAGCAGTCCAAGACCTGCTCGAGGAAATGGTCTCAGTACAAATCTAAATGAACTTTAGAGTAGTTCAATTGTGGAGAGAACAAGACGACAAACATGCTTTTTCAGCAAATTAAGCCACCATACTCGCTTTAGTGTTGCCGCACGCTCTCGCGTGAAGGTTGAGTGGTTTATAATCCAAGCATCATTTGCAGTGTGCATTATAACTGATTAACACCAATGATATCAAATGAACACGACAAAAAACTGTGCTTTGAACATAATAATAAGCCACTTTTCCATTCAAACATCTGGATAAGTGTGAGCCCCTTTAAATGACATCAGCCCCCTGGCCCTTGAATTAAATTCTAAACAAAAAGACTGGCATAACCAAAGGAATTCTGGTAAGCCACTGGGAATGCTGGTAACGGTTACATTGATATAAAATGGTGTCAAAAATCTTGGAACCTCATAGAAACTTCAAGCAGACCACACTTGTGAAGGTTATCAGTCTGTGCAAGAACTTGATCCCCAGGCTCTAAAAGGTGTAAAATATTTTCCATCGACTTATAATTGTCATTGAAAACAAATTGGGTAAATGGGGATTTGTTTAGGTTAACCATAGTAATATTTTATGACTACTGGTGGCTCCATAGCAACCCTACTTTTTACCATAGCAACTATGTTGGCATATCACTATCTTAGCTAAGGAAAGTAGAAAATTATATTACTCATAATGGCATTGAGAACTTTGTATTATCACTGACAGCTACATAGCAACTAAATATTTTACCTTGGCAACCATAATAATTTTAAATGACACTTTTACAAGCCAACATTAAAGTTTGGGTGCAAACTTTAGCCCTCTAGTTGTTATCGTGGTGGTTTCTGTGTCAGTATGGGCCTTATATTAAAGGAAAAGATGAAATCATTGCATTGGGTTGTAGACCTTAAGAGTCCACGCGTTCCACTGGTCGCTGCTGGTTTCCCTTTTGTTGTGGAACTACAGCCCCTAATGGCAAAGTATAAAAAACAGCAGCAGTGTGCAAAATGTAAGGTGACCGCTGAGTAGTTATCATGGTTACACCATGTGTTAACTAGGCCAGCCGCACCTGTGGGCTAGGACAACCAGGTCTAGGACAACTCTCATCATTTCTGTTCTCCTTCATTTACTTGCGAAGTTTTAATAACATGCAAAAAAATTGATTTGTTTACCACCATTAAAATTTCTGATTCAGTATATACAGCACAAGTGCAAGCACATCGAGTTTACCTGTATGAATTCGTAGATGGACCTTCAGATGGTGTGAAGTGCGGAAAGATTTGCCACAGTAGGGACAGTCCTTCATACTTGAACCCACATTCCTGTCCCGGTGCTGAGGAGTAGGGGGCTGGACCGCACTCACAGGTTTTGTCATCTCATCCCCAACATCTAAAATACAGAAAATACAAAAAAATCCTTCATCTGCTTCTCTTCTGTTGTTCTTGATGCTTTCAGCTTTTGATACCCAAATTTGCTAACGCCACACAAAGTCAAACACATCAATAAGTTCACATACACCATTTTCCTCCCATCCTCACCAACCTGACAGAATGCTGACAGTTCAGAAGCTTTCTTTAGCGATATCACCCCGACCCCCACCCAAATAGACTCACATTCCGACTCTTTATCCAGCCTCTCATCATCTCGAGAGGGAAGCATATGGCAGATTGTGTTGAAATGAACAAAACATGGATAAAAGGAGAAAATAACTATGTCAGCAACAAGGTCTTTGGCTCACTGTGGCACCCTGGTTTTGACAGGTGACGTCGGCAGGGAGCTTGATGTGAAACGGTGATAACGAAGGGCCGCCCTGATTGAGCAATTGTCACGCCAATGATGTCTAAGAGTGTCAACAAGTCCACACTTGGAGTTAATTAGTCACTGTGCTTATATGTGAGATGTCAGCCGTGTTACAAGTGAGTTACAAAGGGGATTCTGACTCTGCTAAGCACGTGAGGCTCCAGTGGATAATGCGAAAAGATAAAGTGGGCTTCATGGCATATTAGGGTTGTTGGAACCTATCAACCTGCAATATATCGCGTTACAAAAATGTCACAATTTGTAATGTGGCGTTACCCGGAGATAGGAGTCTAGGTTGTTCACCATGTGGAAAAGGACGAGAAACAGCAGTTTGAAAGAAACAACCTCGTAAAAGAATAGAAAAAGAGCTCTCTCACTACAGAGTACACAGAGACTTCTTCCTTTTTATTGTTTCATGTTCTGAGTGCACAAACTAATCACTGCCCCCTAGTGTCAGGATGATATCATATGCCCTGATGCATATCAAACAACACCTTGGCATTCTTAGCTTTACAATGTTAAAACCTTTTAAATTTGGCTTAAAAATGACAAATGTTAAAATGTTTAAATATGTTCAGCAATTGACCAGAAAATGTTTTTATTTTTTACAATTTCGTTAATAAAATCATGATCATGACAAATCTTATAATGAGCATACCACTTGGGATCGTACTGTGAGCAGAGTGTATCGTTAAACCTATATTTATTACATTAAAACTATTTATTTGAATGAACTAATTAATTTATTCAATACTTGATGTGTTTGTATTTATATATTTTGTATGTTTTTCACTTTTTTTGTTGATGTTAAATCTCATTAAATGTATTTATATGTTTATGTTTTTATGTTGTTAAATGTATTTTATTATTTTTACAATTAATAATACAAAAATGAAGGAAACATCAAAACTTAACAAGACATTCAATTGGTGACGGTATTCATGTTTTCCTTGTGTTTGAAACATTTCCAATAATTGGTCAGAATCGAGTTTGTAAAACTTGTTTTTATTTGTTTATTTTTTACATTTTTTAGTCATATTATGACACATAACTTATCATACCACTTAGAGCTTATTGTGAGCAGAGTGTATTGCACATCTATTTTAGTTAACTAATCGATAAATTTGATGTGTATTTTTTTATTTCACTTTTTTTTTCACCATAAAAAACATGATTCAGATTTTTTTTCACCATCTAATTAAAATGTATTTATTTATTATTTATTTATTTATATTCATGCTATTAAGTATATATATATATATATATATATATATATATATATATA
>SRMA01025911.1:95649-193440 GCA_007224835.1 Danionella cerebrum | reverse complement strand
GAAATATGGGGATACTGGAATAGAAAGAAAGAAAGAAAGAAAGAAAGAAGGAAGGAAGGAAGGAAGGAAGGAAAGAAAGAAAGAAGGAAAGAAAGAAAGAAAGAAAGAAAGAAAGAAAGAAAGAAAGAAAGAAAGAAAGAAAGAAAGAAAGAAAGAAAGAAAAAAAGAAAGAAAGAAAGAAAGAAAGAAAGAAAGAAAGAAAGAAAGAAAGAAAGA
Organism: Danionella cerebrum; assembly: GCA_007224835.1. Lineage (NCBI taxonomy): Eukaryota > Metazoa > Chordata > Actinopteri > Cypriniformes > Danionidae > Danionella > Danionella cerebrum. The sequence continues at coordinate 193,224 of SRMA01025911.1, read as the reverse complement.
AGGAAAGAAAGAAAGAAAGAAAGAAAGAAAGAAAGAAAGAAAGAAAGAAAGAAAGAAAGAAAGAAAGAAAGAAAGAAAGAAAGAAAGAAAGAAAGAAAGAAAGCATTCCAAGCAACTTAATCAGTGTGCTGCTACTTTAAAACTCTTTCAGGGTGAAAAAAAGCCTCTTCGCCTGACATTGATTTCCTATTCATTTTTCCACCCGACCAAATCAACAACAAGTACACCAGGCAATCATAAAGCTGACTTACACATCCCTTTACAGCACCTTCTAAATCCATTAGCATCCCTCTAAAGTCAAACGCTTTGAAAAGCCGTTCTTCCATCACTTACATTAATGAGAATTAAAACAATATGAATGTACTTGAAGATATTAGGAGAATTACCATATGGATAGTCTGATCAATAATAACATTACCAAACCTGACTCACAAGCCTGACACTACAATGTATAATAAATTACACACAGACCAACAACAACAGTCCCCCCCCTTTGACACATATCGCCTTAACCAAGAAACCTGTGCCTTGACAGGAACTGTAAAACGTGGCTTTTTCGACTCAGACACATGGACTATAAATTGTGTGGTCAAGGACATCCTGGTTTTACTCTTACATGCGCTTGTCCAGTGTCTCGGAAAATGAAATAAAAAGATTTATCATGCTGCTCTAAACTCAGGAGAGTCTCATGACTGAGCAACTCCATCAGAATGCATTTCAAGATGCAGAGAGAAGCTTTAAAACTGTCCCTCTTGCCCAAGGTTACATAGCTTTGGGTATCTTTTATTTAACCCACTTTTAAGTGAGTGCTTGAACTGTGAGAGATTTGTTGGAGAAAAATACATAAGAAAAATATAACTACCATTCTTTTCTGACTAAGCCACTACCCTTTTTCCAAATATTTTGATCCATGTGACTTACACAACGATGCACCAATCAAAGCTTTCGATGCAGCTAAGACAATTGGGGAGAATCTTGCAGGAATGGGACAGGCCTGTGGTCAGGTAGTGCACAAAGGAAGACACAAGTTTGTGCTTTGAAAATTCATTTTTCTCATTCACTCCCAAAGAGGATAAACTCAATTCAAGTTGTTTTTCTTTGGGGTTGGGCATAGAAGTTGCAGCAAACCGTGCATTTAAAATGACACTCAGTTTTGATACATATCAATAAGAAATTAATTCAGTAACTGTTTCGTTACGAAGTGCAATTTTTGCTTAAGTCTGCAGTGAATCAGTTTGGAAGTAAAATCCACATTTACAAATTTTGTACTTGTGCGTTTTGAAGATGATGACACAAGCTCATATGTAAAGCTGCCTCTAAATTAAGGTGACACCTACCAGCAACCTTCTAAGAGAAGGTCTTCTTCTTACTTTTTAACCTAAACAGTCAATTGGAACAAGTGAGAAAATGAGGGCTATTGAACTGATCCTTGTGTAACCAGGCCTTTTGCACACTCTGATTTGGGATGGTAACCAGCAGATTGATTGCAAGTTAGTAAATGAATCAAATAGAAAATTATGCATTAAAAATTCAAATTATGAATCCGAAATACGAAATCTAATGTGTATTGTGTTGACTTTTGAAAAGCCCATAATTAATTTTCCAAAGACACAACACTTGCCATGTAATGCAGTTCTGGTTTGTCCGTTTTTTCCCATTCCACGATAAACGGCAGTCGATTTTGACATTTATATTGATGCGTTGGATTTATAGCATTTTAAGGAAAAAATTTTTTACATATTTTTAAATAAATCTCCTCAAACCACTTTCTGTCATAAAACACACTTTTACACAAATTTTGAAAAAAAAAAAATATATATATCTTCAAAGAGTCTTTTTATTGGTTTATTTGCGTATTTTTAGGGATGCACCGATAGCATTTTTTCAAGACTGAGTACAAGTACTTATATTTTTTTTCTGGAACTCGGAACTAAAACCGATTACAGTACTTGTTTTTACAAGTGTCATGTGTCAGTAACAATTTGTGATATGAAGGCCACTTGGAATCTCGTACTTTGGTCGCCAAAAACAATGGATTGGAGAAAAAGAATGAAAATAAATAAATAAATGAAATAAATGTAAAAACTATGAATTGGGTAAGCACCTCGGTTATTTTTTTGTCTCTCATGTTAGCTCTTGCCATTTCTTCCGGTTCTTTGCTGTTAGTGGCACGTTCTCTATGGTCATTTCTGTGTTTTGGTTATTTTATCATACTACTTGTATTAAAAGTGCTACTTTTGTACCTCCCCTTGATATTTTCTGAACATGCCTGCCATCCCGTGGGTTGTCATCACTAATTCTGAAATATTCCCACACCACTGAGCCTGACATTCTGTTGATGAAATTTCTGTCGATGACGTCGTAGGGTATTTGTAAAAACACTCCGATACCAAGCACATGAGCTCAATATCGGTCCCTAGCGCATCCCTAGTATTTTTCCAAGAGATTCATTATAAAGTCTGTTGTGAATAGGAGTGCTGAGTGCCAACGCAGCTGCAGCATCATCACCACATATGCCCTTAATCATGTAGCTCCTATCTTTTTTCCATCTTCTTCGTCACCCCTTTGCTGTTGACTCTTTCTACAACTCCATCTTTCCAGTTCACGGTGTGTCACCCCCCACACGTCTCCTCCACAGACCAAATGTTCAGTTGTGATGAAGGTCATTGACAGAGACCAAGAATCACCAATGAGGAGTTAACAATTTGCCATTTCAGACCACTGTGGCACTTATGACTCAAAGACTTCGCTCTCTTTTATGACTAATGTTATTCTGGCAATTGCAAAAAAATAAAACTGAGCCTTATGCCTTTTACTCTTCCTTATCTGAAGATTCAGAGCAAATTATAGTCAACACATACCCTAAGAAAAGTGCTGGATGACAGGAAATAAAAGTACTATGCTACTAAAAAATAGGCTTCTTGAGTTGTCTTTTTCTTTCCACTGATCTAAAATTGAATCTGTTCACTACCAAGAACAAGCTGTTACTTAAGTAAAACCATGTATTCCATTATAAGGGTTTGATGTTTACAATAAAACAAACATTCATTTCTAGACACATTTAGCCTGTGTGTTGCCAGTTCATTCTTAAACACGCCTCTATTTGTCTGAGTATACAATCCTTAATGCTTATGCTATTTTAGTCTAGCTCGCAGCATTAACTTTTCCCATTCATTTTCCTTTTAAAGATCCTTGTTTCTGGAATGAAGCATAGACGTTGAAATCCTTTATCTACAGAGGCTCAAAATCTCAAGACTAATTACAAATTAATCTGAATCTGTACATCTGAAATAAGAGGGCAATAACTCAGCGTAATAAGATCTATCTTTTATATATTTATAAATAGCTTCATACAGCTTGGTCCGAGAAAGCGAGAAGCGTGTTATAATTGCTTGTCGTCTACACCCATATGGGGACATTGGGGCTAGAGATTGTGAATATTAATAATTGATCATTAGCTTGATATGTGTTCGTGCGCTCAAGTTTGGCTTTCAGAGTTGACTAACTCCATTAGGAGTCACTCCTGGGGCCTTAACGGCTGCCCTGGAAGGTCATGAAAGTCACTGCGGCTTCTATGATCCGCTACCACCATTAGCGTGGAAGTGGTTTAAAGACTAACTACAAGGTTAACCTTTCCATAAATCATCGATTTGACAATGAATACAAAAAAAAAATCTTGACAATCCAAAATAGTTCCTATCAATGCAACCTCCAGCTGAGGTCTGCCTCACAACCCCAACAGGCGAATCTTTAGGCACCTTGATTTTTGTTAACTGCTAGTGGCACGAGCGGAGGAAATGGGTCATTAAATGAAACGAGCCAGGGCCAACCTCCCAGAATCCCAGAACTGTTTCCAATCAGATTGCTTCTTTTAACTGGAGCCAGAATCTCACACAGCATTAGCGTCACGAGAGCCACTCTCTCTCCTAGGCTACCTCAGCTTCAGGCCCCCCTTCTGAAGGCACCAGAAGGCACTAACACAGATCCCCATGCTTTGGTAAAGGGCAGACACCTTGTTGTTGGGGCAAATGCTTCAAATGCTATCCACAGCTCACGGGCACCGCGGGACGTCAGACACTCGATTGACATCCCCTCATCTTTCTCTCGCTCACTCACTCCCACCCATTCACAAGCAGGTCTTCACTAATAAATCTTAGGCACACTGAACACATCATGCCAAGCTTTTCTTCCTTTTTTTCAGATGGTCTCATATTTACACATCTCAGAATAGACGTAGAGGTAACTGCCAATCAATGTTTAAAATATGTATCCAAGAAAAATGTTATTTACCGAGCTCAAACATGCAAATCAAGAGTTCTTCGTTACAAACACTTTTTAGTGTTGAGTAATTTTGAGACAAAAATATAATTTTTGACATTTTTAAATTTAAAAACCTAAAAATGGTTGTATTCAATGCTTAAAAAAGCATAACCAAATGGAACATAAAATTTTTTTTTAAGATTATTCTACAAATCTTGTAGTTGCTACATTCAAATGAATAGCTGAATATTTGGCAACTACCCTCATTTTTTTTTTACCAGCAATTTTTAAATCTCTGGCAACCCTAGCCTTCACTCTCACATGTTTGAGAGTCACGTGAAGATCATGCTTTTCCTTACCAGACACAGCAACAGTGCAACAACTTTAAAGACTACAACAGGGTTTAGGGGGACGTGTGAGCATTTTGCAAGGCCATAGGCCATTTCAAAGATTAGAAGCTGCTGAAATGTTCACAGGAGACAGAATGATGTGAAACTGTGTTGCGTGGCTCTGTAGAACGTGGCTTGCTGTAACGTCTCCTGGTTCAATAGGCTAACTACATTTTTGAGACCTTTGAACTGCTGATTTAAAACATTTAAACACTTTTTAAGTGGCAATAAAAGCACACATGGACAACTTGTGATATATATGATTTAAGTGACGGCAGCCCCTAAATCCGGACTTGAATAAATGTATTGTTTATAAGACATTGCCGCCGGAAAAAGCACTAGACGAGGGGGTTCTATATTATCAAAAATGAGCGATAGCTAATAATGTAAGTTTCAGTATTTTTTTTTTTTGACGAGGCTCCCATCAGTGCACTTAGTTTTTCCCGTGATTCTGGGAAACATGAAAACTGAGATGCACCTGTCCCAGCATCCTGCATCTCTTCGGGGGGATAAGGGATTTCCTTAATAGCAGAGTATGTGTAGTGGAGGAAACCTAATTGCTTGGCCATTCCCAACGCCACCTTTATTTCCCATCATCCTTTGCTCCTGACTGTTAAGTGATCATCATATCAACAGAGAAGTGGGTGCAAGGTTGAGATATTGACACTCTGTGGTCATGTTGAAGAGCAAATACGGGCGTGGTGTAAAGAGAGAGACAGAGAGAGAGAGAGAGTGTGCTGAAAAGGGAGGAAGGGGAGGGGGAGAAATGGACGGATGAAGTGTGGTAACAGAATGACAGTGGATGTGAGCGATAAGATCAATCGGGAAAGATCACAGCATTCGGTAATGATTTAAGCGCCTGGACCGCTCCCTCTAATAGTCCTTGATGGATAACTGTATGAGAGATACATAATTTTTTGACTTGCCATTTACACAGCATTGCACCTGAAAGCCGGGTGGAATAATAGACAGTTTAAAATGTCAAGGAACTAACTAAGAAAGAGAGACGGATCGGCCAGCAGAATCTTAATTAGGAAACCCGGCTAATGGCCCTGGCAGCTCAAGGGAGGGATGGAGGGAGGGAAAGTAAAGGATGTACTGCTCTGAAATAGACAACACTTCCCAGCAATGCTTTGGTTCAATTAGCCAAGGCCTCTCCTTCACGTTTGTAGTCCTTTGCAGCCCTGATAGGCTGACCAGTCGTATTGCAAATATATATCTAGTAGTGAAGCCCATCAAGAATATGCTCTGTCTGGAAAGGCATGTATAGGATTTACCTATCTGTCCCAGAGCAGACCTGCGTGTTGAGCTGAAGCCAGCAGCACATGATTGTGTTAATTAATCTGCCATTGTAAGCAGGGCGAACAGCTGCAGAGGCTCTCGTGGCTGCGTTGTCAAAGCAAAACAATGCCGTGTTAAGCTTCCCCCACTGAATCTTCCCATTACAAAAGCAGTTCCAACACAGGGGCTAAATTCATAAAACCCACAGATCAATTTTTACCAGCACTAATGTCTGACCTTTAAAGGGAAAAGGGTTTTAACATGCTTAATTTCGGCTTGAAATATGGTCAGATATGTGATACCTAGGATTTGTGCCAATGCCCTGGGATTTGAAAACAAACAGAATGAGTAAAAAATGGGTAGATGAATGTGAGAGAGAGAGGAAGGTGGGAGCTAAAGAGGTCTGATCTCTTCAACAGGGACAAACAGAAGAGCACCAGGATACACCAGCTGAGCGCTGGTATTTTAAAACAATACGTCTAACGCGATTAAGAGGCAGCCATCGATCTCTGTTATGTGGATTTAATTTACAGGTTTAGGGGGAAGGGTTGGGTGGAGGTAGAGGAAGGGCTGTCTGTGTTCTATGTTAGCACAAAAATTCCATGGGAGGAGCAGGTGTATTCCAACAAGAAGAGTTCACCTGAGATGGTGTCAAAAAGAAATTGTGAGAAACCACTCGGAAATAAAGAAAAAATACATAAATACTATATACACACACACACATATATATAGCTGTCTGCATCACTTTGAGAAGATAAAGACAAGAATTAATGCAACTGTCCCCTTGCGAGTGAATGATATTAAATGCTTTAGCACAAATCAAACTAGCCTTCTTAGCTATATATATATATATATATATATAGCATATTAAAATGTGATTCAGTTGCATTTTTTTTTTGTTTGTTTCATTGCTTTCGCCATGTGTTTATTTCCGCCATGGTCATGTGATTGAACAGAGCCTGATCAAATGTTCATTTGTATTAGTTTAGTCTTCCTCCTTTGCAGAAGTCTTATGTTATTCAGGTTTTCCCTATATATAGACCAAAAAATTATAAAAATTGGAAAATTAAATTTATTTTCAACAATGGGAACAATTTTAATATACAATGATTAAAAAAAGAGAGAAATTTAAATAAAATCTAATCAATATTTGGTTAGCTTTCAAAACAGAATACACAACTCAGCCAAAACTTTTCACATATTCCTGTCCCTTCATGTCATAGGGGCTCTGTGGGGGCTCACTTTCAGTACTTTGTGTTCTTTTTCATGCTGGGAATAGTTCTCAATGACTGGATGCATGTTTGGAGTCATTTTCCAGCTGCAGAACACATTTGAGTCAAATATTACACCTCCCTGATGGTTTTGCTTGATGGATAAATGACTGCTTGTATTTTTTTAGGATGTGAACACCATTAATCCTGACTTAATCTCCAACTTAATTTGCAGAAACAGAGAAATTTCCCAAACAAACTGCCTTCTGCTAAAGCCAAATATTTCACATAATGACACAACAATCAAATCATCAGTTAATTAAAATAATAAGTAAATAACAAGAGTTAAGGTCACATTGTTATACGATGTTAAAAAGAACACCAAAAAGGCAAGGGACATTCCGTGTGTTCACTGAGGGAGGACTCTGTGGGCTATTTTTGTCAGTGACAGCATAAGGGTCAGACAACAACATACTAGAGGGGAAGATTATGGTGAGATTCTCTTGGTGCTCTGTTGGAAGAAGATGGCACTATGTTGATGTCTGGTTTCCAATGAGATGGTGAAAGGATGCAAAAAAAAAAAAGTCATGGTGCTCACTGGACCTCAACCCAGTCTGCAGTGGGAGACCGTCTGTTTCGGCTCGGCTCCTCCAAAAAGTCCGCCAAGTGCTTTTTAAAGTGATTCAAACGAGAAACTCTTGAGGATGAGCCATCACTTTGATTTATCGAAGAAATAAATTTGAAGATTTATTTAATTTAATATACAGTTATGTGTCACTTTTTGCCAGTGCACCTATACAGGATCCGTTTTCAGATGCATCTGTTGTAGAGGTGTAAAAATTATTATTTTCTTGGAGCATCGCATTGCTGGCAAGCTTGACAAGCAGTATATAAGTATAGTGACTTGTAAATCTATATTACGTTGATGGCTACATTGTCTGAAATTGGTACATTTTCACTCACTGGCCAGTTTATTAGGTACACCTGCCAAACAGATTATTAAATCAGACAATCACAAGGCAGCAGCTTAATGCAAATACACACATTAAAGAATATCTGCTGCAGTTTAATCCAAGCAGCAGAAGGTGGAAGAAAGGTGGTTTAAGGTCACTTCAAATATGACATGGTTGTTGGTGCCAGGTTGTTGATCTACTTGGATTTTCATGCGCAACCATCTCTTGTTTACAGAGAATCGTTAGAAAAAGTGAAAAATATCCAGTGAGCAGTAATTCTCTAGATGCAAATGCCTTGTTGGTGGCAGAGGTCAGAGGAGAATGGCCAGACTGGTTTGAGCTGGTTTGGTAACTCAAAAAAGGGCTCTAAGAGCATCTCTGAACGCCCACCGCATCGACCATTGAGGCGAGCCGGCAAAATCAGCAAGAGACCACACTGGGTGCCACGTCTGTAAGCTAAGAACAAGAAACTGTGGCTACAATTTGCACAGGCTCAACAAAATAGGACAATAGAAAATTTTAAAAACCTTTGGGATGTTGTGGAAAGGGAGCCATTTACACCGAAATAAAGTGGCTGGTGAGGAAAAAAAAAACTGATTGGTCAGGTGATGTGGTAAAACTCAAAGATTATAGGTGGCTATTGCAATTAATTTGAGTTTGGAGGACGTAATGTTTTGAGTATTTAGGGAATGTTTTGGGCAAGTTTTTTTTTTTTCTTGGACTTTTTTCCCTCTTCTTCTTAAACTCTAACCAATGCATTGTTATTTGTTTCCTCTTGTAAGTGAGAAACAATACCGAACAGTGGCTGATAATTGAAAGCAGAATGTGTAGCAGCTCTTGCGAGTGTCTGAGCTTGGCAGAGACACTATAAAGAGGAATGTTTCTGAAGGCTTGCAGATGGAGAACGGTGACATGGTGTGAAAACGCATCTCCAAAGTGTGGCTCGCTCACGCATCTCACCTGTCCGCCACGCTGCATCACAGAGAGCCATCAGATGCTCAGCTTACCGCTAGAATAAGCATGAGATAAGAAAAGCCTGTCTGTTATCGCTCATGCCACACCATACTTTTTAACACTGTTAGCTACGTTTAGGCAGCATTGGGCAACTTATTGCTGATGATTCATTTCTGTGTTTTATTTGAAGGGGATCAAGATTTCCAAATCCGTAAGGAGCTCTCTCAAGGAGCAGGCTTTTCACAATGCTTACTGACAGAATTATTTGGAATCACGATGTACCATTCTAAGATTCCTGCCTACATTCATTTGGTTTGTTGATGGTACTGGTGTCTTACTGTGTTGAGCATTGCAGGGTATAAAAATAAACTTTGTGGAAATAGACATGGATTGACATAGTGCCATGTTCAGACTGCGAGCAGCTTGTGTCTCATGAACGTAATCCAGAAATGTCCTCCAAACTTTTTCCTCGCTCTAAAGTTCAAGTTGCTCCACTTCATCCCCACTTTTTCTTGTTTTGCACCACAATTGACTAAACTGGGCCTCTGGCTGGGTATCCATGAAATGAGTGGATCAGAAGGAAGACAAAACAACCAAATGAAGGTAAACCAGATTTGACATTCTTTCCTGAATCCTTTCTCTGTGTCTTCCACAGAATACCTGCTTCTGGCAGGAGAAGTGCATGAGTGGCAAGATTACACCTCACCTGCACCCGGAGCCAGGAGAGGTGGCATTTGGGGTTATCCGTCCCCAGTGAAGGCCTTGCAGAGACTCAGTCACGGTTTAGCCATGACTGAGGCCTCAAAATGTAAAACCGTCTCGGAACCTGCATCCTATGGGGACCCGCTTTTACATGCGCTCTCAGAATGTGTCTCTAATCCTGCTGTACTAAACTGTGAGCTGTTTTTTTTTTTTTCTTTTCGTTGTTATTTTGTTCTTATCTGTAAAATGTCAAATCTGTCACAATGCCCAAAGTCTGTTCACAGCATCCCTTCTTTTCCATAACGTCTCAAGTGAGAATCTCCTGGGATGGGTTTTGCTGAATTTTAAAAGTGATATTATGAGCTTTGTCTAGAAAGGAGGAGCTTATGAGGGAAGCCAAATGCAAAACAATGCAAGCACCTTTAACAAAAAGAAACAATAACAAGACTTAAATAAAAGAAAACAAATTCTTTATTTTTGTCCTATCCTGGCCTAAACTGTTGTGCATGCATTGGAAAGAACACTTTTAATTTAACATCACTCCTGACACTTCCTTAAAAATAAAACAAAAAGCAGGAAGGGGAAGGAATGTGAAATAAAAAGAAAGGTAGTTGGAGGGAAATGGGGTTGAAGGAAAGGGAAAATGTGAAATGGAAAAGAAAAGAAAGGAGAGGAACAGAAAATACACAAAAAAAGAAAATAATCAAGATGAAGGGGGAAATTGGAAGGTGAATGGAATGGAAGGGAAAGTGGAAGGAAAATAAAGGAGGAAGGGAAGTTGAAAGGGAAGTGAGAAGAGAAAGTAATCGCAGTGAAGGAGGTAAGGAAAAGGAAGGGAAGTTGGAAGAGGGAGGGAAATTAATATGAAATAGAAAAGAAACTAAAAGAAAAGGTAAGGTGGAAGAGAAGGTAAGGAAAAGGAAATGAAGGGAAGCAAAGTTGAAAGAAGAAGTGAAAGGAATGTGAAATGGAAATGAAACAAAAACAAAAGATAAGAAAAGAAACGTAGTTGGAAGGAAAGGCAGTTTAAGAGAAGGGAATGTGAAATGGAAAAGGAAAGGTGGAAGGGAAAGGAAAGGAAGTTGGAAGGGGAAGTGAAAGTTATGTGAAAAAGAAAAGAAAAGCTCCAGTGACCTCACTAAAGAGGAAGTTTAGTCTAAATGACTGTGAAGGTGTGAGGTTAATGAAGCCCATGTGTTCACGTATGTCTACTCAAAGGCAGGGGAATCACAGATGTAAGCTTTTGCACTGTTCTTTAGTTCCTCTACTGTGAATTAAGAGTGTTTGTTGCTTTGTAAACAAACTGTGCTAACAGCTCTTTTCACATGAAAGTTAAGCTCAAATAACATATGTTCTTAACAAAAACAATAGGTGTTAACCATCTAAATTGCCATTGGGGTAGATCTTACACAAACAAACACCAAGCTTTGTTTCCAAGACAACTGAAACAATGTGAATCCTGTGGCATTCTGCATGCTGCCACTTCTTCCTTGCTGTGCGTGAAGCGCCGCTACTGAGACGGCAGGAGTCTGCCTGCTTTTGTAGCAGCCTGCTTTTGGTCAAACTGTTCAAAAAATCATGTACTTAGAAAATCAAACGATTTCTCTCTGTAGTACGAACAATTGAACTTCCATTTGCCAAGTTTTTGATTTTCTTCTTTTTTTTAATCTGTCTAGGTCTCCCTCTCTCGCTCACTCTCGTCTTGTTGTATTCCCAAGCAGCAAAATGAATTCAACTCCAAACCTAATTAATCCACAAAGGTTTCATGTCTTAATCCCCAAAGTCAAGGGGGTTATTGTCCTCACAAATGAGGTCACTGTTTCTCCCAATGGAAATACAGGAACAGCAGTGAGACTGATAGAGGGGAGGAAAGAGAACAAGAGTGGGAGAATGACAATGTTCTTTCTGTTAGGTTTACAGTGGGGCTTCTGAAGAGCCTGACATAGGCTACGTAAATGGGGTCAGACCTGCTTGACTCTGCCTTTAGTTTGGTCTATAGAAGCGGCTCATTATGAAGCAGAACATATGGGAAATTACTTACTTTGACCATTGCAGATTATAATTCTATCCTGAATGCCTTTTATTATGTAAAATAAAAATTCTTAATTTAAACTCTAAAATACGTAAATATGTAATAAAATAAATAATCATTTTTAAACCAATTAAAGAAATACAACGAACGGACGGGCTGACTTTATAGAATTTCAATGGTCAGAAATATATATTTTTTTACCTGTTTTTGTAAAACCCACTTGGTGACTTCAAATCCCAAAAAGTACACCCACTATGAAACGTTACGGTCTGAAACTTAGAGTGTGGAAAGTGGGGAGTAAGCTCCAAACACGCAATATTGTCTATTTCAAATGAAAATAGTGTCTCTTTTTTAACGTGAACATTAAAAGGATAAAATGGACATAAAATGTAAATTTTAGTGAAACATTTGCATATGTAGCTGAAAACCTTTGAGAGATGTACTTTGAGAAGCAAAGCTTGACACAATGAAGTGCATTATGGGATACTCTCAAATAAAGATAACAACATGTGACCTATCCTAATAGCTAAGTTAACAACTCTTTAAGCAATTGCTGAAAGCGAACACACAAGATAAAAAAAATGAAGAGGTCATGACCCTTTTTTATTGAAACTGTGAAAACCATTGCTACTTTGCAACCCACACTACAACGCTACATATGATAAAGGAAGGGATAAAAAGATAATGATTCAAACATAATAAAAAGACAGGGATTCAAATTGGCACATAAAAATAAAAAAAAGGAGCAGCAGACGCAGAACAAAGAGCTGCTTCTTCTACCCACACTGGTTGCAGTGAAGAGGGGGCTCTGTATGAACCCAACATACAACACAGGCTCATTAGCAGGAGCTCCGCTGTTTATGATTACCCATAATTACCAGCACTCAAACGAGACCTAAGAAAAAAATGTAGAGGAAGGAAGAGAAAAAAAGTGATAGAGAGAAAAACAATGTGACTGTAGCCTTGTTACAGGCGTTTTCATTTCAAAGTTCTTTTAAGCTGAAGAAATGAAAGCGGTTTACATTGTCATCCCTACCGCTGTGCTTGACACTTTAGTTTAAACTGACAGTGGGAATTAAAATCTGTAAATGGCTTTTATTTTTGATGTGTGATGTACGATTCAGCTGTCAAACTCACTGTTTGTTGATTTTTATCGGGACGGTTATTACATTTCGAGAATGTGACAATTAAAAAGCCCTCGATCACTCCCTAACTTTGCCTCGTGGTGCTAATCTACAGAGCCGGCAGAGACAAAGATGGAGATGCTGTCATGCAAAACCGATTCTCACTCAAACACAACATGAAAATTAAAAAAAAAAAAACTTGATCAAAAGCAGAAAATAAAGTGATTGATGTCAGATGAAAGTGTTCAAGGAGTGTAGTTTTGATGGAATCGACTTTCAAGATAAACTCTAGTTTCTGGATACAGCTAAAGGGAGATAACTGGAAAATGACGAGGGACACAGCAATGAAGATGATTGTAAACTACATGGAGTGTTCCCACATCTCTGGTGGCAACATATGACACAGAGGAGAAACAATATTTGAAAGGGGGAGAGTTCAATTGTTTATTGATTTTCTAATAGGCTTAATGGCAGATATATAAAGTGGCCAGTGCAAGAGCTCAAATGCTAGGAAATGCAATAAACACCAGCATTCTGAAGCCAACACTTATCTTCTGCTTGGGGTTCTATACTTCCAACCCATTTTGTTTGTTTTATGTCATTCTCTTTTTGCTTCTCACTTCTGTTCACACGTTCCTTCATTCCCTCATGCTCCCTTCTACATTCCTTGGGTTATTTGCTTTCTTTCTGTTATTTACACATTTGCAGTCTTAAAATTTCCATCTACTTTTTTCCAGTCTGTTCCTTTCTATCCACTTTTTGTCCATTTTGTATTCCTCTTCACCTCTTTTTTGTTCCTCTTTATCCCTTTTTGTCTTTTTTGTTCCTCTTCAGATTTTTTGTCCCTTTTATGTTCCTATTCAGCCCGTTTTTGTCCCTTTTTTAGTTCCTCTTCAGGTTTTTTAGTCCTTTTTTGCACCCTTTCCTACCGTTGTTGTCATCCCATTTTATTCCTCTTCATCCCTCTTTTGTCCTTTTTTGGTCCTTCATCCTTTTTTTGTCTCTTTATTCCTCCTCAGCCCCTTTTTCCTCTTCAGCCCACTTTTGCCTATTCCTCTATTCCTCATTCCCTAACAACCACTTTTCTTCCCTCATCTTCCCTTCCTTAATGTTCTCCTTCTTTCCCAACTCACATTTATATACAACACAAGCATCTGCCTGTTTTTGGCTTCCCTATGATTTGAACCCCTGACCTTTCCATTTCTAGGACAATATCCTACAGGTTTATATACTTTACACTCCATGTTGGTTTCCTTAATTAAAAAGAGTAGGCGGCACACCTTTTGGCACAATACATAGAAGTGTAAGGTCCTCAAACCTGTTTCTTGTCTGTCCCTGTCTCATTCCATCTTCTAGGTCATCCACTATCCCTTTCACGTTTTATACCCCTTCAATTCTCTCTACCTTGATTTTGCCCTTCATCCTTTCCTTCACAGATAGAGTGTGTTCATGACTCCTGTTCTCTTTAATAGCTTTAGGAATGATCCCTCAAGACATTTAAGGCACTTTAAGAACAATATCCTATATCTGGCTGTTTGCGCTGTGAGACAGAGGGAAACCTGATCGTGTTTTCCAGCATGTGAGCTATAATTTAACCATTTGTGGCAAGACGCATCAGTGTATCAAAACATGAAAAGAAAATTTGAGTGCCTTGTGCAGAGAGTCGTGGTAACAGCAGATAAACAAAGATATAATCTAAAGTCTATATCAATAAGTCAACGACACCACAATCTACAGTGGTTGTGTACAAATGGCAATCTTTCTAAAGACAGGGCCATTTCTTGAACTGGAATGCCCTGTGTTCAGATTCTGTTTGTGTCTCTGGGTGTATGTGTTTGTGCATAGATCAGTGCGTATGGGTATGGCCTGATATATGGATAATAACACTAATTAGCTCATTTTGTTTGGGGCACAACACTCATTTAAAACCCAGTGGGACCATAAACGTTACCGTCCCTCCAAAATGCTGCCACAACCATATTAATCTCCCCAGCGCTCACTACTAATGGCAACCGCTTCGGGTAGAGTTGCAGGATAAAATAAATAATAGTAATATTTGTGAGTACACATCTCTTGAATCTCCCCCTTTGCCACAGAGAGTTAATATCCATTAATAGTGAAACTCACAACTCATTCTCTCCAAGCACCAATTACTCTATGTACCTTCTGCTTATGGCTACAATCTGAAACGGTGTACGCATAAGGATGCAGGATTCAACCAGGCTGATTTCGACAGTGTTTTCAGCCTTGTGCGGTAATGTACCCATAATTCCAGTGCTTCGCTACAGCTTGCGCTGCCATAAGGCAGCACTTAAGGCAGAAGAGCGGAGCCTGATATCTCAGGCCTGGTAGGATTAGGTGAGTAGACATAGCATCCTGCTAATATACCGAATGTGAAAGCCAAATTCTCAAGGGTGGGTCACAGCAGAATATTTAATGTGTCTGCTTTTTGGACTGCTTTTCAAACATCGCAGCCTGTTCAGGGATTTTCATTGCTCTGTGCTTTTTGTTGGAGATATCAAAAATCAATTCACGGGGCATGGCAGACTGTCGCTCTTTAAGGATCCTCAGATATGTGCGCTCTCCTATTACCTAGTGAAAGAGGAAAACGGCTGTTTACTAGGAACCCACTCGTCACCCATATCAGCTCTGGATGGAGGAGGGTGAAGAGGTTAATTTTCTCCATATCCACGCTGGATATTAGGAGTGTTGATGAGATCTATGAGTTTGCCATTTGCCCATGGAGCGGCGAGGCTGCGGCAGAGCCGGGTACCATATGGCTGGTGAGAGATTTCCTCCCTCTTTTCCCCCTCTCTGCGCCTGACAGCTGGATGCCTGCTAACAGGGGACGAAGAGTTTGGCAGCTGCAAGCTGAGAGCAATGCTTTGATGCCGTGCCGTGGAACTAACGCAAACTTTCTACAGGTAGGTGAGGGGAGGATGAGACGTATAGATGGTGAGTGTGAGAAAGGGGCAATAGGGAGATGCTGTGCCAAGAGAACGGGGAGGAGTGAAAATGCTGCTGGGAGCACATTAAAACATACAGCTGGCAAGTACAAAAGTGAGAGAGCCTTTTTATATCTCTCTTTTTTTTTATTTGAGTCAAAGGGGCTTTCATCATCTGAAAGAAAGCTTCCTTTGGAAACAATGATGCAGGTATGAGGATGTTTTGAAGAGAAAGAATAATACACTTCATCTCCTCTTTTGCTGTTTTAATCATTGCTGAATAAAGGAAGCTGGTGGAACACTGGATTTCACATGACAGGCATGCTCTACATAGACGTCTAAATTGCTAGATTAAACAGGCAATGTTTTTTTTTTCTTTTTTGATATGTGGTTGATGCTGATGATGAGTGTCTCTGCATGGAAGGACATGGATAACTTCACCATGCTGATGAGTCAAATACCCTTCTTTTGGGGAAGCTTATCAGCCCTCTCCTGTGACAATGGAGATGGGTAAAGCATAGACATACTCCAGTCAAGATGCCACAGAGCCCTCCACTCCAGATCAAATAACTCACCTCTTATTAATCACAAAGCTCCCACTCAAAACAGGAGGTTGTCATCTCATCTTCAAAGTGCCACTTACTGTCACTGCCAGAGGTCACAAAACAAAGTGGTGGCCTGCTTTACTTTTGGAGAAACTATGGTAATAACTACACTGGAGATTAGTTTCTGTGTAAAAAAATATATGAATGAAATCATTGCAAAAGATAACATAAACATGGAAAAAATAACATTTCATATACAGCAAAACAAAACTGACTCCATCAAGTTGGTTGTGGCATGCTGGTGTTGGTTGAACCTAAACCCAAACTGTGCTATGTGTCTACAATAAAATAATTTTTACTATAATAAGATTGTAAACAGTGTAAATTGGTTAATTCTAATATTGAATCCCTTCAAATAAACATTTAAAGACTCTCTGAGAAATGCAGTAGTGAGACCCTGGTACCTATATACATATGTAGTATATTTATATGAACTAAAAGAAACAATTGACTTCTTTTTTTTGCTTTAATGTTAAACATTGATTTTTAAAGGTAACAGACATATGCCACTTTTCCACCCGATTTGAGAGATTTTTAGTCACTCAAGAAGGGTCACGCCACTATGGCATTCAAATTCCCCTTGCGTGACATTCTAGTAAATGCACAACTCAAACCAAAAACCTCAAATGAAGAGAAGAAATGCACGACACTAAGCACAAACAGCAAGGAAAAATGGAGACCATTAAAGGGGTTGTACATGAGGTTTTCAATGGTCAAATGCTATGGTGGATGCACAGCTTTTAAAGTCTCTTCCAAAATGGGTATGAAAATGGTACAGAACAAAGTGGAATAGCCCACAAAAGCACGCTGAGTGTTACAAAACAGGTCGGCGGAAAAACAGCAATAGTTTACAAAACCCTGCCTGAAGAGAACTCAAAACTAGAAGGAACTCAGTCTAATTATGCAAAGAATTCATATGAAAGCATTTGCCGATCCTTGTATAAAAGTACTTACATTGCACAAGGTTTCCAAAGTTTTTAAAACACTGATCATAGTACGACTAGTTCCAATCTCCACAGACCAAGCATCAGAGATAATATTATCAGAGATAATATATATATGCAAATTAAGCATTTCAATTAATTTAGTCAAGTAAAACTTTAGCATCAACCTTTTGTGACTTTTGATCACAGTAGATTGTTAATCATGGTTATATATTTAAATGTAACAATTAAGAAAATATTGCAAAAAACACAATTGGGATGGTTCTAGTTAATTATTCGAATTGTCTTATAACTTTAAATGTTTCTAGGTTAAATATTTGCGTTTTCCGCCACTTCAGGGTAATTTTGAGTCCAAACTTGGTCTTAACCGTTTCTCTGTTTCATCAAATGAAATGATTTTTGGTGACAAATCTTATTTGTACACATAATTTAAGAAAATGCTTTGAAGTGTCTTCAAAAACTCCTAAATGTATTCTAGGCAAATTTACTACAATTTCATGTTGTTCGTGGCTGTTATCAGTTCAATATTTATTTTTGTGAAAACCTCTTAATCTACCTTTTTTACCCTTTAATTGCCAAGATCTACATATGGCTACTAATTTCAGGAAAAAAATGGCTTTAATTAAAAAATGTGATTTTTTTTTTGTTTTGTGTCACACCAGATTTTCATTAACACCAGTGTTGTTACTAATGTTTAATATGTCCAAGTCCGCGATAAAAGGTTATAAAAAAAAAAACAGGCTACAATCATTTTGATATTAATTTATTTTTTTCAAAAGCAGTGACATCATGTAATATGTTGCCTATTAAAGGATGGAAATCAAGTTTTTTTTTATTAGAACTGAGGAAGAAAAAGATATAAAAATATGTGTGTATATATATATATATATATATATATATATATATATATATATATATATATATATATATATATATATATATATATATATATATATATATATATATATATATATATAAATTAAATAAATATTACAGCCACAAACAACAACATGAAAGGGGAGTGAATTTGATCAATGCACAAGGGCTAAGCAAGACAATATTTTATTGAATACAAATGGTTATATTTTTAGTATTTTAGTAGACTGTCTGTTGATTTTTTGGAGGCCAAAATATAATTTTTTGCCTTGTTGCATTGATTCAAGTCTGAGAAGTGTTTTGACTTCACTACAGAACTATGTATTGTGCTAAGACAAAAAAAGTTGGCAGAAAAGCATGAAAACAGCTTGATGCAATTTGCAAATGTCCAAATGCAATCTGAACACAGATGTAAACTCAAGTTTATGGCAGGAGAAAGAGAGGGATTGAATAAGCCATATTCACATTTAAAACAACTCTGTTTATTTATATAAAAATGAACATCAGCTATGAAATATTTCCCCAAACTTCATTTTTTAGCCATTCACAAGCCTCATAACACCTACAGTGTTTTCGAACTGCATTCATTTTCACTCCTGCCTCACTTCCGCCATGTGTTCATTGTAGTTCCTCTAGAGCTGTCCCTAGTTCCTCTAGGGTTCTACTCGGGGAGACATTTGCCCAATCAGAGCAGCATGTCATTCTGGATCTTTCTTTCCCCAAGTTGAATTACCATCCAAATGGTTTGCCTTCATAATCTCAGCGTTCGGGTTCAGCTCCAAGAAGCGTATGACTGATTTTTTAATTCGCTCCAAGCTGCGCGTTTCTTTCCTTCTGTTTCTCCATCCCCTCACTCTCTTGTTCTTTTTTCATGTTTCTTCCTCTCTAATTTCACCGCACGGCATAGCTGTCTTTTTCAATCTTTCTCTTTAGGCTTTATTAGCATGATCTGACCATCATTTGCTCATCTCGGCCCTCCGAACCATTCGCGGGTTTAAATGGAGTCACAGTCTCTCTCTCTCTCTCTCTCTCTCTCTCTCTCTCTCTCTCTCTCTCTCTCTCTCTCGGCCCCCTGTTGCTGGCTGCTAGCGGATCGGTGGTGTGGAGTTTTGGCTGAAGCTGAGAGGAGCAGCTGGGCCAGGCTAACGGGGAATGATAATGACCTCAGAAATCTGCTCCTCGCTCCACAACAATAGGGTGCTCAGTCTAGTGGAAAATTGTGTTCATCAGCTAGCTCTGCTCACTTACTAATTGACATTGCCAAATATTTTAAGAACAATTGGAATGCACAGGCTTCTAAAAAAAAGAGAAAAAAAAGAAAGAAGAAAATTAAGATCTTAATCCGAGGACTTTTCTGCCTTTTCTTTTTTCAACCATCTTTCGCCTTTGATTAGAAGATAACTATCGCTAAAATGAAGATGGGGGGAGGAGGGCGAAGAAGAGGCAAACTTTTCATGTCATTATCTGCCTCATGTCAGTGCCATGATGTTGACACAAAGGCTTTTTTATGTGGCCTGTCAATGGGGTTAGTGGAAAGAGAGAGAGAGAGAGGGAGAGAGAGAGGGGGGTAAACGAGTGGAGGGATACTCATCAGCGCATGATGAATGCCTGTAAAGCCCCCATCCTGCCACAGCATGGATATATGAAGAGGGGGGGGACTTTAACACATATGTCTTTCAGTCTAAATAGTGCTTTTAATCTACATAATGTTCTTGATTTACACCTTTGTAACTTGTGTTTACGCAGAGAAACGAAAGACAGAGAGCTGGAAGCGGAGGCAAACGGAGATGGAGGATTCTTCTGTCATGGTATCATATGGCTGGTCCTCCATATTTAATGAGACAAAGGTCAATGTATTCACTTGCTCTTTCACACGGGAGGCACCCCAATCATGCCAAAGTTAACTTGTTCAAACAAAGCGCCCTCCCACCCAGATATGCCATTTGTATGCACTGGTTTGAGAGAGCGAGAGAGGGGCGGTTTCATTCCAGAGGAATTCGGCTCTGACAGAGTCAGACAGCTGTCGCCCTTCACTCACAAAAAAAAAAAAAAACGCAGAACCCTCCAACCTCCCAGCAAATAAACTTTTGTTTTCCCCCCGTAAAAAAATGACATTGTCTGTGACAGTTTCTATCTACTTTGGAGCAAACTCCTTCACAGCTTGGATTCCATGAACATGAAACTACGTTATTTTCCTTTTTTCCTCAGTTTTTTTCCAGCGCATCAGTCACAAAGCTTCATTTCCCCCCCTGAAACAAGTGCATTTAATAGTATACAAGACTGCATTATCTCATTTAAAATGATGACACCTTTCCTGTCAGCTGAAAGACGACATATTGATGCATTTAAAATATTAATATTCAAACTATCTGCCTCCCCCAGTACGACAGCCTTCTGTTGGGGAAAGATAAATATTATGTTTTAATTATAAAAAACATAAAACAGAAAATGAAGAGACTGATGAAAAAGTGCAGCCCTGCCAAGCAGTCTTGTATGCTAAGGTAAGCAATGTTTTGGCAAAGACACGGAATTAAAATCTGTTAAGTGCATGCAGCTTATGCTCCCTCTCTCTTCCACTTTCCCTCTTTCCATCTCTCCTCATTTCTTTTCTCCCGCTCCTTGCTGCTGTCTCCATAACCAAGCAGGGAATCCTAACAGGATCATTAAGACATAAAACAGACTGATAAATGTTTCATAAGGACTGCCCATTGATAGCCTCATAGGGGCATGGTAAGCACAGGGAGATCACCCCAGTTTTTTCTTGTACTCTTTTGGGTAAAATTTAAATGTAGAAAAAAAGGTCATTCTCACTATACAAATTGAGAGGGCGAGAGAAAAAAAGGGAGAGAAAAAGTGAGCATGCGAAACAGAGAAATCAAATGAGCTGCTGCTAAGGGGAAATAAATTGCCCTTTTATTGTTCAAGCGTGCAGAAAAATACTAAGTCTACATTTATCTATGAAACGTCAATCAACAGAGCACACTGACAATTAGCATGTTGAATAGAACTTTTATCATTTAGAGACACCAGAGTCCTGACCCAGTGTACTGAAATAAAACAGTTTAATAACATTTTCCTCACACACCATGGCATTTTTTTTTCAATTACTATTCATAACATAATGACAGCTTTAAAGGAGTGAAGACTGTGATGCATAATCTACATAAAGTGACTTCATGTAACAAACACTATAGAATGCAAGAAACTCTGGACGTAGTGTTTGTGATCGCAACCATAGGTTTATAATAAAAGGATCATGGAAGTGCTTCACTATTGGGTGATCATATCTGTGGAAGGCACGAGGCCGTTTGCAAAGATGCCTTTTTGGCTGGCCAAGATGTCTGACTTGGATCTTTTCAGACTGGTACCACTAAAAGAATTCTAGAAAATTGCTGCGAATGCTGGGAAATTTTCCTTTGACCTAACATGCGGTCAAACCATACCTCAACCTGAGAACTTCATATAATCTTCAAAATGACCAGATTTGTCGAGTTTATCAATCTGTGCTAGAACATGCCAACCACTGTGTGAATGTATTTGAACCCAAAGCTCTAGAAGGGAGTCAATGGCCATTGACAATAAATAGGTGAACGACAACGAAAATGTGAAATATGGGGGTTTTGTTTATGTTGATGATAGTAACAAATTAAAAATATTCATGCCATCACTGACGGCTCCCTAGCAACCGATTTTCTGAACTCTTCTCTCAGCTTCGGTACATGATAAAGATGTTGGGTTTGTTTATATAACTTATAGTGACAAAGGCAACATTATATTATGTCACTGACCCCTCCATTGCAATCTGTTTACCACAGCAACCATTTGGAGGTATTTGGGGAACTTTGTATGTTGCCACTGACTCCTCCATAGCAACCGCAATTTCTACCTTGGCAACCATTCCATTTTGCTAATAAAAAAGTGCTTATTGATGGTGCATTAACAAACCAAAGTTGTAAGTAAACTTTAGCGATCTAGTTTACAATAATGTGCATTTGTGTAATCCTACAATTCTGGGTGCTTAAAAACCTACCCACCTCTAATTGCCCACTATCCAATCAGGTCTGTCTCCATGCAAAGCTAACACACAAACTCAGAAGGGAAGTAAAGGCTGTTTACCTAATTGTAAGCCCATGTAATAAAGGAGACACGGTTGGATTTAATTAGCAAAAAATAACCTTTTGCTGTTGAAAGATACTGATTCATCTACAAAACTTTGATATTGGTTTATAACCACACAAGGTTATGAGTACATCACCACTCATATTGTGAGCCTGAAGCAGGAAGTACAATTCTAATTCTAAAAGGTCTGCAATACAGACTCTTGTATAAGGGTTTAAATTAGAAAGAGAGGGAGATTGACATTTTTAGGAGACTTGAAACAAGAGAAGATGTCTAAAGTGTATTATACAGGCTTCATATAATACTTTTTTTTATAAATCACAGGTGAAAACTCTGATATTATTAAAACCACACTTTTTGTTTAAGTTCACCCCTAACATCCGCATGGAAGCCCATGTCCGCCATGTTAAAAAAGAATAATAATGGCTTTGAAAGTCAAAATTTAGAAATTTAGAGATACAAAAGTTGAAATTTTGAGATTTAAAGTCAAAACTTTGAGATTAAAAGTATAAAATTGACTTGTGTATCTGTATATTGAGTTGATCATTGACATCCAGGATTGCACGCACTGTAGCCTATAATAACCTATTTTCTATGCACAGTCTATATGGTTCATATGAAATGTATATGTAGTTTGTACAGTATGTAGGTGACGTATAAATAATAATTTACTTGAGTTCTGTACACCTTTTTGTTTTCCTTCTTACTGACCTGTCTATTTATTCTATTATTTCCTTTAACAGCCTTATTCTTTTCATTTATGCAGTGTGTTAGATTAGGCGTCTGCGGGGCCAGCAAGTCCAAATTTCTCAAAATGTGACTTTTAAAGAATTTTTTTTTAAACTTAGCGGAAATGCATAAATAGAGCTTTTTGCAAGGTGAGAGGTCAGAGGGCATGAACTGCACTGAAGGTGAACAATGGGGAAAAAAAGGCATTGACATAATTTTCAAGGTTTCTAATTAGCATGTGTCAGTATAGCATATTCTGTCCTAATTCCAAAGAGCAAACGAGAAAATTAAAGAAATGAGGGATGAGAGAAGGACTATTTCTTGTTCTCCTGATTGCTGCTTTTGTCGGTGTAGGAATGATAACAGTCATGGGAAGTAAAATCGGAAAACTTTGTTAAAACTGTGTCGGGGAATTAAACGATTGATGCACGGCATGACACTGTTGCCACAGGTCAGAAATCATGAACAGGTATGGTTTTCTGTGGCTCACTTTGTATGGCAGTTTAGGTTATTTAGACTTTAATTACACCACAATTACATTGTACACCAAGTCTCCATGTGTAATTACTCCAATTTGTAATTGTGTAATTAGATGAATATCCATCCTTTATAACCTAAGGCATCCATTGGCAAATCCAATTTCAATTTGTAAGGAGCAAGTGTTTCGCCCAAAACGGAGGCAAGCTGTAAAGACCTGGGGATATACTGATAATCCTCGCCATGTTAAAATGCTCTTCCTCTTTACAATATTTAGACATGGGGGATTTTGAACTACAGGAGTTCTGAGCCTTTTTTCACTGTAGAAACTGAATGTTTGTGAAGAATTACCTTGTATTTCTCCATACATATCACTATTTGAGGTGTATTTTTTTTTACCTAGTAGTAATAATTTTTATCTTTTTGCCCAATTCATTGAATGATGGCCATGAGCTACCATACAACTTTAAATTTGGAAGTACTTGTGTATCACTCTCTGATTGGTACATTTAGACATTGCCTGTCTGTAATGATATGTAGTAGACTGAGGTTCATTGGGACAATAATGTTGATAAATGCACAGATAACCATCACTGCATGCTTGAAGACTCCACTTATAGCTATCAAACAGGAGGGGACAGATCTCTCTCTCTGATGCTTTCCTCTGGCTCAGTTGGTAGAGCATTGCGCTAATAACGCAAAGGTTGTGGGTTCAAATCCCAAGGAAAGCAAGTACTGTACAAAAATGTGTTCATTCTTTCAAATATAAGTCGCTTTGGATGTAAATGTAAATGTTGTTTTGTCTGAAGAAGTAATACACAAATATTATTCTTGACCTGGACCTATTCCCCAAGAGCTAGTTCCAATAAAAAGTAAATAGACAATTTTATCCCCAAAATTAAATAAATCATAGATTCATGTGCAGTTTGACAACAATATTTTTGTGCATTCTAAACTAGTATCAATGTCCCAATAATGAACTCACCTATTTTCCACCTTAAAGTGCCATTTTTAAGCAAGTTCAACTGTTATGAGTTTCTACACTCACCGGCCACTTTATTAGGTACACCCGTCCTACTGCCTGTTGACACAAATTTCTAATAAGCCAATCACACGGTAGAGACTCAATGTATTCAGGACTGTAGACAAGGGTAAATGACGCAGATCAAAGTGACCATCAAAATGGGGATAGAAAGGTAATTTAAATGACTTTGAGGTTGTTAGTGCAATATGTCTTTCAGATACTGGTGATCTACTGTGATTTTCACGCACAACAATCTCTATAGTTTACAGAAAATGATCCAAAAAAGAGAAAATTTAAGTTCTGTTAGGAAAGCAACTATAACTCAAATACAGTTGCAGCAGAGCCGTTGAATGGGCTATAGCAGCAGAGGACCACACCGGGTGCCACTCGAGTCAGCTAAAAATCTGAAACTGAGGCTACAATTGGCAAAGGCTCACCAAAACTGTAGAATAGAAGACTGGAAAAAATTTTGCTTGGTCTGACAAATCTTGATTTGTGCTGCAACATCCGGATCAACATGGGTCCAGTTTTGTATAACGTTTCAGACTTATGGTGGTGGTGTACTGGTGTGAGGGATATTTTCTTCCTCCCTTCAGCTTCTGATGGGTACCCTGGGTACTTCCAGCAAGATAAAGATAAGTTTTCAGAAAAAGTCTAACCTGCTACTAGCAAGGTGTACCTAATAAAGTAGCCAATAAGTGTGTGTACACTTATAACTTATAACAGAAAACGTATAGATGTATACAAGAGACCATATTCTGTGATGGTCTCTCTCTCTCTCTCTCTCTCTCTCTCTCTCTCTCTCTCTTTCTCTCTCTCTCTCTCTTTCAGTTGTCACTCAATGTCTCACAATAATGAATTCAGAAACACTATCAGGAATGAGTTCCCCTTGTTGATGAAGCCCAATTCAGACTGTGGAATCTGAAATAACAATAGATCCACTCGTCAGTCAAGCCAATCTTGTAATGGTAATAAGAAATAAAAGAGAATGAAGAAAATGTAATAAACTAAAAAAAATAAAGAGAAGAAAAAAATGTAGATGACATGTTCAGAGGCTGAAATTTCTATTGCACTAGAGGCTTATTTAAGGTTTATTATAAAGTGAAGAGAAGGCCTTTAGAGGACATTTATGAAGCAACTTTTTCTCCTTTTCATCTGTCTCTCTCTGTGTTTAAACAAGTGCGGTGTCAAAGACAAAAGCAATCGTGTCGACCTTCTTTCACAGTTGAGATGTTATTGTTGATTACTGTAATTCAAGTTTAACTCAAAATTGCAGTGGGTAGGTGGTTTAGAGGTTGGGTGAGCTTGTAGAAGGGAGACAGGGATTGAAGGTCCCATATGTTAAAAGAGAGAAGGCAGATAAAAGGCATCTTAACTCAACGCAATGATAAAGGAAGTCGTTTCTCTTTGGGTTTGTGAGTTATTAAAAGTAAAACAGAGGAATGGCAAGCCACATCCTGTTGCATACTACACAAACATATGCGTTTAAAATGCATTCAGTGTATAAAAAAGGCCAACATATGCATATTCATAATTACATGTTGACTTTTTTAACTAGGCATTGTTTTCAAACACATAAAAATATATTTAAATTATTTTTTTAACACGTATTATGATCTAAATGAATGCATGAAACTGCATATGCATGTATACTTTTCACTAAAGAAACCAAAAGCTTGCATTACTCCTCCAGAAAAGCATGCTCCTTTCTGTGCATGTAACCAAAGAGACATGAAGGTCAGTCTCAAAACAAGTGGAGGGGGTGGCATTATGCCCACTGCACAGTTAGAGCACCTTGCCCCTCCAGCTGAGCTGTGCAGCAAAGTGGGATTTTAGCTGGTGATCACACTCTACCTCTGACGCTACCTCACAGACAGGGTGAAGACAGAGAGAGAGAGAGACAGAGGGTGGTGTCAAAAATGTACAGAGGTGGTTCAGCCAGTGGCAAGTCACAGAAAAAGATAAATACTTATGCAGATGGTAATCTTTTGTAACTAAAGGTCTATTTTACAAAATGAACAGGTTTTTAGTGACTAGTGAGGATGGGTCAAGAACACAAATGCATGTGGGTCATTAGTAAATGACTAGTGCTACAGATGCTACACAATTACAACACAAATCACGTGATGTTGAAAAAGAATTAGCCCAATGCTAGCTGACAAACCAAAAAGGGAAAATTCTAATGCTAGAGGAATTTAGCTTTTTTTTATAAGATTTTTTTCTCAGTTTTTTAAGTGTTTTTAAAAGTGTTTTTTTTTTCCTCACAAATTTGGGGATTAAGGATGAATGGGGCTGTCACACTAGTGAAAAAAAAATCCGGATTCCACTCCAACAGAAAGTTTATCAGGGAGAAACTTTGACTTGGAATGTTACATCACATATTGTCAGATTAGAGAGGTCAGATGCTTGAGCTTTTTGATGACTCACTTTGAAGCAAATGTTATTTTTTAATGGTGTTAGTATTTCTTTATAGTAGATTAGAGTGTACATTGTACTAATTTAGATGAGTTATATAGCAAATTGTTGTGTGTTTTTTTTTTTTTTTTTTAATGACACTTCATTCCGTGCAGGGTCATGATGGAACAATCTGCATGGGGTGAAATTCTACATTGTTCAGGAGTAGTGTGAGCCTGGAAACCTTTGAAATATGACAGATCTAAAAATAATGGCATTAATTAATTAATCCTCAATAAATTATTCTTTTTATTCTGCAAATATGGATAATGGCATAAAGACATCCAAAATATTTTAAGATTTTTATACAGCATCAACCATTTATCGATCTAAACACACTATTGGGATTCATTTATTTAGAGTAATAGCATTTGTGTGATCAAAAAAGAAGTTGAATGTATACTTCTCATGTTTATTCTTCCTTTGCCAAAAAGAATATAATTTAGTGGAATGGTGCTTTGAACCCTACACAAATTAGCTTCAACCTTCATGAAACATAGGATCACAATTATTAACATCATTTTTGCTTGACTGTTTGTATACATTATACACATTTTAAGAAAAACAAGAGTATTTATGTTAAGGGGAGTCTGCAAGTAAACTAGTTTATGACCACTATCCAGGTATTTTTTTTAAATAAAAAATGAGAGTTAGTGTAAAAGTGAGTGATAAAGCAATCAAACAGTAGGACATTTAGAGACTGGGAGAAAACATTTAGCAAAGGCGACATTGGCAAAACATCACACAGCCAATTCCTCATATGTGTAATTGTAAAAGCTGCTTTACTTGTGTACAATGAAAGCTAAGAGAGTGCTGTAGAATCAATAAATAAATCGTATTTTCATTTTGTGTCTCATGATTGGGTTAGTGCTTAACATTTTTTTTATTATAACACACTAATCACTTTAATTCCAAACACCCTGCCAATCTAACAAAAGCTTAAGTGTTTAGAAAATGCCATGAGCTAAATCTCAAAGTACTAGTAAGAGAGATGCAAAAGAAAGAAAACTTCCTACATTAATATTCACTGGATAATTGCTTCCGTAACATATCCTCCTCTCTGTTGAGAAGTGTTTAGGTTTAATAGTCTCTGTAAAGAAAATAGGTTTTATCTCCTTCTCATTTTCATTAATTCCTAATTGGGGTGGGGGTTGCCTGTTTTTATTCCATAGATTAAAATAAACATAGCCCACTGCATGTTAAAACTCATCTCTCTACATGAGGGCGATAAGGACTGGGAATAAATAAACAATTTCTTCTGTGCGGTTGAAATTAAGTTGCTTTGAGCCTTAAGCTAAGCCACATTTTTTTTCTTTTTTGATGACTTAAAAGCACATTTTACCCAGCAAATGAAGTTCGTTTTTTTTGACCTGCTTTATGTGTATATCTTTAATTAGTGTCTTGTTTAGCTTAAGCTAACTGATTATCACATAGACGTGACCTAATTAACAGCCAAGCTGCTGAAGAGTGGTGTACCACCCCAAGGAATGAGAAAGTTACCTTAAAAACTTCTGTAATCATTAGCTGCAGCTTCACTTAATCTCAATAAACATACATTTTATCTAACAAGCTGTGTTCCTGCTTGGGAGGGGTGTCGTCCCATTGCCTGATTGTTGGATGTTCAGTTGACAAGTGTATAAATGAAATTGTCAAAATCCAGCTCATGGAGACTGGTGATGGACGTGAAACATGGAGACTATCTCTATGACTGAGTAACTGAAGTGTTCCTTCATTAGTAATAGCATCTCTGATTAGGCTAATATATTTTACTTACATGTTTTATGTTTTCATCATTATTAGTTATTGTCTTGTAGCCTTAAAGTTTATCACTGCTCTAGAAAACAAAAAGGTATTCACCAACAATGCATGCAAATTCTTTCTCTCTGTATTGCTACACCTTATATATTGCATTTTATAGTTTCTGTGATTTGAAAGTAATAGTACTAAAAAGTGCACTGGGTCACAAATGTTCCAATAAATATGTTATTTTTCGTTTAACTCAATGATTCGTTTCTTACCTGAAGATGGAGAGGAAGGGTGGGGACTGTCATCTTGCACACTGCCTGTTTGGGAGTGTCCACCTCCAACACCACTCTCCTCTGTCACATTGGATGAGCCTGGGGTTGTTGATCGGCTGATGGACTGGGATTCAGGGTCACTGGCTGATCCACGCCTTTCATCCAGAGACTGCTGACTGCTGTCTTCTTGGGCTCGACGGTCCTTGTTGTGTACGCGGGAGTGAACTACCATTTGGTGGTAGGTTCTAAAGACTCTGCCACAGTCGGGACACTCGGTTGCTTTCTCCTTCAGGCTGGCTAGGTTGTACTCGAGCCCTTGGCCTATCCCAAGACCACCATGGTGTGATAAAAACTCACGATGGCCATCAAAGCTTACACCCTCATCTTTTAATGACACAATTCCTCCACTTGTTTTCATTCCATGAAGGATATCAGGATGATGTTTCTGCTTGTCACTTGAGCCTATTGTTGGGTGCTCAAGTTTATCTTTCCCAAAGGGAACCAACCCAGCTGCATTTGATAGTTCATCTTCTTGTCCATGGCCCCCATGGTGCTGCTCTTTTGGCATGAATGAACGTTCCATAGCCATTCCTCGTGCCATAATTTGCCAGGCTTGATAACTGTTCAGGGGGTCCATCTCTGCTACCTTAGCTGCAGCTTGCAAGCGCTCCATACAGCTTGATTTCAGAGGTGGAACTAGGTTCAGGCAACCCAAGAGTGAGCGCTTTTCATTTTCCCCTAAGCCATGCCCCATCCCAGCCATTGGGCTCAGAAGCTTTCCAAGCATCTCCTTCTCCTTCAGTGCTAAACCAGCTTTGGCCAACATCTGCTGCTGGTGCTCAGCCAGACCTTGCTTGTCAGGTGCAAGGAAGCCACTTTGCAAACAAGAAATGTAACGTGAATACAAGTTTGCATGGGCCTCTTGAGCAAGGCTGCTCATGCTGTTCATAGAGGGACCATCTTCGTCAACAATGGGGGGCTTGTTCTTGATAGCCAGCTTATTGAGATGAACCTTCATGTGATTCTTTAGGAACCAGGGCTCTTTGAAACGACGTCCACAGATCTGGCAGCAATGTTCAAAAGAGTCCTTGTGCTTCCTCATGTGGCCTTTTAGAAACCAAGCTTGGCTGAAAACCTGGCCACAAACTTCACAGCGAAACTCGTTACTAGGCTTCTCTCCACAGCCAGCCCCTGTGCCCTGCCCCTGGGCTGATTCAGCTGTGATGTGTGTCTTTTCCACATGACTGATGAGGTCTTCTTCTTGGGATGCAGCAAACTCACACAGGGTACACTTGTAGGGTTTGTGAAGAATCCGAATGTGTCGCTCAAGCTCCTCACGTTTCTTAAATTTACCCTTGCAGAAAGTGCATCGGAATCCTTGGGCAGGGTTTAGGCATTGTTCATCTTGTAGGTTGATACCTGCGGGCTTGGGTGAGCCAGATGGCTGAGTCAGTCCTTCAGGTGGGCTACCAATACTGGTTGGAGTGAGTAAGCCACAGGCAGAACCCGGTTGTTGCTGATTGTGTGTCTGGATACCCAAGTGGGGTGGAAGGGGTTGAGCGGGCTGCAGCAAGCTGTTCCTCATTTGTTTGTCACGCAGTATGGCCCTTTCTTCAAGTTCATGAAGAAGCCGGTTCTCCTCTCGTACACGACCACGACCCTTACCAAGATTTCCCAGCTTATGGGTGCGGAGGTGAATCTTCAGGTTTCCTTTTTGAGCAGCTCTGTGATCACAATAGGGACATTTGAAAGGCTTCTCTCCAGTGTGTGTACGCATGTGAAGAGACAGAATGCTGTTGAAGCGGAAGCGCTTGCCACACAGTGGACAGGGATATTTGCGGTTCTTGCGTGCATCATCTTCAATGTCATTCATCTGAGACATGATTCCTAAGTTCTGACCGTTGAGAAATTGTTGCAAATCAACACGTCCATTAAGACCACTTAAGGCCCCAACATCCATGTCCCGGTTGAGCTGGTTGGCCAGCAAAGCCATCTGACTACTGATTGGCTGACTAGCTAAGGCAGCATGAGTTTTCTCGTCCAGTGGGGTGGCTGCCTTTTCCTCTGGGATCTGCTGTCGACTCTGTAGTTCAGGAAAGGCATGGCCCAGTTGAGCAGTCAGCTGGTGAAGTTTCTGACTGATTGGGTAGCGACCATTAAGGACTGCATTGCTGAGATGGGTATCAGCATCCTGGACCA
The DNA here is from genome assembly GCA_007224835.1 of Danionella cerebrum. Lineage (NCBI taxonomy): Eukaryota > Metazoa > Chordata > Actinopteri > Cypriniformes > Danionidae > Danionella > Danionella cerebrum. The sequence continues at coordinate 161,928 of SRMA01025911.1, read as the reverse complement.
CCGAAGAAACACCAAGGCACAAACTAGAGTCGTCCATCCTGTAAGACAAAAGGCATAAATATGGGTATTGATGTCCAAAGGTTACCAGTAAACAAGTCAACGACTAGCCTTAAGGCATCACCTATGGACTTGTGTTACCATTGTGCTCAGCTAACATGAAACCTATACAATACAAACAATTAAATGTGAAATGATATGCCATATGCCAAGAACAAAGAAGCTAATACAAACAAAAAACTGTTTGTAGCACACATCACAATTGTCTGAGATCTGTTCATGAAGAACACATACTGTGCTCTCAGATGCCATGCAAAATAGGCCTTCTTTCTTATTTAATAAAAAAGGTATAGGATGGTGAGGGTCATATTTCCATGGTATCACAATATCAATTGTCAACTATTAACTTATGTAAAGCCAAACCCTTTTTATTTTTCATGAAAAAGGGTGTATGTAGGTATTGAAACAAAACATTGATATTGCCTTTTGTGCGGATAGGCATCTCAGATTATATTCAGTATTGTGTGGCATCGGAAATCACACCATACGGCAGTTAATTCAGTTCATTCTAGAATACCACTTTGTGTGTCATCAGTCTGGATTTGGTGTGTTGAAATGGTTAACAATGATGACTGCACTTCAGTGACAAGTGTGAAGAAAAAAAAACAGTGAGTTCAACTCCCTCTGATTTATGAAGTACTACATGTACTCTCACACTTGAGGAGAGAAGCTGCAACTCTCAGAACTTTTTTTCTCCAACAGTAACACAATTTTGGAAGCAATAATTACCCAGTAAACACGGCAAGGCGCTGCATAATTAAGCTACTTGGTCCCATCCTATCAGAATCCCTCCAATTACACGCCTTAATGAAATGGAGCAACGGTATTGTCGTGAAGCGGTTGCAATACTACAATTATGATATTAACAATAGCACTTAAAACCAAGGGGTTACTCCAGCAAACACAAGCCCTTATCTCACTGCTGCGACACTTGTCTTGGTGCAATTTTCCATTAAGAAGCGCATTATGTTTGATGCAAATCATTCTGTGTACACCTTCTTTTTTCTCCCTCTCTGTTCTCTCACTCTTCTATGGCTTCCGATGAGAAGAAAACAACAGTTGGCATTATTGAAAGGGTTCCCAAAGAATCAGAGGCTTCCCAGTTATTTAAAATGGCCACAGTTTGCCCCAATGAACTGGCTGACTAAAGTGAATAAATGAGCACTGCAAGACTTGTGCTTATTTAGCATGCTTCTCAGCATCTTAAGGATGGATAATGATGTTGCTGCATTCCCTCGCAACTGACAGGGTCAAGCTACAGAAACAATAAAGTGAGTTTTGCTTTGGTCAACAAAATATAGTATAATGTCTCATTAAGTTGATTAGTATGCGGCTTGGTTAGAGTTGCTATGTGCTTTTCTCCACAAGACTATGAATTTGCAATGGATACTCGCTGGTCACTTTTGAAAAATAATAATAATAGTCATAATCATATTAAAAGAAAGATCACATTTTTGTCTGATTTTGAATAAACCATACTAAGCATGGCATCAAGTACAATTCATTATGTGCTATATATTATATTATAGAGTAAAGCAATCTCACCAATAAAAGTAAAGTTACTGTGCTGTAATTATTATATTTAACTGGCTTTAAGTGGTGAAGAGTGGAGGAATCATATGATTTGTTCAACGGAGCCAAATAATTTTAAATCAGAAGCAGCGTGTTGAGCTGACAACAAATACATTCGATTGAATTAATAATTTATGAGGATTAAAAATGATTTTATAAAAGGCAAAAACCATCCAGTATCTCTTCTTCTACTTTCGGCTGTTCCCAGTTTAGGGGTTGCCAAAGCGAATCATCTGTTTCCACCTAACTCTGTCCTCAGTATCCTCTACTTTTGCACCAACTAACTTCATGTCCTCTTTCAGCACATCCCTACATCTCGTCTTTGGCTGTCCTCTTGACCTCTTGCCTGGCATGTCCATCTCCAACATCCTACCAAAATAACCATGATCCCTTCTTTGAACATGTCCAAACCATCTCAATCTGGTCTCTCTGACTTTGTCTCCAAAACAACCAACCTGAGCTGTCCCTCTGATGTGCTCATTCCTAATCTTGTCCACCCTTGTCACTAAGCATCCTCATCTTGTCTCTTCTTCAATTCCAGCCCATACCTCATAGCTGGTATCACTACTGTTCTGTACACCTTTCCCCCAAAAAAATCTAACCAGGTTGATCTGGAATTTCATATCTCCAGAAAAATCACTCAACAGACTTAGTCCAATCACTTTTTCTGGAAATCTGCATTTCCGTAAAGTTGTTGTGAAGTGTAAAGTTCTTTCAAACTTCCTCGTAGATGTCGTTGTTGACCTTGGACCTCAGTGGACCAACACCAGCAGATTTCACCCAAAACCATCACTGACCCCAAACTTTACACTTTTACCTCAAGAAACAAATTCTGTGCCTCTTCCCCTAGACTCTGTAATCTTGATTTCCAAGGGAAAAGCAGAATTTATTTTCATAGAACATAACTTAAAACCACTTAGCTGCAGTCCAGTTTTTTCCTTAACCCAGGAAGGACGCTTCTAATACCAACTCATGTTCAAGAATGGCTTGAGACAAAGACCATGATAGCTGAAACACGTCTTGCACACTTCAGTGCATGGTGGCCTTTGCCTTCAGTAGGCCACTCTTTTTACATTTTTTAAATGGGTTTCGTTTCACAATCCTCTCTATGGTATGGTTATCCTTATCGTTTGTATACCTATTTCTACTACATCTTCTCCATCCTTTCTTCTCTCTAATAATGTGCTTGGACACAGAGCTCTGTGAACATGCAGGCCATTTTGTGTGTTGGCCTCCTTGTGCAAGGTGTCAGTGGTCGTCGTTTGGGCAACTGTCAAGTCAGAAGTCTTCCTAATGGATGTGTAACCTACAAAACTACAGACTACAAAGATCATTAAAGTTCCTTGCAGCTGTTTTGAGTTATTTAGCTGATTAGAGTCGGGCACCATTTCTAACAATTTCTTTAACTGTCAATTTTAATAAAAAAAAATAATAAAAAATAACACTTGAAATATTCCAGTGTGTGTGGAATGAATGTAGGTTACACTTTTTGAATGAAATTACTGAAACAAACTTTTCATTATATTATTATTATGTGATTAGCACCTTTATGAAGCACAGACTGCCCTGTGATGGACTGGCGACCTGTACAGGGTGTACCCCTGCCTCTCGCCCAATGTGCGCTGGAGATAGGCACCAACAGACCCCTGTGACCCCAAAAAGGGAATAAACGGGTTGGAAAATTAATGAATGAACCCCAAACTGTGAAGAAGACTTTAAACATTGCTGAAAAAGTCAGCCATTTTTTTTGTGCAGTAACGTTCTGCACACATTTTAACGATGTGTAGATGGTATTGTGAACTGTTAACTAAATTTGAAATAAACAAAAAACATGACCATATTTCTTGACAAAGAGCGTTCATCTTGATCAACACTTGAAGGAACGTGTCTGGTGTGATTTTCAATTGCAAAGAACACACGCACACACACACACACACACGCACACACACATGCACAGTGGAAGCCAGTGGGCCTGAAGCACATATTTGCTGATGTTCTTGTAAGAACTCTAATAAGGACCGCCTGTTCTTTAGCTATTTACTCTTCCTACGCCACATCGGTTGCACTCTTAACACTCTGAGCAGAAAAGGCCAATTCCAGTCACTGTTAAACTCACTGTGGGATGCTGCTGAAAGCCATCATTCTTTTGTCTAGAGCTATAACTCTGGGGAATTTCAAATCCTGGAATCTGCATCTGAACAATACACTGTAGGTGTATTATGCATTTAAAGACTGGCTGACTTATAAACACAATCACGCATGTCAGTATGTGTGCTGCAAATTATACATAGCTAAGCACTTCTGTGGGGATTTTTGAAATTCAGCAGAATGTAATATGAATGCAAGACAGAATAAACCTTGGATGCTTTGCCGGGTCAACTTATTAAAGCAACATTCTTCAGAAAAAAGCCCTGGAAATTCTGCATGTCCTCTGTGTTCAGTGTGATCCCTATGGCTGCGGAGTCTCTTTCAGCTGTGAGTCAGTCGTCCAAAATGCTTTTCTTGCAGCGGGTTCTAAGAGAAAAATAACATGGTGCAAAATGTGTCCCGTGCTCGCACCGTTCTGCAAAGGAACTTTATGATTTACGATGAGAACCTGCTCATTTTGAAAGATAACTGCTTGCCCTTTTCTTCAATGTTATTTCCTTTTTTATCTTTAGCGTGTAAAAAAGACAAGACAGACAAAGGAGCTTTGTGAAATGAACTGACAAATTCAGTTTGTTTTTGAACATAGACTTTTCTGATGACTGTATGCAAATTAAGTGCATTAATATGCTTTCCTTGCTCCCAAGTCATTTCACAATTTTTTTTCCCTTAAAAGGGCATTTCATATGGTTAAAGATGAGTTTCATACATAATATTACTGCAGAGGCAGACAAAGTATTTAGCTAATATGTGAATGCTGATGCACAAACAACAGTAAACAATAGCACGCAGTCTGCAATATTTTAAAGAGCTTCTATAAATAAAAGAAGAAGTGAATACATTAATAAATAAATTTGATACTGGGAATACTTTAAGAGAGGCATCACTACGGAACAATTATCAGTAAAGTGCATATTTTCCACAGTATAATTAGCAGAAACTGCACGCCAAAAGCCTTATCTCAGGCGCAACAAAGTCATTAAAATCTTAATACATCTGCTCTTAAACATCACCATGCTTAATGCGTATCTGAGAATGCCTCCGAACCAAACTTGCAGAGTGGCAAACCAATTTTGTCTGTGTTTTGTGGAGAAAAAAAATGCAACTCAATTTAAATTCGGATGAAAGATGAATAAAATACGGTTCTTCACATTTGCAATTGAGTCTTTGTTTTAAATAGTCCTTGAAGCAAATCTAAAAAAAAAAAAACCTTTAAAATGTCTACATTGCAAGATTTTTGTCTGTTGTTAATTGTTCTGCGATGCATTGTATTTTCCTGAGTTTGTAGGACGCCTTGCAAAAGCCTATTTTTTTCCGCTGTTAGAAATACTAATGTCTCACCTATTTGGATCAGTGCCATTGAGTCATGGCCCACAGCATGTAGACCTGACAGCAAACACGGTGGTTGCTCCTTGTCCCAGACCCTGTCCCCATCTTCCCCCTCATATCCAGGCTGGGGCAGCTGGGTTAGGCAGGAGCTAGACGATGCGATCGAGTCTCGGTGGCTTGATACTACCTGTCACATGTAGTGTAAAAGCAGCAGCATGTTCTAATTAATGCGTGCACCGCTGCCGTGTCTCATGAAAAGCCACTGAGACTTCCTTTAGTGCACTGTCACACAGAGCCCAGCGGTATGCAGCTTTACAGTCTGTGGTTAATACTCAGTCTTTCAAGCACCACGGCAAAACTACCAGTTTATGTATTTTATTATATCACAGCATTCTGCTCTTTTCTATGTTCTGCAAACCACTTTTAAATGAAAAGGCTAAAGCACTAGGCTAACAACTGCCCTTTTTACTTTTCTAAGCATAACCATTATTTTTTTTAGTGCAGATAGCTTAATATATACAGGTAGCATTGGTTTATTTTTCACATCAATCTGTGTGCAAATCGTTGTTATTTTCAACCAATTATCGTTTTTAACTGATTAGTGACCGTTAATATGAAAATGAGCCTTGTATGAGAATGGTATGGAGTAGTGCTAGATTTTTAAATGTGCAAACGTATATTTTAATATATACTGCAACCAGTGCAGCAGAACATTTAGATCACAACAGACACAGAAGTTCGAATGTGCGACAAAAACAACATTTTTAGAAAAAAAAAAAAAAACTAGTGCTGTAAGAATTAGCGTCTCAATGCATCCAATTAATTTTAAATATGTAGCACATAAAAAATGTACGCAATTAACGCGGTTGCAGTGTTTTTTTTGTATTGACATGTGTGCAACGTGCAAGGAAGTATGGATAAGACCAAGAAAGGACTTTTTGTCACTGTCTTTTATATTCACGCCTTTATTTTCTGCCTTTTCGCCAGTTTCATATTTCCCTGTGTTTTTACTTTCGTCTTGGTCATGTGATCGGAGTTCCATCATATGTCTGTCCCTTCCCGTCTCGCTTCCTATTTAGCTTCATTACTCCCCAGGTGTTTTGTGTTGTCCTGTGTGAATATTCCGGTGCCTACTTGAGCTTGGCAGGGGACCATCGTTGATCACTACAGATTGCAGTCACGCAAGCCTTCCGTGTGACTATAATGAGTTCTTAAACAAAGCCTGGTCATTCGGTCATAAATTTCCATTATTCCTCCTCCTTTGAAGAAGTCTTATGTTATTCAGGTTTTACCTGCAACGGTCTTTTATGTTTGTATTACTTCAATAACATATAATAAATATAGCGTTCAGTCCAAGAGTTTATTGCAGGTATGTTGTTTACACAAGAAAATCTGTGTTACAAGTTAAACCAAAATTTCAATAAACAATCAGATTTATAATTTAAATAGTTTCTTTTTGAATATTTTTGCCAACTTAATGTACTTTTCATGGCCTTCTCCTTCTTTTTTGCAAAATTAAGTGTGCATTTTCAGAAATATGTAGAGTCAATAAAAATAAAGAGTATTTCTCAATCAAAAAGAAAATAAAAGTATAGATTGCAAGACCATTAGCTGCTCTGTTATTGTGAAGCTTTATCGACCATGATCCATGGACTAATTACAGCAGTAGTTGATTTATTAATTATGAAAGAGGTCACTGCTATTGCTAAATCAATCATTATTTACAGAAAGTGCAAAAGTCAGATTTAGTTCCTCTGAATCATTAAAACAAACAAGAATGAACTGGTTGTTTGAAAATGGCTACCATATGTTGCATATTTAATGGGAAGAAATGGCACGGCATGCCAGAAAAGCTGAAATCATAAACCCATGGATACAGTTAAACTACTGCACACTTATCAGTGAGGTCCAATCTGTCCCACTCTCTCTTTCTGAGCCCTGTTGCAGGTGGTCTTCAGAATAGTTCTAATTAATCCAATAAAACGCAGCTTGTTTTTCTTCCTCCCGATGCTCTTTGACTGAACTGGATTATTAGTGGCTGTAATGAGGCATTAAGCAAAGGTTCCCAGCACAGAACCGAAACGGAATCAAACACAAGAAACGCTCGCAGCCTGAAAGGACAAACTTGTTCTCATCCAGCAAACAACTTGCTGCATGATGCAGGCTGTTTTCTTAATTGTGGTTAGACAGTATGCGACCTAATTACACCTAGTTTATGGGTTTCGGTGCAACTACAGACGAGTCGTTACAACACGCACACACACATTATGCGTCCTTCCTCTTTACACAGCTCCCTTCTGTTAGCTCAAGCTGCAAAACTCTAAGAGTCTCTGATGCTGTCTGTCTCGCACAGTATGTCATTGAGAGCATCTTAAGAGAACTTTTCAACAGGTAGTTCAGCTTTCAGCTCATTTCCACAGATCAGTATGAGCCTGCAAAAGGATGAGCTGAGAAAAAATGCAGCGCCTTTTATCCTGACAGGCTTGTTGGGATGCCAGGGGAGGGGAGATCAGGGGGAGACCAAAGAATTCCCACAGTTCATTGTATTGGCCTGCTGCATCCTCATCTTCATCATCATCCAGAGCCCTCCTGAAGCTCAAAGGCTTTCTTTATGTCAAACGTTTGCAGCATTATCTCGGAGACCAGCAGATGTGCTCAGTTTTGCGTGTGTGTTTCTGTGGGAGAGGTACAATGGTAGTCACAATGTGTCGAGGCTCCTGCCTGTAGATCTCAGACAGTGGGAAAAATGATGGATAACTGCGAGTATGTGCAAAACCAGGAATGGGCCCATGCATAAAAAACTGAAGCAAATCAATGCAAAAAAAAAGCAGTGTAGTCCTTTGACAAATGTTGGAGGCTAAACCAGAATAAAACACATTTAAAGGTCAATCCATTGCAGTTCTGAGCACCACCTCTTTATAAATTCAGGTTATGAATTTTGTGCTAGGGTCATCTTTAAAAATATATTTGTGTATAAACTTTCTATAGTAATCATGTTTTTTTTTTTCTTAGCAGACCTCACACATGAACCCAACTTTATCAGGCATTTGAATAGAACTGTGGAAAAATAGTTTGTACCCAAAATTCGACAAACCAAATTAATTTTGTTTTTAATTAGTTGGTATGCGCACTTCACTATGGTTTGACCCAAATGTGTCCCACATGGCCAGGGGAGTGAAGCCAAAACGTGGTGAGCGCCCCCACGGTGCTGCCTGCAGAATCATTTCTGGCCAGCGCAAGTCTAAAGCTGAACTTTAAAACTAATTCAGAATGTGACGTTATCTTCAGAAATGACATTATTTACACATTTTTACAGATTTTCTATAGTTATCTATACAGTGAACAAAGTTCAATAGTTTTGTTTTGGTTCAAGTTTATTTTCATGTGGTTCATGTGTGTGAGCCAGACATGAGGCGGAGCTCTGAAACCATAATGATTCCGTTCTTATCAGGAAGTCGTGTGTGTGTCTTTCAGGAGAGCTCCACAGTGACTTCATACAGCCCAAAGGCAGTAGGTGGTGTCATCCATATTTGTCGTCCAAACCCATGGTATCGTGAATGGTGAGCTGCACATGTATGCACGGTTCCGCAGGCTGACGTGTGTTTGAATCCCGAACCCATCATCATTCGCCCTCATTCTCCCTTTCTCGACCTGCTTCTCTTCCTGTCTAACTACTTTCCTGTTTGTTCAAATGAAGGTAAAAAAAGACCAAAAAAGAATCCTAAAAAAGAAAAATATATGATGTGACTAATTCAAGCTCTCTTGACAAGGTTTACTGTTTGAAACCAAATTTGTATCATGCTGGTAATAATGATTGTAAAAAGTATTTATAAATCATCTAATCTGATTACAATGGCATAATTGTCTACTTTGAGCTGTCTAATAATCAGTAAAGTATGCAGTCTGCATAGGGCAGCAACTTCCAGAGAGGCACCATTATCCCATTTGCTCACAAGAAAAAAAAGTTGATATAATAAAAAAATATATTGTTATATACTAATATCTCCATGTATATTTTATTTAGAAAAGTGATATAAATTCAAGCTGAATCCATCTTCGCATAGACACACCGGTTCACTTTAAAAAGACGCAGTGTTTCCGGCAAAAGCTTCCTGTGTTGTATTCCCGCTTCTGAACAAAATCTGCGGGATGTCTTGTTCACGCCTGGTTTATTTTGTATTATTCATCCGTTTGGACTATATCTGAGTGGATTTTTTTTTTTATTTCTATCCAGGGCAAGTTTATAGTTTCAATTTCAAGCTTTGAACAGTGCATGTGCTGTTATAAAGTCGAATATTTTCTAATCGAGTTATAATGTAAACACAGTGATTCACAATCCAAATTATAGGAATTTTACTGAAATAATTTTACTGTAGCATTTTTTAATTATTCTATCCTGAACTTGGCTTTTTTGAGGGAAAATGCATGTAGTGTTTAGTACTCACAAAAAGTGTGTGTTGGGTACAATTTAGGGTTACATTTCTCATTTTCTCTTATGGGTACATTCAAGAACCATCTATATGCTTAATTATGTATAACTGTCTATCAGATCCCAAAATGTAAGAATATTTTACTGCAGCAATTTTATGTTATTGCACCCTGAACTTGTTTTTAAGCACAATGAGTGTAAATGTGTATAGGGTTCATTTTCATGTTTTTACTTAGTTAAAAACTTCTTTACATCAATAGAGTAAGTATTATTGACTCAATCCAAATAATAACAATATTTTACTGTAGGATTTTTCAGTTGGCTTTTTTGGTGATAAAAACACATAAAGCACTGCACTTGGCTTTTTGGTGATAAAAACACATAAGGTTTTTGGTACTCAGAAAAAGTGTGTCTTGGGTACATTTTAAAGTTCCATTTCTCATTTTCTCTTATGGGTGCGTTCAAGGACTGTCTATATCCTTAAAGGAAGTATTATTGACTATCAGAATCCAAAATGTTAGAATATTTTTCATCAACATTTTTAAGTCATTCCATCCTGAACTTTGATTTTTTTTATAAAAAAAAAAAAAAAACGTATTTATAGAAATTGTACCGAATGAATATGGACACTTGATGAGGATCACCCAGGGCTCCTCCAAAAAGCCTATCTTATAGTTTTAACAGTATTGTTTCACACTTACCTAAACTAACAAAGTACTGTATATGAACTTAATTTAACTGCCTGCTTGTATTTTTTATTTATTTTTAAATGTTGTGCCCAGCATTATAAAAAAATGAATCTCACTAAATGTTATTTGGAGCTGTACCACAATCACTTATTTGAAGGTGACAGTCTGTTTTCTCTCGACGCCCTCTCTACCTCTAAGCCGCAGCGAACAAAGATTACCTCTGTGAAAAACTTAAATGTCAATGTAACCCCCAAATAAGTGAATATCAGAAATAATTGCTGTTTTCTTCTGGTACATGCTGGTTTTGTGCGTATGAGTTTTGCATAATGACTCCAACAAGGGTGTTGTTTTGACAGGTGCTGAAATCGAGTCGAAGGGAGAGGGAGACAAGGTTCAATTTAGTTTGTGAATCTTTTAATTGTTGCATAGCTAATTAAAATAAAAAGGAAAAAAATATATATATAGATGTGGCTAAATGTTCCTGAGTGTTTGATGCGTCTTGTTGGTATACAATGGTTCAGAATTCTTCCGAAGAGAGAGAGAGAGAAATCTGTCGCTACTTCAACATACTTACCATCTCATCATAAGCTTGTAGTTTGGAGTTTTCACAAAACAAATGTATGGCTAATTAGAGATACTCATTAACGGAGGCAAGTCAAGTAATTATTTTAAATCATGCTGCTGTTAATTGAATGATTTTTCAATGTCTTTTGAAAATATCTTTTTTTGTCCCTTCCTCCCTCCCCCTCACGAAACAAAGAAAGATGATAAGACTATAAGCAGGTACTGTAGCCATATGCTATTGAATCAAAGAACTTCTGTCATAGTAAATGGGCTTTTTAAATATTGAACCACCTCATGTCTTTTTAAATATTCTTCATTCTGTCACTTTGATAAACTCCAACAAAAAGAAAGTTTCACTTTTACTGAGAAAGACAGTGTTATGCAAGCACGCTCTGTCCATAAAGCACTTTTTTTTTAAAAAAAAGCAGGCTTCTCACATCCTGTTTAAGCAAGCCACTAATCTTATCAAAGCCATCAGGAAGTCAGAGCTGAGTGGAAATGCTTCTGACTCTTTGTGCTTGTAACAATATATGTTTTTTCTTATGTATGTAAAATTTGTCTTTGTCTTCTGCTCCATTGTTTGTGTGTGAATGTTAAAGGGAGATAGGCCTCTTCTCTTCGTGCTCGCTCATCTCTGCTGAGAAACAGAGGAAGACTGTGGGTGCTTTATGTTAAAAACCTCTCTTTATTAAGAGAAAATTATGTGCTTTTGAAGGCTAATTGTAAGGGCAGGAAATATGTGAGGAATGGCTGGACTCTGGAGAGAGGGTGGAGGACCTGAGGGAGATCAGGGCACATGTTTATTTATCACGATTTATCGGAAATGGTGAGGCCAGAGATCCCAGCAGGATCAGAGACAGAGAGAAAGAAACACTGCTCTACCACTGGTCGACCAGTGCTTATTCTGGCCATTTATTTCCTCAAAAATGTAACTAAAAAAATGGAAACTCAAAATTGAGTTTGTATGCTCTACAGCTACTTATTGGAGCTGGCTGCCTGTCTAAACTATGTGATTGGCGGAGAAGGGATTTAGGTGACCAAGAACCCACCATTCACTCCATCTGGGCTACAATGTTTGTATACAGACAACCAGTCAACCATCTCTGCAGCAACTTAAAAGGCCTTCATGGTGGAAGCTGCTGATTTGCCAAAAAGCAAAAAGCAGATGAAAAAAAATATTGTAACTATTTGGAGTCAATACTGTGTGTCAAGTTTGCAGACAACTAGCCACTGCTCATCACCTTAGGCATGGTGATGGCAACTTTATGGTTTGAATGTTTGTTTTTTTTTTTTTATCTTTAACTGGAAGGTTTTATGGAAAGATGAATGCAGCAGTGTACAGCTGTTTCAGAATGCTCCTGACCCCAGACTTCATCTTTCAGAACGACCCTACGCACACATCTCGTACATCAAAAGAGTGACTCCAGGCAAACTTAATGAAAGTCCTTTAGAGGGTAGGCATTTAAAGGTTGTGATTTCAGGGAAACGTTTGTGAACACTGTATTGAGGAAAGGGCAGTGAGTCCTTATTTATTTATTTTATCAGATATAATAGAGATTCCAAATATCCCCTCACTCAATCCCCCGTTATTCTTCCCCTGGTCAACTTGACACATTCTCATCCTCTTCCCTGGCCTCTTTGACCTTGAACATGATAACATAGTCATCCTCTTTCACGGAGGCAGCTGCAGTGACCCCAGTCAACAGCGGAGAAACCAAAGGGAGGGAACAGAAAGATATGTTCATAAAGCCAAGAAGGCTTAAGTGAAAAATGACTTCCCTGCATCCATCAGTCCCATGAGAGATGAGGTGGACATGTAGCTCTGGATGTGTTGTGGTATTAGACATTTCTAATGTTCATTCATCTGTTCTTGCTTCCCTGGAGCTGCCATGTTAACTCATTACTACTGTTCTTGTGTAGTGATCCTCCTACAAGTGTTGCTGCAAGGTCATGACCTCTGTGTGAGATTTGGCAGTCAGAAGCTAAACCTCGTCTGAGTGAGAAGGGAGGCTTTTGTTGAGTGCTTTGAGTTCAAATAGATAGAAGAAATATTAAGTTAACTGAGAAAAAAAAGTGGTAGTTTACATTTGACAGGAGTCATTAATATCAGAACAATAATCAACATTCTTGTTTTAAAGAAAATATCCCTTTTTTATACATTTTCATGATATGATGCACATCATAATATTATGTCCATGTATTACAAGTTTGCTAAACTATGCCTAACCAACTATTGAAATTATTTGTACAATCACTGGAAGAAAAAAATATTGAAAAGTTTTGAGGCCGCAAAACTAAGAAGGCTAGAGTCTCGTTTGATTTTTGTTAGAGCATTTACTATCATCCACCCAATAGGGGGCAGCACAAATGTTTGTATTAAGTCTTATTTTTTACTCTAAGGATGCATAGAGCTTGTTTTGTAATGTTCCTCCTGTTTCTCATGTAAAATGTGAGTAAGGGATAACTGTACTAGTAAATAAAACAGAAACAACATTTAAAGAAGTTTCAGAAGTGACTAGAAACACCATCACTAGCAACCAAAGATGTCAATTCCTAGGTGATATATCCCACTAATTACAGATAAGGTAGTATTGCAATATATTGTTACACACCTAGAAATTTGGCTAGTTTTTAAAACCACAAAATGTAAGAAGTGAGTAATGAAGTATCTATAAAATGCTCTATATTTATTCGCAGGTATTTTTGTGCTATTACAATTATAAAATAGTTGGCTAACATATTATGGACACAAAATAGATTTTACCATTGCTGAAAAGAAGATACAAAATAAATTGTTGAGCTCTAGATATTAAAATTTAATGAAATATGCTGCCATGGTGTTATATGGTGTTACAACTTCAGCTTTGTTATGCAAAAATAAATGACCTACTGTACACCTATCTTTAGGTACTGATTTGCCATGGAGATTATTTAAAAAAAAATAAAAATAATATTTTTGATTTATTTTTTTTCTCAATAATTCAGACTCATTTAACCCTTTACAGGCCATTTGTGTTTGATGGAAATTTATTGATATTGATTACACTGTATATTTTTCTGTATTTCGATTGGTGCCTTATAAAGAGTTGTTTAATTTAAATAATAAAAAAATTGTAAAACAAAAGGTGTGACACCTGTTAAGAACGATCGCTTTAGTTCAGCTCTTTTCTTTTCATTGGCTATGACAAAGCCTATCACAAACCTCTGCACTTCCTAAGTCTCCAAGAAGAGGCCTCTGTCATCTCTATATTCTGTTTAACACATACAAACAAGCACACACACGCGCACCCCCCCCACACACACACACAGATGCTCACCCTTAACCCCAAAGGCACCTGACACCAGCACTCCACAAACATCATCCCCATCTAGAGAGCTTTAATCGTTCACTCTCCGCCATTTCAGAAGACCCTGACTCTTGTTTGTGCAGCCCCCTCCTATCCATATTTCCCTCCCTCCTTTCCCCCTTCCTCTTCCCTCTCCATATTTTCTCTCCTGCATCTGATTAAGTTAACAATGTGGCGTTATTTGCATGCTGATTTGGCGAGGTCCCTTCTCCTCCCTGCTCGCTCTCACAAACACAGGGGCTGGATGCTGGTAATGTGATAGCACAGCAGCCATCCGATGCAATCTGTACCCCTCCTCCAAACCCAGGTGTGTGCTATCCACTTCCCTCTTAATTCCCTCCTTGCTCATTTTTAGTCCCTCTTTATTTTTTCTGTCGTTCTGTAAGGGTTGCATTATAATCAAATCTGGTGAAAAAAAAAGGTTGGAGGATGAGGGGGGTGGGGGTATCCTGTCTTTTTTATTAATTATAGACCGCAGCTGATGCGAATGTATTCCGAAAGCATCTTCAAAATAGGTCGGCATACAGTTTTCTATTCTTATCACATTTAAATGTCAACATGGTGCAAAGCTCTACAAATTAGTTCAGGCAGACTTCAACCCCCATTTAACATTTAAAGCTCCGCTCAGTAAGCCCCCAATGTGTGATTCAAATCAGTTTACACACACATAAAAAGGAAACAGAGCGTCTTTCAAACTTCTCATTTCAATACTGATATTATTGCCAACCTTTTGCCAGAGAATAGGCTGGGAGAGAGGGGGAGCGCACGAGATGAAGCAACAGAAACAATGCATTATCTTTCATGAATTATATATCCGCCTTCATTCTGAGTCGAATCAAGGATTTTTCTGAGCCTATGCATATATCCTAGACAGGAATGAATAAATCACGATAGTGGGGTCATTCATTTTTACACGCATTGAGAGCCATATCAGGATAATAATGTCCACATAAAACACTCACTCTGCTTCAATTCCAGCACTTCCAGAATTTCCTACATGCACATGGAAATGCCATAAGAAGAGCATTTTTTTATAGAATCTTGAAGGATTTTGCAGTGAATTCAGGGATGTTTTCTGACCACCGAGTGAGAAACAAGCTTGTTCACTTTACCGCTACAGGTCACAAAGCTAATGAGTTCAGCAACTAATGACATCTGTTGTCAGAACACTTTCCTGCAGAAGTACAACGCTTGAGTCCAAGCACCACTGACTGATGCGGTCTGAGTTGACTCAGCATTATGTGGCAGAAAAGCTGGGAGCCCGAGGAACAAGCTTCACACCTCTGGTTGCTTATGCAAATGAGCACCAAGCCTGACCCTGCAAGACTTCCCTAGACAGTCCCGAAGGAGTACTTGCTAAGAATACGAGCATAGGGCAAACTCCACCTCCTTCATTACCTTAAACCACCTATCACAGTGCATGTCACCATCTGCTGAGAGGGGACATCTACAGACCTCCCTTAAGATGAGTTCAGACATCATGCTTTTCAGAACAGTCGTACCAAAGATCCGTTCACACTGCACAACTGTCTGAGGCAGCATCCAGTCATGGCTGAATTGACCCTACGCGCCTAGATCGGATTTCACACTGGATGACTTTAAAAAGAATTGCAAAGAGCTTTGCCCATGTCTCGCAACCTAACAATAGAAAGAAATTCTTTGAAAACAATGCAAGGCGCCGGACTGAACTGCAAGACTATTATCGAAAATTAGTGCGTCCAAGTTTTTATTTAATTTCTATTGTCCAACTAGACCAAAAAAGAAGCCCCTTTAAACCAAAACCAATGTTTATATTGTCACCTTTGTATCTCTTTTGCAACTTCTTGTTGCCCTGGATGCCGCTCTCCCATTGGCTGCAGGTAATCACAGACTTTTTTTTCAAGTCACGAGTGTGACAGCTCCAGATATTTAGCACGTCAAATAGCTCACAACCAGCCTGCGACTCTCTTCGAGTGAATTTTGGCAGTTCACACTATGGGATATTCACACAAGGGCACACGCCCCATTTTGCCTGCGATTGCGGGCAGTTGCATGTGATTTCTTAAAACTTGACTGCTATTCAGAATCAGGGATAAAATCGTGTAGCTTGCCCAAGGCTACAACGGCAGAATGGACCATTGCTAAAATTGTGTCGCCAAGCATCCGGATATATGACGACCAACTCCACCACTACGCCACTTGCCAACCCATAAATTCATAGCTACAATTTGCCAGCT
The DNA here is from genome assembly GCA_007224835.1 of Danionella cerebrum. NCBI lineage: Eukaryota > Metazoa > Chordata > Actinopteri > Cypriniformes > Danionidae > Danionella > Danionella cerebrum. The sequence goes on along the minus strand of SRMA01025911.1, from coordinate 145,580 downwards.
GTTTTCCAAGAACAAGTGATATATAGCTAAACACTGACTTGATGCAAATATCATATGTACAGTGTTTACCATTTTAATGCAAAATGCCACTTTACAAATATAACTAAGCAAAGCTCTTCAGACAGACCTCATTTGTTCTCTTTGGCTGGAATGGGACATTTTAAATGTGCAATAAAGGCTATTTGCTCTAAATGTGCTGTGGGTGTGCCTAATATGTCTGCAGCCAAATGTCAAAAGAGTTATATATCCTTTACACCCAGAAATGGCCTGAGGGCTTTAATTGACTATGTGTAAAGGGAGTTGAGGAAGGGTGAAAGAACATGAAAATTAATATTGTTCATTATCAGGAAAATAGTGCCCAATAGCTCTCCTAAACTTGGCAGGAAGTGAAGATTCCAATGTTAACGCAGAGTAGAGTAATTTCTATAGTGAACTTTCCATAGCGCTGATTCAAAATGTCATATAAGGATGCCTCCTTTGAAAACATGTTCTGAATAAAAATATAACTATAAAGGCATGTTTTATAAAACATGTTCCAAAAATGTCCCTTTATATATATTTATTTGAGTGAGAAAAAAAGAATATTTATGGCTCTCACTAACTTTTAAATTTGATAAATCTGGGTTCACCCTTCCCAAAAGATAAGTATTATATGAAGTTAATCAACGTCTGCTTCACTTCAGTTCTTTATAGAATCAAGTCGCTGATGACTTGCTATTAACTTTAAAACGCAATACTATACAATATCTCTTTCAGTCTCAACATACCATTTCAAACCTGCTTTTCTCAACATCTGTAATTTCCCCACATTTTGTGATGTACTCTGCAACCGTCTGGCGATTTCAAATATTTATCAAATGGAGGAGGAGAAGAGAGAGCCCTCTCCATCCCGTTACAGTCATTTACCAATTATTTTGAGTACCTGCTGACAGGTAGGTGTCACAGTCAGCTCCCCTTCTCTAGTCCTTCTCCTCAAATGATTTGCCTTTCCCCTGCTGAGGAGGAAGGCTGGCTGGCAGGGGAAGTGTGACAGCAGAGAGCTACTGTGGCATATACTTTGATTCCGAAAACAACTAATTGAAATTTTGAAAAAGATGTATATAATAGTTTTATATGTACTTATACCCATAGTGAACTTCGTTAAGACCTGAGTCTGTGTCAAAAACAAGTTAATTATGGGACAAACACGGCTAACCAACAAAACACCAATCAAGGTGAGAGAGAGAGAGAGAGAGAGAGAGAGTTGCTCTGCTTACGACTACACATTTAAACTAGAATAATATACTTTACTAATATAATCTAGAGGAGATACCAGCAGCAATACCCCAATAGTAAAAAACATATTTTCAAAATTTTCTGTTCCAAACGTTCATAAAGCACTTCAGTCTACTGGCGAAAAACAGATCTGATATGGCACCTCTTGTTCATTCCAATATGTGATGTCTTGTTGGCACTTTTGACGTAATATCGAGGTGCGTCGCCACACAAAACTTCACAATGAAAATTCTGGTCAATGTGTTTTTTTTTTTTTATATGGAAATCTAAATATAAAGACAAAACAACATCGATATTGATTCCAGTGGCTTGTAAAACAGTGTCAGAACAAACATGCACATTTTGGAGTTGCTGCCTTGAAGAGTGTAGTTATCTACTGCCCGATTAAGTGATACCCGATGACTTTTGGACGTCTCTGCTGGACTTTATTCACTGCGATCAGCTAAAATTTGCCTGATTCTGGTCTGTCTTTGTTGAAAGGTTTAGAAAAGATTTAAAACTTTTGCTGCAGACGACAGCTGGCCTTTTCCCCAAAACCTCAAACCGTTTATCGCAGTTTGGAAAAAAAAGACACATCAAGATGGCAGTACACGGCTAGTATTGGGTTTTTGGAAAAATTGATTTTCAAATGAGAAAAAAATGCACTTCATATTTGACACTCACTTATTTTTTTTTTTTAAATACCGTTTATCACGTTTTAAAGCGCTGTGATAAAGTATACATTGATGTAAAATGTATCTGATTAGTTTTAAACCCAAACCCCAAATAACACACAGAGAGGAAGAGACTTTGTGGCTAACTAAGACATCTTATTTCCCCCAAGTGTGGTGAGGCATGGAGAAGGTAGATGCCTACTGTGAGATGTAGAGCTGCTCTTCCAGAACCACTGTGTAGTTCTAATCCCACATCCTAGCTATGACCTGCACAGACTGCTCTATGATGCTATCGGGCTCCGTGCAATGCACCTCTAATTGAAAAAGGCCCTGCACCATGTCTAAACCTTTGCTTGTAACTCCAGCGCATGTTGTGTCTGCTTGTGGAATCGGATCTGTAAGAGGCTTAGCAGCTCATGCGCATGTATGTGTGAGCGTGGAATGCTAAGCATGAAGTGCATGAGTGATATGTTTAACACACAGTTAACCGTTATATGAGAAAGTCGGGCAAGGGAAGGTATTAACCACCTTTACTTGGTTTTAATTACAATAAAGTTCACCTCTGTAGCAGGGAACTAAAAATACACGAGGGTTCCCCTGTGGGACTGCAGTTAGAATGCCTTGCAGCTCCTCATTCCTCAAGCACACATAGTTCACACAAGGCTGGTTGTAAACATTAAAGACACATTTACAACAGACCAATCAAAACAGAATACATACAATTAAAAAAAGGGAAAGGAGAAAAAAATCAAATTTGAAAAGAGAGAGCAAACGACACAAGGGAATAGCAGATGAATCCAGGTCTTAGGGGTGTTCCAGCGAGTAAAATAAGGTTGAACCTCAATAGGATCAACATTCAGGGCAAAACTGCAATAAAAGTAGAAATGTGACAGAGAAAATGATCTGTAATTAGGACAAACAGCTCTAAAAGCAAGTTCAAAGATAATTGTTTTTGGAGGGGTGTGTGACTGACTGCCAGTATTCCCAGGGTGGCCAGTTTGCTTGTGTGAAGGTTGAGAGAGAGAACGAAAACGGAAGACTATGCGATGAAAGAAGGAAAAAAAATGTTAAGAGGCAGGAAGAAGCACTCAATATCAGGAGTGAAAAATGGGTGAAAAGTCATGAAAGGTAAGATTAGAAACATTTAAAAGGAGAAAAAGTTAACAAAGACACCCTACCGTACAAGCACCAATCCATCATAAGACCAGGCATAAAAACAACAAGTGTCCCAACAGCCTTATCCCCACACACATCTCCACACAAAGACTCCTATTGTTGGTGCTTTTCAAAACACTATGGCCTTTGATGGATTCTGCAAGCTAAAGAATAGCGGCACAATAGATGGCAGGGGTCAGGGTATAAAAGGTATTATGAATTACATTTTTTATGTTAGTCAAAATCCCATGCCCCACGTTGGTATTAGGGGGGCGGGGAGGGGTGCATTCCCGAGGTTAGTGCATGGGGCGGCCTTCCTTCATAACTTTATGTGCACTCTCTGTATCAGGAAGCAGCAGGAAATGTAGACAATGCTATAAATTAAGTTTTATTTTATTTGCAAAACTGCCCTTTTTCCTCTATTTCCTCTCTGTAAGATGAAGTCACGCTTGGCGTGTGTGAAACATAAGCATAATTGTGCTTGAACTGACTCAGTCGAGATCTAAAAATACACACAATGGCAGTGAGATGAGCAAGAGACAGATTGAGAAAAAGAGGAGCGCTTGTCCTTTAGCATTTGTATTTTCCCACACATGCCAATAACACACGGATGTGGGAATTAAACTTCATTGTCCGCAGATATGTGCTGCTTTATTTAGTTAGTGTTTTTCTTTAGGAAGCGCCAGGGTCCCTTCAGATCGACAAAATATTATGTTGACAAAGGCGTATCTGTCTCTATCTGTGTATGCTTGGAAAGGGAAAAAAAGAACATAGAACAATTCATCCGTGCAACTTTTGCAATTAAAAAAAGACACAAAATAATTATTCCGTGGCACACTCGAGCAACGCATCCTGAATGCATGAAGCACGGATCACGTGTTAATAAAAAGGTTAATCAGTTGTTAATCAGAGGATTAATAATTTTGTTATTTTCTTTACAAAACCATTAATATTATGTTATAAATATTTAACGCTTAGAGGCGTTTATTTATATGATTTTGCATTGGAATGGAAACGACGGAGAATCAGGAATCCACACTTTGATGTGTGTTAATCATGCTTTGTTAAAGACAAACAAATTCCTTCATGTTTATTAATACAACCTCGAAGACAACAACACACTTTACATTATTCAGAAACATATTAATAATCGGTTTATCAGAGGTGCTTCTACAGGGCAGAGAAGTCCTACTAGGGCACCCTCTGGATTTAACTTGTGGAATAATATGAAGTTTTTATTTCGAGAAAGTTTAGATTTTTTTTTTCCTCACAGGCATTGAACATAAAAACTCCTGCCAATCTGTTAATCAAAGCAAAACAAATATTGCATTTATCTCGCTTCACTTGTTTGAACGAGTATATCACATTCCCAAAATACTCAAATGTAATTAAATTGTGCCTTTAGTAAAAACATGCAGCGACTCTCCAATTAGTTCTGTGTTTGTCATTCAAAAAAAAAAAAAAGTACTGGACTTGGGCACGCTCAAGGCACTGTTGCTTTCCGGAATGCAGTGTTTGGAAGCTTGAGCATCAATGCAATACTTTAGTTTTGGTCTTAAGATTCTTGATGGAAGGTGCAAAGCACACAAACAATGTGGGTGTTTGATTGAAGTGAGTTAATAATACAATTCTATTCACTTTAACTGCGAGAGGAACAACAGCAAGTGAGAGGGGTGAATTTCAATAGCAAAGACTCTGTGTTTGATTAAAGAGCCCTGTAAAAATAACGATGTGAATGTATTGGGTGGGGTGTATTTGAATTCAGCTGCTCTTCCCTCGTTAAGTACTGTAGTTTTGGTACAGTGAGGGAAAGATATAGTTAACCTCCTGCTGACTTTGCCCACAGATAAAAAAGTAGTCCACATATTTAGGGGTAGGTTTCAATGGAGAAACATGAAATAACATGGCTTCAGTAAAGATGACTGAAGGCCTTGACACACCGATCCGAATTTGCACAAATCTTTGACGGCTGCTCAGCAGGGTGCTATTCGTCTGGGTTGAGGAAATATGGATACAATGACACTACCTGCCTGAAGAGGGCATTTGCAGTACAACAAATGAAAATGGGAAAGAAGAAGACGATGACATTGAAGAAACACATAGAAAAAAATCATGGATGTCGAGCGGTTTATACTGTAGGTGGCTGATCACAGGGAGGATTTGTGGCAAGCTTTTTCCTTCCTGTTTCCTGTACAAAGCTGTGATGATAATGTGGGATGAGGGCAGACAAGCGGCTCATTTGCATCCTACACATGACCAGCTCGTTCTCCTTGCGATAAAATAAAATAAAGTGAGTACATTTTTTGCATATACGCAAGTGTCTCTGAAATGGATCAGGCGTTATCCTTGGTAATGACCCTCAAAGCATAATGTTTCTTTCACCATATTTAACATTGGGTGCTAAGGTTACAATTCCAAGTACAGTGAGTTGAGTTGAGGTCAAACAGCTAATATTTGTCTCAAAATGTGTTTATTGGACTGTACATGTCTTTTTTTAAGCATGGGGACTTTCCACGTATGGTGACTGTGGCCCCATCTGCCAAACTGATGGCTTTAAAAAGGTTCTTAGCAAGTGACCTGTGTCAAATGCCACTTATTTCTGTGGGTCAAATAAAAAATAAATTCATAAGGTGTATTTTTTTCAGTAGTCTTTATGAATTGTATTCATTCATTCATTTTCCTGCACGCTTATTCCCTTTCAGGGACACGGGGGCTCTCCAGCACAAGTCGGGTGATAGGCGGGGGATGATTGTAGCTTCATTTTGGGCAACATGCATTCACACTGATTTTACACCTGCATTTGTCAAAATAAACAATTTGTATATTTATAATGTCCTAAATGATGGAGTTATATATAATTCATGTTCATATTGTATTTATATCTGTAAAAAGATGGACATGGCGAACTGATCAGGGCAGATGTGAACAGAAATGATTCTGGAAACATATTTTCTAAAACTATAAGATTCATCACTGAATTGACTTTTAAAATGTGCTTTTCTTTCAATCAGAATTGGGCTCTAGTTTGATTGAATAACAAAATGGATTTCTCACAAAGTGCAATCCATCTAACTGTCAATGCATCCATCCATTTTCTCAACCATGTAGAACTGCCCCCATGCTGTCAAAAAATAAATAATCATAAATAATGTATGTCTACATGTCTTTAATGGATATCTGCTGAAAATGACCAGAATGAAAACCTCTACAAATCTAAGAGCCCGAAGCCTCTGCTGAACATTATTGAATGAATAATACAAAACATTCAGAATAAAATGCCCTTACAATAAAGAACGGGATGGATATGCCATTCCCATTCCTTCACGTCTCTCCACAGAAAAATATTAATTAAAAGAATTCTGCATTTGCCTTTGAAGAACCTTCAACCAGCTGGAAACCCTGGAAAAGGGGAGCTATGCGTCAAAAAGAGATGCCCTGGACAAAGTGAAAGATCCACTTTGTGTTTTGGTTAAACACTGATTTCATCGCTGGGCTAAAACACATAAGTTTAAGAGTGAATCAAATATTAAAAATGACAGGCGGTATAAGTACGGTGAGTGAGCCGGGGTCACGGAGGGAGGAGGCGCGGGCAGCTTGTCAGCCACTATCTGTCAGAGTGAATTAGAAACAATCAGGGGCGACTGAAAGGGAAGGTGATTGTTATTAAGCAGCGGGGCTGCGAGCAAGCTCCCCCAGATGTGGCCATGCATATAAAAGAACAGGAAGCCAGCAGTTTAATTCAGGAAGCGCTAGCGAACATGGCCCACACAAAAGAGGAAAAGGAGGGGGATGGATGAGAGCACGAGAAAAAGGCCTTTTGTTACTAATAAGCTGGAAGTTACTTTGATAACAGGCACCGGAATAAAGTCAGCCCCTTCCTCCACTTGTTTCATAGGAGGCCAGCCACACCACTCAGTCAATATCAGTGGCGAAATATAATAGGAATGGAGAAATAAGGGGTGAAATGTAGATAAGTTGACCTTAACAAGGGTGAGGAGAAGAGACAGCCACAGCCATATATCAATTACCCAGCTGCGATCACACTCTGATGATGTGGGAGAGGGTTTTAGACAGACAAATCCTGCCTCCGCTGTCCCCTGAGGATCACTCGTCATCCTTCCCTCTCCCTCTCTCTGCCACAGGCTTGGGGAAGCTCCTTGGAGGCAGTCATCGTGGCTATGGATTGTAGTTGGGGCAACAGGGGGAGGGAGGGGATGTGTACAATATGTTTTTCAAAGAGTGGAGGCTCAATTTGAATGATATGAATAGACGCTAATCTCCTGTGCCGCAGCCTCAAAGGCACATCCACTCTGACATTGCAGCACTCCTGCCGCATGGGGAAACATGTAAGCCTTGTACACAGACTGACCGAAAGGGCCTTTAAGCTGCTGCACACATCCACCTCATGAAACATGGATACGTCCGTGCTTATCTGACAAGGCTAGACACCTGGTTGAAAAACAAGAACTGAGAACTTTGGCACGCTTGCTTACAGTGATGATGATTGTGCAATGTGCTGTTAATATATGTACGCTTCTGTTGCCCTGTGCAGCAGAGAGAGTCTCTGGAGAAAGCGCTTTGTTTGTTCTCCCAGCCTGTCAAGAGAGACTTCTAACTTCAGCTATGCAAATACTCTACCAATTGGAGAAAAAAAAAAAACTAGAAAATGAAGAGTGTCATCTGAAAACTCTCTTTCTTTCCTTAAATGATGCCACAGCTTTGATTTTCAACTTTTCTTTGTAGTGAGAGATATCTATGGAAATTATCCCAGGCTTTTTTCTCTATGGTGTGTGATCTTGTAATCGCTAGAACTATTAAATAAAAGCGGTACTTTAGAGAAAGAAAGCTTCTCAGCCGTCTTTCTTTTTAAAGCATGATGTGAGGATCTGTGACTGGGGGGGTTGTGGTGTTAAACATGCTATTGCTAAATATTACCTAAGGAAGTAGCAATGTATGTGTGTGTGTGTGTGTGTGTGTGTGTATATATATAAAACACCTGGGAAAGGGAGAAGAGAGTAGATCTCCTGTAGAGATCCATATGGAGTAAAAGGAGAAAAATGAGAAAATATTACACAGATTTAAAAGAGGTGCATGGCTTAAACCTCAAGTAAACCAAAAATAAAAAGGTCAGTGGTCAGTAATTGATGTCTTTGTTGACTACTTAACAACAATCTGAAATACACCCCCCCCATCTCCACTACCTGCCCTTTAAATATACAGATAATCTATTGCATTACTATAAACAAATTTACAAATCAGCATGAAAACTCACTGTTTCACCTAAAATAGGAAAAGGATAATTTATTGTTACTTTAAAGATACTTTATTGGTATCTATTTTTGAAAATAATAACAATTTCTTTAGCAAAGACTGGAAGATACTTACGTTACAAACACAAAAAAAACAATTTCAAACAATCTGTACACTCCTGCCAAAATGAACAATCCAACGTAGGCAAATGAACCGCATCAAAAATTTTCCAGCTGTCCCCATAGACCCTCCTGTCCTTTAAATTTGGCATTTCAACTAAATCATATTCAATTGGAGGCGTACTGAAAAGCTGATTTTATGTCTGGAACACGACTGACAACATAATGATATTAGCAGCACTAAGTCTACCCTGTCATTCAAGTGGGGAGGAGGACCCTAATCATTTCCATATTTGGAAAAGTAATGTGTATGCTGGTAGTTGAGAGACAACAGGAGGGTCAATACTAGGAGTTTCATTCTCATTTAAGGAGGATGCTTCATAATCAGGGCCCCCCCTCAAGATTATCATCTTTCTCAGGAACATTCTCCTGGTCAAAACATGGAGTACTTGGAGAAAACCTTACTGAAAGGCAGCAGTGATACACAGCATCCTCGAGAGAAACGATTTAGTTTATTTTCAATGTGTAAGTCTGAAAAACAGTAGACATTTTTTTTATTTTAATTTGAACTATTTTACCAATTTTACAAACTGGCCCTGAATTGAAACATGGCTTGTTTTGTCTGAGGTTGCACTGCTGAAAAACTGCATTTTTTCATATTCATTCATAGAGTCATCACAGTATTGACACATAACGTTTATTTATCTTGAAACCTTTATTCGTTTGTACTGCCTTTTTTATCTCTGCTTTTCCCAAAAAAGAGCATCATAGAGACATCTGCTCACTACATTCAAGAGCAACCAGAGAAATGTATTCATCTGCGCATAAATCAACATTATGTTTTGAATGAATTACAAGAATGAAAACTTGGTCAAATATGTTTTGTTAAGTGCACATAAAGTAATATAAGTGGGCACGTCAATTTAACCGTACACTCTAGAGATCTTTTAAAAACTATTTAGCAGCAGAAAAAGAAAATGTTCAGAAAATGACAGCTAGTTACACTGGGAGAGAAAGAGAGAGAGAGAGATGGTCCATGTGGTCCTATCATCTCTTCTCCTCTCAGGACATGTCTTAGATTTCAGTGTGATTAGATAGTCAGGGATAGAGAGATGTTCTGAGGGAGTATTAGTAATTAATCACTACTGAAGCTGGGATTTCCACTCTTGCTGTCTTGTCTACGCACACACTCAGCCTATCGTCGTATTCAGTTGCTTAAACCATTCAACAAACAAAAAGAGCATTGAAAAACACCCATACAAAAATAACACAACAATACAACAAAAAAGCATTAAACACAGGCTTAAGAGGCAAACGGTTGCCTTTGTGGGGGGCGCTAATTATTACCATGCTTATAATAGGCCCTAGTCCCTCCTTAGATGCAGTCTTAACACCTATCATTACTCAATGAAAGGTTGACCGTAAAAAGTGGCCCCCTCCTACATCTCTCTTTACCAACCCACCAAATTGTTTTCTTCTATTTTTACCTTTTTTATTTTCTATATCATGAATAAATTTAGTCTGTCCTGGACATGGAAATGTCAAATACCTAAAATACACCTAGGCTAAATAGCATATTAATTTTTAATGCTCCTTCATCCTATGCTGCTATTCTCATATCTAGAATGTCTGCCAACAGCTGTTGCAGGCGCACTCATAGGGGGATTTATAATCTAGCTAAAAGAGAGCTGGAGCATTGTTCAAGAGGAGGAGGAGGAGGAGGAGTGGAAGACTTTTCATTTAAAGAGTACTTTTACCAGATTCTCCCCTGAAACTAAAATAAAAAAATAATTTCTTACTTTTTTTTAAGTTAGGCAAATGGACTACTAAACTTTTTTTTAATACTACCTTACTTTGTATTTTGTGAAAGTTTCTCAAGTGAAGATATAAAGAAAATATGCTTAAAATCAATTTCAAAAACATTAATAGTTATTAGGGAAGTTCTCAATCTAACAGTTCTCTTGCTTTTTCAATATGTTATATGTTCAAAGTTGTTATTACCGTAAACAAAAGTTAATTATAACATTTACTTAACACTATTTTGTTATATGGAGACTGTACACTTAGCTAAGCAGGTATTGTCTCAAGGTAAATCTGAATAACTATTGCTTAAACAGTGGTAGACTATCCCCCCCCACCAATTAAATGAGCTGATTGTCTTTAGCATAGAGTGAAATTAAAAACTCAAAGTGTAAAAAACAAAAAAAACAAAAACAAAAGAAAAAAAACATTTGTTTTCCTAGACTAATGTATGTGGATAGGTAACTCTTTCCAATTAGACGAGGAAAAATACTGGCGGACCTCAAAATGCCATAGAGTCCTGAAGCATAGTAACCTAAATCCAAATTGTATTTAAATAAACATAATGTATTAATTTTGATGTAGTAAAATTTTTCTATTCCTGCTGAAAAAAATGTAAAATTCCTAAAATGTGACAATTCCATAACAGTTGTTTTTGTTTTGTTTACTTTTTTTTTACTTTTATACTACACAAAACTATAAGATGTTGAATCATTATAATCTGATATCTTAATGAACATATATATATATATTAAACAGTGCTCATGTCCGTATTCGAGTCTGTGCCCCGTAGACTCTTCCTTGCTATGAATATGATATTTTTTTGCAGAAACCACCACATTGATGCATCAAAAGTATTCTTGGTTTGGAGGTTTTTCTTTTTGCGAGGCCAGCTAAAGACACTAACTTGTTTAAATGCTAAAATGTACAGTGTGTTCAGGTTATAGCGTTTCGTAAAAAAAACTAGACAGGCATTTACTGTTATTTGGAAGGAAACGGACAAACCAGGTCTGTAATGCATGGAAAATATTGTGGTTTTTTTTTAAGCTTTCTGATTTGAAAACAATACACCTCAGATTTGGCACTGAAAAAATGGTTTATCATTGTTTCGGAAACAAATTAATTTCTGAATTTAAAACCATTAATCAAATTGTTGTCTGTGAATTACATCAGCCGTGATCTTAAAACACAAATACTGTGTGCTTCATCCCAACCACTTCTTTCAAAACTATTGATAACATCTAAAAAAAAGAAAAAAATCATGATATGCTCTTATGAATCGCTGAACAGGTTTGAAGCAGATAGAAGAGCAAATTGGAGAAGCAATTGCAGTAAATTGGGCTTTTACATGTCATTTAGGTGTTCAGCTTAAAGACACATCGCAGGAGAAGATTACCAGCATTCAGTACAAAACGTACCACTTGAAATGGACTCTGTTAGGGATCAGGCTCAGGGATCAGTTAATCTCATCCTGACACTGATGATTTGAGACCAGCGAGTAAGTGAGCATGCTTCTCGTCTTATCTAAGAACTGCTCAAGCGCACAGATCTGGGATCAGCCAGTTAAATGTAAGTCCCATATCTGGCCTAGCAGCGCTCTCATGTTGCATCCACTGTGGTATTTGGGGAACATTCACGTACCTGATCAGTCTAACTGCATACTGGTCTGGGGCCCGTCAGGTTGAAGAGACCGTGACTCACCCCGCCACTGAGTCTGTACGGCAACACGCGATGACAGGGGCGATGACTCTTTACTCTGTCAGCAAGAAAGAGAGAGAGAGAGAGAAAGAGAGGACGTCAGGCCAAATGTAACAAATTCACTGAATCACAGCAGTGGTGTAGAGGTCAAGGAAAAGCTGGTGAAAAAGGTTAAAGATGAAATCAAAGCCGTGGCTCAGAGCTCTGCTGAAAATCTATCCAGGCAAGGCAAGGCCACCGCTGACGCGCTCGGCAGACAAGAAGCTAAATACTGCATGCCACTCTGGGATCTTTCATTTTCAGCCGATCAATAAGGACTTATATTTATCAGGATTCCAAGCAGCTGCCACATCTGACAACCTCCACTTCATTTTCGCACTCCTCCCTCCCTCCCTCCCTCCCTCCCTCCCTCTCCTTTCTCTCTCTACTCTTTCTCCAGCTCTATCCATCCATCGTCCATCCAGTCTTCAGCAGCCTCATGCTAAATCGGGACCTATCGACCACCAAAGCGACACAAGGGGCCTCCGGTGTGGCTTCAGCCCCACACATACAGCTGTGCTCCTTCTACATTCCGCTTCTAATATTGGGTTAAGAAGCATGCGTTTTGTCATTAGCCTGTTGGCTTGGGTTCATCTCCCTGCACTCTTTGTTCCATGGCACACCGTTAAAGCCTGCCAAGAAAATGGCGGCAAAAACACATACAATTCACCAAATCGTTTCCCCTGTGTGGGTGATTAAAAACGCAGATATATTTAGGAAGGAAATGCAAAAGGGGGAAAGGAAGAAACTCTCCAATTTAAATCATTCAAAGAAGCAGAAGATTTGCTGAGAGGGCGGAGAAGGCCGAGTTAAAATAGCTCAATCTCTAATCATCTGTACGACAATATTTGCTGTGAGGCATTCTAAATAGATTATCGCTGGTCCATCTGCCTCATCACTGATTTATAAGGCGTTAAGCTGCTTTCCAAAGGCAAGGACTTCCTTCGCAGCTACAGTGGAAGGATTCTTGTTCAAATCAGGGCCAATGACAACTGAACAAGCCATTGCTTGGAGTAAAGGGGCGCTATCCGGTTTGGAATCACTAAATGACGAACTTCCGGAAATCGAGGGATTTTATTTTATTTTTTGATCCCATAAAAAGACATAGGCAGAAAGCAGGGAAGTAAAACTCGCACACACACGAACAAGGGACATCATTAACATATGAATACTGTATGCAAATGGTTAGAACAGAGCAGATGTTGGCGCATTTAATTGACCTATATGTGAATTGCATCCAAACCTTCTACATGGTGTGTTCTGAGTGTAACACTGGATGCCCAGCACCGGCTTCCTTACACAACACAAACAGAGAGGAAGTGAGGGGAGGGTTTCTGTACCGGACTGAGAGAGAGAGAGAGAGAGAGAGAAAGAGCGATAGAGATGTGTAAAGTGAGGCAGAGACAGATGAAGACAAAGAAACCTGTGTCGATAAACACCATGGACAGAGAGATGACTAAACACACTGGCTGTCAGCTCCTCGCGTCTCTTACAGATGACATCAGCGCGTCACAGACGAAATCAATCATGGTGTGGCGTAGAAGTAACATGAACATCGCAGAGTATGAGCTGAGATTGAGCTTTATATGTACTTCTACATATAAGTTCTGTGGCTAAGTTTTGCATGGGAGAACTATAAAAACCGCAAGTGCTAATTTAATCTGAGCTTTGCCCTTTCTTACCTACCCCCACCCCCTCTCTTCATCTTGCCCGGGAATGTCATTAAATTGTATTAAACAGCCTTTTGTCCACAGGGCAAGGACCACCCGATATATGATAATACATTAATGCCCTAGTGCTACACCCAGTGAGCTGAGACGCTCTTTCAGGCCGCAGGCTCACATGGATCTCAAGTTAGCATTAGCAAGAGAAAGAGAGAGATGCTGGCTAACAAGTGTGACACATACTAATAGAAACATACCTAATAAATTACAAGCTTTCAAGGTCTGGCAAGCTGACATTTTCTCTCTGAGCAGGACAATTTCATATTTGTGGAGCAGGGGATCTAAATTACATCACATGGAGATTGCAGGAGGTTTAGCATGATAATTAACGCTTACATTTCAGCCGTTTTATCAAAACTGGACACGCTGTTGTTTTTTTAAGCAGTATGAATATAATCAATCGATTTGTCTTATGTACATTTATTTGCACCCCTTATATGCTTTCCAAGCTAGACTGTTGTGTTATTAGCAATAGATCAATAAATATAACAATTAATTAATAACTGGAAGAGGAGTATCAATCTGGTGTAACTATCAAGATGTAATAGCAGATTTCTTACAATATCCTGCAGAAAAACGTTTTCCCAAAGTTTGGTCAACAAAAAATTTACCGATTATTGTTGGAGCCAGGATTTCTGTGTTTGCTTGTGTATTGAGATATTTTAAAATTAAACACATTTTCTTTTTTAGAATTCCATCTTCTCCAGAAAATGGGGATTTTTCTGCGTGGTTAAGCTGTTCATACACATGTGAACACAGAATAGTTTCTATATAACAACCAAGGGGTCTCATTTTGAAAACCATTCCCGTTGTTTTTGTATGGACAGAAAAGAAGGATTTGGGGGAATTCGGTGGACGCATTTGTTGTTGTCATCATGTTTTAAGCATGACGTCACTCTTAGTTTACAAACAAAAGACCAAGTCAAATAGGGGATGAAATGTTTTTTAAAAATTGCACACTGGTGTTGTATTCGATTGCCACCTGTTGTTGTGGTATAGTCTTTAGATTGTTTTATGGGGGGGGGTATCCACACATACTCTAAAACCTCTATATGTCAAAATAACCAAAATCATTTTGCCAAATTTAAAACTTTTGCTGCAGATGACAGCTGGCATTTACCAACCTCCTCATCACCTCATCGTCTCTGCACTGTGCTTCGTTTAAAGCGTTATGTGAAAAAACTAGACTGCCCTTTATCGTGGTTTGGAAAGACAAACCAGGACTGTATTACACGGCTAGTATTGTGTATTTTTGAAAATTGTTATGGGCTTTTTTTTGTTTGGTTGTTTTTTTTAATAGCTTTAATCGCAAGTTAGAACGAAAACCCTAAAATAAAAACAATGGGAAAGTATTATATATCTTTCACACAGTGTGAAACCAAATAGACCATGTTGATTTAGACAAATTAAATCATTTCCTATGGCACCCCAGACAATATCTCATCACACTGGTTGAAAACATGTTTTATAGCATGACAAAATAGTTTTTATTACACTGTGTATTTTATCAGCTACATATGGCTGAAATGACAAAAAAAGCTTATTGAATTTACATTTTTGAGTGCATTTTTCATGTACTTTTAACTACAGAAAATAACACCAATAACAATGATTTTTTTTATGATTATTTCTCGTTTAGTGAAGAACTGTGACTGACATCTTGAATTTTCAAGAGATTTCATACGTCTCCGCTGAAAAAAGCAAGATAATACAACTGTATTAAGAACCCTAAACAAGTTTGCAGTGATGAGAAGCAAACACTCTGGGTGGTTTCCCAGGTGGAAAGAAATAGAGAGAGGGGCTTCATTTTGTTTAAACAACATTCTATTTCATCGCATCCAGATGTCTTTAGGCACAGTCCGTTCACCGTGCACATACTCCGAAATCCACAAAAAATGTATACAAACATCTATTCATAACAGCATGCCTCTTCAGCCTCAAGACTTTACATGGATCCCTTGATTCAGTTTTCAAGAGTAAACTACGTGTAATATGGAGCAAAACACTTTATGTGGTTATACGAAATGTTTTTCCTCTTTTTCTCAGGAAGCTGAATTTGAATCATGAGGAAAACAATGTGTCTTTAACTCAAATTCCTACATTTAATTTGTACATATGCAGGCAAAAACTCTGACTGATCAACCACTTTAACTCCAGCCTGGCCTCCTCCCCATCTTCTACTCTTCTGTTAACATGGATATCAGGAATGGGCCACCCAGCAGTGAACTTTAAAACTTAAGTCCATGCTCAAGGAAAATAATCCATTTCTCGCCATCCCCCGATGAAACTTAACTCACTTCAAACTTTATGTGTGGGCTCTCTCGAGCTCTACCAATACATCTGCTGGCTCCTTAAAGCATATTACTTTTCACACGGTTTAAAAATAATAAACGTACACTTAGCTGAGCTGTTTTCTCATCCAAATGCCACACAATGGTGGAGAATAATTCAAAAGTCTTTAAGTTCAGAGTAAACATGCCATTCCGTTGTTGACTGTACGGTTATTTCAACTTTTTTCTCCCTCTCTCTTTCCCTGAGCTTGTTGTATTTTTACTCTAAACAGCTCACCCTTGCTTCACATCTGAGCAACACACCTCACAGCCGTTTAATAGGTTAAATCCCGTAGTAATGGAGAGTCATATTTTAAAGCGGCGGTTTATTTTTACGAGCGGGTGTAATTAACGCAGCATGTCCTATCTCTTAGTCGTCGATGCCAAGGTCTTTATTTAAACAACTTTATTGAGAAATGTTTGCATTCTCAGCATTGGCCAGGCCACACACAGATTATTATTTCATACTTCTCAGCGATGCTCTCAAACGTTTATGCTTTCCAGTGGTTATTGTTTTTGATTACGGCTCTATGGATGAATCACTCTTGGGAAGGACGGACTAGAAAACATGTTTACACAGGGCCAAGTGTGAACCTGAAGGCTTCACTAAGACCAAATGAATGTGCCCCACCTGATTTATGAAGCCAAGATTAAACTATTTATGTTCGAGCAGCCTGCCTTGTTTAATTTCCCAGCATGAGGCCTTTACTTTGTTATTTTAAATGTATTTATTATTTTTATCTTGCAAAACTGCACATTTTTCACTGTCCTAGACTTTGTGATTCAACAGATACATATGCAGAGATTTACGCATTATCAAACTTTTAAGTTATCAGCTACTTACATTTTGTTTTTTATCTTCCCAGACACTTTACAAACAGAGAAGGGAATGCCAACGTTTAATGTTGACTACATTATTATTACTCTCTCTCTCTCTTTCTTTATATATATATATATGAATATAAAAGTTAGTGACCAATTTGAAGTGTGTGTTTTGAAAAGCCCATGATTAATTTTCCAAAAAAAAAACACAATACTTGCCGTGTGATGCAATCCTGGGGGCCCTGTTTTTTTTTTTTTTTTTCAAACCACGATAAACGTCAGTTTTTCACAAAAAGGACAAAAAATATTCCTAAAACTGGGTTCTGCTTAACCGATCGATTCTGGATCCAGCCACTAGATTCAATATTGATGTTTATTACAGTATTTTTTATAAAAAATGTAAAAAATAAATAAAAAAATAACATTATTTCTGTATATGCATTCATATATTGATGCCTTAGATTTATAGTGTTTTGTGTAAAAAGAGTAATCTGCATTTGGGGAAAATACTTGTTTTTATAAAATATAAGTTTTATAACATCTCTTATTTATTTAGGAAAAATATTTTTTTATTTACAAAAAAATGTAGCAGTGATTCCATATGAATTTAGCAATATTTGTCATCAAGCTGTGGAACATTGTCGTTTAAAGGACAAAGATGACTCAGGTAAAATGATCAAACCTGAAACTTAGCGGTACGGTTCTCATTGTTTGCAAGAGAGCACAAATACATTAAATCATTTGTTTCAAAGTATCAACAACATAAATAGCCATACACAGCCATTCCTTTTCAACTAAACACATTCTAAATAGCCTCTCTCAAAGCAGAGTCACCAATCTCTTGAGGAATTTACATGCATTTTCAGCTACCTTTCTTTAAATAGTTTTACATAGCTGAAAAATGTTGCAAAGTAAAAATGTTAAAGTAAAAAGGGTCTTTAAAAATGTTAATAATAACTAACTACCCAAAACATTTATTCAAGCAAATATATGTGATTTAATTGATACCAAACCCTCCTAAACTCATTCAATTGAATTTTACAAACAGTTTTATTACTAATATTTATAGGTACAGCTCTTGAACCTTAAGAACTCTCATTGTGAGTTATTGTAAATTGTAAAAAAGGTAAAAGTAACAAAAATGTATTTACTGTACTGTAAAAAAGTAGGTCTTTTAGATTTTAAAACTCTCACTGCAACACAGGTGCCTTTACAGAGCGTGAGAGACAGCAGAGCTGCAGAGGCACGCGCTGCCCCAACCACACCATTCACACTTAATAAAGCTCATGCTCAAGCCTCCAGGGTGAGGAGGTGGGAACACTGTGCTGGACGCCACAATCTGTGAGGAAACCACAATTCGACATATGGTAAAGGTCCACGGGCCTCCCTTCTTCTGTCCATCAAACGCCTGCTTGGTTTTCCCACTGAAACCTGAGAGGCTTATAAGGGCTTGCAACAAATATAATGCTAGTATAAAAAATTAACAAAGAATGATGTTTTTATGTTTATTTAATGTTTTGTAGGGTGTCATATGCTGTCATAGCAGGAATTGTCTAAACAGGCTTAAACATGAAAAAAAATAATTTATAGCATATGTGAAGTACTGAAACTTTTGGTCAAAAGAATGATATTTGTAAATGTGTAAACATTTCAACATATTAAAAAAAACCTTTCACTTTTACATGTGAGTCGTATGCCAAATGTAACTTGCATCTATTTTTCATGTTCCGTGAATACCTTCATATGGGATGAGCATGAGTTTGAGAAAATGTGACGTATACTTTATTGTATACATAGTATTAAGTTCCTTTATTTAACAATGGAGCACTTTATTCTCCATACATGCGTCTTGTGTATATATCTGGATTCTCTATCCCACTAACTGAGCATGTGATCACTCTCTAAAATTTGTGTTCTTAGAAAAGCTTTGCAATTACTTAAGAGGTGGGTCCAATAAATTACAACTCAGTCAGGTCCAGTGAGAAAAGAACTGGTCACCAGGGGCTTACCTATGAGCCCTTGCATCTGCATTGAGAAGAGCCAGCTGAGGTGGCTCGGGCATCGTTTTCGTATGTTCCCTAAATGGCTTCAATTTGGAATGAAAATCACAGCGTTCCAGATATATATCTTGTTAAAGATTCCAATGTACCTGTATTCTTTGTTCCACTGAGAATGCGATCACTCTCTATCTCTTTGTCTTCTCAGAATAGCTTTGGGCGGTGAAGTGGTCTTAGGCTGTAGGACTTCATAGCTTTGTCATCTTTTGATTAGCAAAAGGAAATGACTTCACTTAAAAGATATTCCTTACAGCCACAAGCTCACTTTCACTCAAATGCACATCCTGAAACACTTTCCTTTACCTTATATACTGTTAAACTTTA
This sequence comes from Danionella cerebrum, assembly GCA_007224835.1. Lineage (NCBI taxonomy): Eukaryota > Metazoa > Chordata > Actinopteri > Cypriniformes > Danionidae > Danionella > Danionella cerebrum. Next base: position 126,334 of record SRMA01025911.1, on the reverse strand, counting down.
GGGTGACGTTCCCCTTATAAAAGTAAAGTTAAAAACAATAAAAAAAATAAACCTTTGTACCAAGAATGAAAAATGAAACCATTTCTCCTTTTATTGTCAAGCTCCAACACATGCATAAAGCAAAGCTGCTTAGGGAGCTGACCTTGGGTTAAGTGGGGCACTGTGCCATTTCTTCATGACCTCAGGCTTGTTAAGTGAAGAGATAGGGAGTCTGGGAGCATGGGGGAGGTCTCAGAGATTGAGACGCAGACATAGAGCTCCTCCATAAACCCGCTGAGACAGACTGAGAAGCGTCTCGCTCGTCACATTAAAACGTCTCACAACAGCACATCTGCACAACTACAAATCACGCCTGGTCTGTGCTGAAGCTATTGGGGAACTGTAAATGTTTCAAGAGACACAGATAAAAACCTACTGACCCCTGAACATGGTCGATGTGTGAGTTCTGTCATGTTTGGGACTTGGACTTCTTTGCTTTTGAAAAGGCAGTTCAAGCATCTGCTGTCGGCGCACTGAACTAGAGCTTTGATGAGATCTACAGAGAAGGGAGATTTTGCAAGACATCCATGTTTTAGTTTACATTACATACTTAAAGGGGCCATCAACCGAGATAACAAAAACATGCTTGACAATCACATATGAGAATCCGTTTTATGAGTTGTTTTCTTCAATGAAAAATTTTGGAGGTTTTAGGTCCATAAAAGTATAAAAAGTAATGTTTTATAAGAAATTGCCCCATCAGATTTGAACATGTGATTTCAACCTGCTCCAGCTTGATAAATCAGAGAAAAATACAAATACTTTAAACTATGTGCTTCTGAAATCTGCTTCTAAAGATGGCTACATGGATTACTAGAAGAACATGCTCAGTGCCAAGGTGTGCAAGTAACTATACTGCTATGTACTATATGTACAGCCTGTATTCTATATCCTACAGGAGGAAGCAGTAGATAAACATGATATATCATGATGTGTAAGTCTGGAAATACACAAGCACTTGCCATCTTTTTTTACAATGTATTATTTTATAAACAAAGAGGCTCAGTTGGTGGTCTTTGCTGACGTTGATGGACACGGAAGAAATGGCTTTGCATTTTATATATATATATTTTTTTTTTCTCTGACGCATTCACAAAGCTGTGTAGTCAAGAAATGAAGCCTTTTTACTTTTCTTTTTGCCAAAATGAGCACCAGAGACTGTACCTATATACTTGTAATAAAAAGCATATTGTGTTCCTCTCATCTTGCATTTAGTGCATTTTTGAGGGCCTAAAAGTCACAGATTTTCACAACCTTTTCAGAACATCTAATTTGGGTTTGAAAAGTGGGTGAGGCTAAATGGCTCTATAGTGCCACCTAACACATTAATGTTCACTAACAGTTTTTATCCAAAATAAAAATGCCCCTTAAACAGGAAGTTGTTAAAACTCAGCCATTTAAAGTCCCATCAATCCCAAGCTCACCATGTTACCAGTCCATGTCTGAGCGATCTACAGTATCAGTTATAACGCCACCAGCTGGCCAAAGGAAATGCAGCAATTAAGATGGATATTTTTCTCTTTCATAATGCCAGCTTGTGGTTCTTTTCTGATTTTCTGGTGCCCAATTATACAGAAATTTTAAAAGTTCTAAAAGTTGCTTGAATGCATCTTCTAATATAGGATTGTCATAATGCATAGTGCAAAGTCCAATGGGTGAAGGTGCCCTGATTTCTGCTTGCAGCTTTAATGTCCTCTTGTAATTTTTATTGTGTACTTTAACAAAAATGTAGAAACAAACCCATTCTATTGCCGGTAACTAACTAACACTAGTTTTTTTTAAGTTTTATAAAGAATATTTCTTTAGTTACCGACAATATGAATTGACATGGTTTTTCCTTTTTCTACTTTTACAAAAATGCTGAAAGATCATTGAGATCAAGATACTATCTTACATCTTGAAACTACTTTTATCCCTCAACGAAATTTGGGTAATCTCAGCTGTACACCGATACATGGTTTAAAATGGAAATAATAAACCTTCCAGGAACAAATTGCATATTTTGTTTATGTATACTAAGGTTTGGGACACACTAAATCTAATTTCATATACATGGATACTCAAAGGGATCTAGGTGTTTGTCAGAGCTGAATCTGAGACCACTGACATTACAGTCCCTCACCTCATAGCAGGGGAAACAGATCGAAGTGCTTACCTGCCGCTTGCCGACTTGGCACTTTACCCACCAGGAAAACACTCTGAAACCAGAACCACCTCCACAATTCAACTCTGTATTGTTGAGTACATATACTCATTCTTGTTTTGCCTAATAGGACACAGCCAAGTGTCAACTAAAGAAAACATATGTGCAAGGGGATGAAATACATTTAGGTCACACTAATGGACAAAGTGACGTGTCTTCATGGTTGCACCTGGACTCGGCACGTGATAATTCAAACATTCTCAAAATGTAATCACCAGCTCAAATCCCATCCAGCATTAGACAGCACACACACACACACACACACACACATACACTGAACACTCCCAAACAAACTGTCCAAAACACAAGGTTTTCATAAGCACAGCGTCTTGCATAAACACACACAGGTGTATGCTTGTGAGAAAAACTCCCAAAGACTATTTTCATTTTACTTCTGAGAACCGGCCATCAACGAATCACATAACACACGCACATGTGAAACTAATTAAATATTATCATGCTTCCTGTTACAAAACATTCATTATCACTGCACACACACACACACAAACACACACTAGTGAAAACCTAAATGAGGAATACACAATTCAAATGCCCACCCAACCCACGACAGTTCTGTTTGACCTTGCACTGCCATATTCATTACATCATTAAGTTACCTCTTCATTAACTTTTCATTATTTATGGGGGCGTTTGGGGGGGGAGCTTTATCAAATACTATCTTTTGTTGAGCTCACAATGTGAAGATAAACCCCCTAGAGAAATTGTCTGCCATGCCTGACTGCGAACAGGAGTGTTAGCCTTGAACTCTATCATTTCAGAGCTTAAATCAAGCTCCCTAGACCAGGGACAAACACAAATGCATGCACAACACAGATGGAAAAGAATCACACAAAAGTATTCCCTAAAAGATTAGAGCCGGAAACAAAGGAAAAATTAACTTCTTTAATAAGCTAAAAATTGTAGAATTTAAAAGATGGGTTTAGTGTGTTTGTTTTGCGACTGCAACAATGCTTCGCTTTCGCGTCTGTATTTTAGTCCCATTGTGTCGGCGATGTTTTTGAATGAAAGAAATCAATAGACAATGCCATTTGAGTCATGCAAACATCGCTGACTACAGATAAACATATTTGTGTTCCATACCCTTACACGAGCACCATTCTGTTCCCAAGGCATATCACGCTAGCTGTCATTAGCAAACCATCGGCCCCTCCACTGCCACAGATTGCCTTTTTAAAAAAGTCTGGCTGCCGACCATTTCACATCGTTGGCCAATTATAAATGGCAAATCACAATCAAGCCGATTTTCCCTTCCCCCAGAAACACTCTAGTCTGGCTTGACTCCATGGCCGCTCTTGAATAATAGGGTGATAGCCCTTTGTGTGACAGCCTGCACAAAGTTGGGTATTTCACAAATTCATCCAACAGATCTTGGCCTCTAGAGCGACTACTCTTCAAATGGCTCACCGGGTCACTTCTGCCGAACACCCATCTGAACGCTAATAAATGGCTTCCTTTTCCAACCAAGTCCTATTGGCCCAAATTAATCTCAGCACACAAGACAGGTGACAGCAATAAATGCTAAAAAGTCTGAGAAGCCTGTGCAAAAAAGAATAAGAAAGATGATTACAGATCAATGTTGAAGAGGGATCGGAGACAGCAGAGGAAGCTATTAAAGTGTATTAGAGTCAAGCATTAGGCTTGACTGATAGGGCCCTTGCTGGCTTCTAGCATTGCGGCCATTCAGAATCGAGTTGTGAGTGTGCGTGTTTGTGTGCTGAGCTCTCTCTCCATCCTCACTCTATCCCATGATCATTCACCAATTACGGAGAGCTAATGCATCCAGTGCCTTGAATCCCACCCCAAAAACGAGGGGGGAATCTCTCAAGAGACCCGCTAATAATATAACTTAAAACATGCTGAGAGAGAGCATTATGCGCAAAATGGAAATCAAAAATGAAAAACAGTGTAATTTAAAATGGGGCAAGGCTGGAATGGGCTTAACTTACAAATGGCAAATTCCATCTATCTTTTATCTCTGTCAGTCTCTCACACTCTCAGTAACACTAGCACCATGGACAAACACATTAGCGAATGACTGGAGCTGAAGGCAAGAATGAGAGTCCAGCTGTTGGCTGTGCGAGAGTGAAGAATCAGGTTGAGAAGTAACATAAGTCGCTGAGGGTGTTTATAATTAAGGAGATAGAAATTTTTTGTTAAAAAATAATCAAAATTTGTATTCTTTACTTTAAAAGTATCCATATTTTAAGTAAGTGTATTGTGGCATACTTAAGAAGTATGTTTATTTAACTTAGAACTGAGGATGGGTGATATTTTAATGTCTGCAATATAGCAGTATAAACGTTCCTAACAATATAAAGTGTGTCCTTTTGGTATAAATGATAGTCATGAAGATGCCATTTACGTGACAAAAAGCTCTGTACAAAGAGAACCGTATACAAGGAACAGTGTTTTTTTTTTTTAAAGATATACATAGTAGAGATTGTGCTAAGAATTACCTAAAAAAGTAATTACTCTACTAGTAGAACACACAGATGAACATGAGTCCAAGTAAAGGACGATCCTCCAACACATTTTAAAGGAGTAGAGGCCTTTCTTTATTGTTGCCCCTGAAAATGACTGAGATAAAAAGTTCCAGAGCAACCTGCCCTTTCTTTAGTAGCTTTAGTAATAAATAGTCTAAAACTAATATCTAACAACATAAGAGAACAGTTTTTTTTATTGCACCTGTTTCTTTTAGCTGTTCATTTTTAACAACAATAACTAAAGTAATGTAACTTATTTATTGCTTGATTGTTTTAGGCAAACACTCAAAAGATTTCATAACTATTCCATACGCCTTTTTAAGAATGCCTTCAACATAAATATAAAAGAAGTAGCTGCTTTTCTCCTAGTTTTCTGTGTGTCCCTAACATTTCGAAAGGGCAGAACCCAGAGAAAACGTCCATTTTCTGTATTTGTATTGTATTATTGCAATAAATGCATGAATTTTTATTTGATAAATTGTTCAGCCCATAGCGTTCATGGTTATTTAGCCTCAACATGGACATCTTGTAGTGCTAATACGCAGACATTCATAAAGTTAAATGATAAAAAGTCTATCCTTGTACCTATTTTACCTATTTTTAAAAAATGCATGAAAGAAACCTACTAAAATCTACTACCTACTTATTTTCTGAATAACTAAATTAGGGGTGTTTGGTACTATTTTAGCTACACAGACTCTAATGAGTTAAAAGTAAAGTCATAAGTACCTTTTACACACACGCATCAAGCTAATCTTACACATTTAAATTACACAGCCTGTCTGCTGCAGAAATAACCATGACGAAAATCAGATTTCTCTCATTTGCACAGCATGAGGCTTGATTTTCTCACCCACCTCAAGAAACAGCCCACATAAAGACAAAAAAAGAATTACTAAAAGCTAAAATTTCACACTTCACTTTTTTGGTAAATTTTCTTCTTAAAACGATCAGCTGCACTGAGTAAACAGTGAATTCCAATGTAATTAAGCTCAGCCAGTATGAAATCTACCCCATTATTTAAAAAAAAAAATAGCAATGAAAACCAAAGGTCAAGAATAATAGTTTAAAAACAGGCACTCCCAAACACGTGCAAAGGCCTTCCTCTGCTTTATGCAATGCACTTTTCCAAGTAACTGGCTTGCTGAGAAGAGGTGTGCTGATCTATTCTAATCAGTTCTGCTTTGTATGCTTATTTGATGTTTTATCACCAAATTGCTCAGTAGAACAGAATGTAACTGTCCTCCTTCTGAATTCCTGTGCCCCTCGCTACGATTTTGCCTCCGCGGGCTGAACAATTATGTATTGTTGTGATTTTCTTTTCCTCACTATCACGGTTTGATTCTTTCGTTGGTATGACTTTCAGAATTTTTGTGCTACTGTAGCTTTGGGACGTTAAATCAAGTGTTAAATCCAAATAAGCAGGTGCAAATGACAGGCAGAAAATGGAAAGCATGTGCGTGTGTGTATGCCAACCACAAACCGTCCCACGGTACGCCTTCTCTCTGCACTTCATCTACAGTATTATAAAGTCTCATGAGGATTACTCATCTCCCTCTCCTCTTCCATCTACCTCTCTTCTCCTCCCTGTGTCTGCCGAGTACTCAGTCATATTCTGAGACATAATCCAAGTGAATATTGGAGAGTGGTGGCGGAGTTCAGATTGGATCTGTGTAGTGCTGACAGACTACATCATCCGGGAGGGCCTGGAAGCCCCTGTGAAATAGTTGTGTCTGCCACACAACATTACTGTCAAGCTCCACGGTGTCCCCCCACCTCCCTCACGAGCAGATCCCACGAAGACAGCCTGAGCTTTTGGTTTAGTGTATGTGTGAATAATGTCTGTACACATTCCATCAAATGCAAGAACATATATTATTAAAAGTAATAATATTTCCACTCAATTTATACACTCAGTGGTCACTTTATAAGGTACACCCAACCAACTGCTATCTCAAGAAAACTTTAAAACGGTCATCCACCAAACATTCATGAAGAAATAGTGATGCGATTAATAATTATTTAATCGTCCGCCTTACATGGCATGGTTATACAAAAAATAATTTGAAAGATAGCCTAGTTTCTACCCACTAGCAATAAAGCCTGTAGACCTGGCATTTTTTTATCAGCTAATAGCTGCTCATTTTGGAATATCGCATAAAAAAACGAAGGATGGAAACGTGAAGGTGGCCATAAATTTTGAGTATGCACATTACTGAATAGGATAAACTTTTTATCAGATAAGAAAAAATGTGCAGAAACTATGATGGAAATGCATTTACTGAATAAATCTCAGCATGCGTGTTAAAAAGGTTTCACGTTTGAGTCGCGTTTTTCTGTGTTATGGAGTAGCATTAATGGACTGATTTCATTGGACAACATCAGAAATGTTGTTTTAGTCAGTCTAAAACTCCTTAGCCAAAGTCTATCATAAATGCGGTTTGGGATTATCATTTCCTAGAAATGTCTTGACCGACTTCGTTCCCAAATAGTCTCCCACTTCCAAAAACAAAATGAAATGACTACACATATTGTGACAATATAGATATTAATATGATGGTAACCAAAAACTGATTGGCAACCTGACAATTTTGATGTGTAATAGGAACTTGTATCTGAAGTTAGCAGATACACATTGACGCCCATTACAGCACATTTAAAAATGGGTACCAACATAACAACTGTGATGGGGTCTTTTTTGTAAATATCATGAAAGCAATTTTTAAACTTCAACTTTCAGCCTTTGTTGCTACCCCTTGTCCCTCCTCAATACACCCATTGACCAATAACGAATTCCTGAAAGTATGAACTTCCATTACTGTCTGTGTCAAATTGAGCCTCCAAACCATCAGAACACTATGGATGATTTCATAAGCACCAAGAAATGAGATGCGAATAAGGATTTTATTCATTTAAAAAAAAATCACCAAAAAATTGTAATTAATTCAATAATTCCTATACGACATCTATGAAGGAGATCTTTGGAAGCTAAACAACATCTGCAAGAAGCGTCTGCAGCTAAGATGATAATATCAAGCAGTCTGACCTGCCAGCTTTGTGAGATGCCTCTAAAAACATCAACAAGTATTATCTCCTTCTGTATTTTCCAGAAATAGAATACTTGTTCTCTATGATTAAGATATTCATTGCTTGATTTAATATTACACACTGCCTAAGCAGACAACAAGCAAATTACTATAAACAGAGGTCTACTACAAACATGGCCATTATGATTTCTGCAGGTAATAAACTATATAAAACATACTGTTCTACCTGGTTAGACAACTGAAATTTCGGTCAGAGTGCAGAAAATTCACAAATAAAAAATATACGGTTTAATATTCTACATTTCCACCACAAAATTTCAACAGCGTGGAGCTTTATCTGAATCAGTTTGACCAGTTAACAGCATAACATCACTTCAACTCTCTATCGCCTCAATCCCCTCAAGGTGGAACCATTGCAATGATGCGCAGTCACTTTAAAACAGAGGTTTGAGGCGTTTTTGTCTAATGTACATTATTACTCATGAGTGAGTGTTGAATATGTAAGTATGAAGATAAATGATGTCACAGTGCATTAACATAGAAAAGAAAGACAATAGAGGAAAGATGGATTGAGAAAGCAGAAGGGGCTGAATGTAATGGAGGCTCTTTGGAAGGGGACAGCGTGTCATCTGAGCGTGATGAGCCTTTATCAAGCAGAGCATGAGCCAAAGTTGAAACTGTCCCACGCAAATATGGCAACCACCTGCTCCCCACTCTTCTACATCTGCAAAGAATTAATTTGGAGTTTGGGGTAAGTGTAACAAAAATACCTAATCTGGCGGCATCACATTGACTTTATTGGCCCAACAGCATTTAATTTGAACCAGGTCTTTGCAGTGGATGCTAACTCTCGCTTTCAAAGAGGATTTCGGCAGGCTCTGTGATCGACAGAGACAGTCGACAATCGTTTATATCCTTTCCAAGTCACCTTATACCACTCTGGCTTCAAATTCCACATGTAGAGAATACATGTGCCAGGTTGTGCCAATTTTGCAGCCAGGTGCGAATCAGAAATTTGTAAGGATTGACTTTAAAGGGGTCGGTTTTCCAAAATGGAACATTTTCTCATGAGAACTGAATATGTTCAGAGGCTTTGTGGGCACTAAAACAAGAGAAAAAGAATGAAATACATTTCAAAACAATGATGTATCTAAAGCGAATTAGACATTTTTTGCTCACATACCAAAGATAAACAATGTTGCAACATTACAAAGTTAAAAACCTGCAATATAAATTTACTTCCTCGCTCTTGAACTCTACAGCACAGGGAATGCATTCTTATTCTTCCTTCACACTGGATTAGAAGCCCTTATCAGTTATGTGTTTTCAATGTTTATCTTTGATTATGAGGAACGTTTTGTTGGTTTAAATTTACTCAGTACAATGAATGTATATTTTATGCTAATATAGGTATGCAGGATGGTGCTATGTGTAGAAACTATAGAGATTGCCATTTGGAATGAGTTCCTGTGATTTAACTTTCGATACTCACAGATCAGGGGCTTCTTATATCAATGCGTATATGCATAAAAAGTTGACTGTCGTCTTTTATTACATTCAAGCTTCAGCATACGCTATATATATATGCTTTTAGTGACCCCTATAAGTAATAAAGTGAAGCAGAAAATCTACATTAAGTTAAGTCTATCGCACTGACCCAAGTACAGTAAACACCAGGGTTTTCGACTTAAGTTGCTTGATTAAAAAAAAAATGTATTGTGTGTCACAGACTTTTATTTTTATGTGACTTTTTTGTCATATCCCCTTCATGATTTGCTCTTGTGACCAAAATATTTTTTTTTTAATTAGTTCAATATCTGTGTGTGAGCTCTGACACAGTTTACATTATTTATTCTGGAACCAGCCACTTGTTTTATTATCGATGTTGCAATTGCACTTTGAACTTGAGTTTCATTACAAAAAAATTATATTGATCCTTTGGATTAATAGCATTATGTGAAAAAAACGTACCATCGAGTTTGGTAAAAAAAAATGTTAAATATCTAAATTTGCATTTTGGAACCTTTTTTGATTTTGAGGTGTTTTATAAAAGTTTGGAACAGAAAAATTAGATTTTCCTCTAACCACTTTAACGCAATTTTTTTTTTAAGTTTTAGTGTTTCTAAAAAAAACTGTTGTGAACTTTTTCAATTAACGTCAGTTTTAGCAGTTGTGTTAGTAGATGTTTTTGTTTCATTGTATGCAAAAATTTTTTTCTCTGTACTCCCAGAGAGTGGCACACACTAAGATCAGTGTTTTGTGTAAGTTCAATAGAAATATCACAAGATTAAAAAAAAAAACTGAACACTTATCCAGTTTTAATTGTGTGGCATTACATTTTTGAGTTATAATCAATGTGGCCGGTCATAAAGATTTATCTCCTCATATCTCTGCTTCCAAAATTCCAGTCAAACGACAACTGTCTATCAAAACAAATTATACAAGGTTAAAGGAAAAGTATGGTAACCTTTCACCTGTTAGATTTGAAAGAAGTGCCGTTGCATGATAAAAGTTTTTTTTCTAAATCCAAAGTTTTCTTTTAAGTGCAATCAGTATGCAACCACTATAACGATGCATCTGTATGTGTGGAATTCTTTGAGAATACGCATCATCAGTGTCTCTCAATATGATTGAAGGTGTTGTGATGCTGTGTGTGTGTGCATGCTTTGGGAAAACCAACTGAATATTTCATCATGCATAAGTGTGTGCACAAGTGATGGAGTATGTGTATGTCTCCTGATTGAGATTGGTTTGACTGGCTGGGAGGGAACAGATGTCAGCGCGCGTTGACTGCCAGCAAGACTGCACAAAGCCAATTGCATCTTCTCCCTGTCCAAGAGCACTAAAACAAGGGACCTGCAAACCGAGGTCTAATATTAGCAGTCAACAAAACAAGAAACAGCACATATGAGCGTACACAAATAACCCACCCAATGTCCACCATTGCATTAATCGTCTTCCATTTGCAAAAACAATGACACTAGTGCAGAGATTTGTCTTCAATTACTAAGTAGTGCTCCTGCGTGATTCATTAACAAAGAACCATGAACTGCATTAAGACTCAAAGTGGTAATTTATGGCTGGTTCTCAAGCACACATGGTCAAAACAAAGTGTTTAAATGGTTATGGAAAATATGAGTCATTCACTGAAGAATGTTTATCAGATATATGAGACCGGAGTTATGAGAGGATCAGGCAAGGACAGTAATCTGCTCACTGATGCAACCGATTAAAAACTATGCATTTTTGTGGAATATTTACGTAGAAATGTCTTGTGATCAATGTCTATGGAACTTTTGGAGGTGCCGGTGAATCACCTGAAATGTATTAAGTACAGAAAGGAAAGGGGAAAAACTGTATTGACTCTTGTTTGGTGCTAATGTGAGTTGACAGCTTATGTGGTATTTTTATTCTTTCAGGTAAAGCTCTTAATGGCAGGGTTGTGTGCGTTTCTTCTTGCTCAGGTTTTTGAATGGTTCTCATTGTATTGATAATGACACCTCTTCTTCTGCATCAGAAGACATGCACACATAAATATACACCATGGTAGGAGAAAGATTTTCTCATGGAAAAAAGATTTAAAGAAAAGGACACTTTCCTTTTTTTCTCTCTCTCGCTCTCTCTTACGTTTCAGAGTTACTGATTTGCGAGGTCATGTGAGTAACAATCAGAAGGATGCATTACGGAACTATTAGCTTGACATCCAACACCAGAGACACACGCAGGGGCTTGGAAGGTGTGTGTATTTCTGCGTGTGTGTGTGTATGAGAGAGAACGAAAGAGAGGGTTTGATGTACCATGACAACAAAGCATCATGGGACTTGTGTGCATGGAAGTGTGCACCACAATATGTCAAGATTCTCCTCTCTCCTTATCTTCTTATCATCATTAATTATTTATCTTGATCAGTCACCCTCTCTTTCCTTTGAAAGGACGGCAGAGGTTAACCGATAAAAGAAGTATCCTGGGTGCACATGTTCGGATTGTTGAATTAAAGGAAGCCCCTGTTTCAGAAGCTCCTGCATCGACTGTTGTGCATCCATTCGTGCATGTTTGTAATGACATGCTGAAAGGAGTGTGAGAGGAACTGAAACAAAAAGATAAGATGACGAAGAAGACATGCGAAAGCAGAAAAGCACACCAGATGCCTTGGATGACAGATTGCTGGAGTGCAACCCTATAAGTGGTGTTTCTCTTTCGAAGACTGCTTGTTTTTGGGATGAGCAGATGATTGTAAAGCAGGGAACTCAAGGCAATGATTTTTGGGTTTCGAAAGCTCCCAAAGCTACTTGGTTTGTGTGGAAAACACGGCCCACTTGTGCACATGTGTTCCAACTCTGGTGACCTCTTAACTTTACCACATTGTAAACCACACTCCATCTCCCCCGAAGACTTTTATGGGCTGCTAGGGGTGCATAACCTCAGGGTTAAAGAGCAATCTGAAACTAATTAGCCATTTGATTGTCAGTGCTGTCGTAGAACAGGGAGGATTAAGAAGGTTGAGGCAGCACGGTGGTGATAGGGTAAGGAAAAGGCAGCAGGTGGATATGTAATTTGTCAGTTCAGGCAAAGATTGGGCTTAACCACAGAACCTGGTTATACACAGACATAGGTCGGGTTTATGGGCCTCTTGGTATGGTGCCTCCTTAATGACTGCCAGATCTGGAGCAGACAGGCTTTTTATTGTTCACCGATGTCTGAAGCATTCGCTGCGCAATGTGCAGTTTGACACTGTAGTTCAGGATATAGGAATCCGAAATCTGAGCTGAAGCTGTCCAATGGGCTTTCTAGGAAGACCAGTGAGGAGATCCAACAGTAGTTAAACGGGACCCCCCCCCCCCCCCCCTTTAGATGCCACCATAAAAACATCATATTGACATATGATGAACCGTCAAAAGAAATGGGGTGTAAAAAAAAGGACACATGTGAGAGAAATACAATGTCTTGTAACCAAAAGAGACTGATGAAAATGGAAGCAGAAGTGAGCGAAAAAAAAAAAAAACAGGCTTTGCTGGTCCCAGGCCCTTGCCACTAATCCATCAGTGTATCTGCAGAGGGATCAGGGCCGAGCAATGAGCCGTGGGCACCCTTACACATGTTGACACTCCTCAAAATAAGATCCTCCAGCCTGGAAATCCAGCTGTGAGCACAGCCCTAACTGGAGTTTAACCCCCTGCCTCCACCGCAAACCCCTAGCCATCATCTCAGCTGGTCTTAGCAGCTGAGTTATCTCGCTTAGATGAGATAAAGAAAGTGCAAGGTAGAAAAACCGGTTACTGGCCTGAGTAGTCCTGTGATAAGGCTTTGTTTAAGTGCCGTCTACTGGATTGAGCTACTTTTCTGGAGGATTCGAAAGCTGCGATTCCATCAATCCGCCCACTTAGGTTCTATCGGCAAACAATATAATGAGAGCAGAATTAGCTCTGGACTCTTTCGTTCTGCGTCCATATTCAGGGCTGATTACTTTCATTATCATAGATCCATCAGCCTTTTATTTTTCCTCATCAAGTTGCAAATTTGGGTCTTCTTGTCCACTGTCCAGCCACTTTCACACTATCCTAAATGACTAATGATGCATTTAACTGGAGAATTAGCCGCAGAGTGGATAGAGAGTGGGTGGGGGGGCTGTTATGTATTAACAAAACGTCATACCTTCAGAAAAATGGAGTGCCTACAGAAAACAAAAGAACAATCCCGAGAAAGAAAGAAAGGAAGAGAGAGGAAGTGAGAGAGTTGTTGGGCGAATAAGAATGCATCAGATAATGAGACATTTCTTTTACCCACCAGCCATGAGTGTGTGTGTGTGTGTGCGTGTGTGGTACTATGATGATACGCCTGTTTTCCCCAGGCCCCATTACCAATGCACTTGAACCCAAGCTAACAATGAGTTCATAGAGATTGAGAAGTGCCGAGCTCTTAATTGTATGTATTTAGTCACGCAAACAGAAGCAATGGCCTGAGAATGGCTAGTTAGCCAATGACATCATTTCAGCTTTAGAGCTGGCTCAATGGACCCGTTGCAAATGTGCACAGTGGCAAATTTATATCTATCATCTCTGAGGAGTCGTTCCCAATCGTTCTGGCCGTGTTGGTCATATCTCCCACTAAACTTTACAATGAGACCTCAGACATCTCCCACACGACTTGCAGCTCCCACTCTTCACCATCTCTGTCTCTGCGCTATTCGAAAGTACTTACAACATTCTGTTGTGTGCGGTAGTGTATGGAAAGCATGATCTGTCAATCAATGACTCTTGTCAGTGGTGGCAGTATGGAACCGCTGATCGCATCATGATGTTAGTGTGCCTGACTTGCTCTGCACAAAGGAAGAGAAGCACAAGGCTTCTCAAGCAGAGAAGTCAGCACTCGAAAAATCAATCACCATCTGGGCTCTTCTCTTCCCAGACTAGAGGGAGGATGATAAAAGAAAGAAAAAAATGATGGGAGAAAAGGAAAGGACCAGCTGAAAGGTGCAACATTGTTGAAACGTTTTGGCAATGTGTCGGCCTGTCCATCCATTAAGCATGGTGAGAACAACATCATCTGCAAGCAAGGTCGCACAAAGCAAACACAGATTAGCAAAAAGAAAGCAGCGATTTCTCTGCTTCACCAACACCTTGAGACCCAGGGGTCATCAGGTTTACCACAGATTCCTTCTTCTTTGTGGCTAACCTCTTTTATCAGTCACTTTATGTAAACTTTGCTTGCCTTATGAATGCTTTATACAGACGGCACCTCTTTTAAAGATGCCTATGGGTGTCTCTGCTTTTGCAAAGAGCTGTTGGGACAGCAGCGTGATTTTTGCACCAGCTTTGCCTCTTTTCAGTAGCACAGCTGTGTGAAAAATACCAGTTAGAAAGGGTGCTGAGGCAGCAAAAGCATTTAATACTCAACAAACAGTTATCTAAGCCCATGTCCAATAACCAGACACCACTGTAATGTGACCTACATACTAAGTGAATAAGAATTTTAGCATGAGGGAGGGGCTGAGGAGCACAGCACAGTGCACAGCTCATTCAGCTGACAGTAATTAAATAGCAAGTATTCCTTTTCACTGCCCTTTTGCCTCTCTCCCAGCTAAGAAAGTATAATGTAACAGAACATATTGTCCCCTTCTATGTATTCCTTTTTCAACTCTTTCTTTCCCTGTTCCTAGATTTTTTTAAAGATAATCAGTCCCCTTCACCCCCTCCTTAACTACTGTTGTAAGTAAACAGAACCATTGCTAGAAAATCGTGCAGTTGATGGTTTACTTAGATCACAAATAGTTCCTGAGGTGCACGGAAGTCCCGATTTATTTATACTATGTTGATTTCAGACCTAAAAGACCTCAGCCATTAGACTTCAGATCCTTAAGGTATTTCACCTCCATTATTTACCCATGATAAAACATATGTAAAGGAAGGGTGGGAGCCACAAACAAACATCACTGACAACATACACAAAACCCAATAGTGGTGGAATATGCAGCATCATCAATAAGTGTCTGCAATGTGTGTCACTATGGTATTGCAGATCAAGTTTGTTTTGGAATTTTATTTAGCAAAAAAAGTTTTTTTTGGCTTATTTGACCGAGATTTATATCACACAAAATATCAATAATTCAATCAGACTTTTTGTTCTATAACACCTTCCAGGGCTGTACAAAAATACAATACAGACGTTAAAATCTCCAAGTATAGAAAGAAACAGAAACTATAAAAAATACAACCTAAAGTAAAAATGTTTTAACACCGGTATTGTACAAATTTAGTGAAGGTCTGTGGGTAAGGAGTTCCAATTTAACACACAATGACAAAGGAACCATCGCGCCATTTCTTATACCGGGTTTCCCCACAGATTGTAAAACTCTGGTGATTTGGTGATGGGTTAAAAGTAAGATGGAGCAATTGCATTCCAATTGAAAAATACAAATACAAGTACTTTATGTTGGATTCTAAAATTCACCTGGAGCAGTTTTAGGCAGTCCAGAATAGGCGTAATGTACTCATGTTTTCTGGTATCAGTAAGAAGGCAGGCTTCGGAATTCTGTACAAGTTGTAAATGGTGAAGACTGGTTTGGTGTATTCCCACATAGAGAGCATTACAGTAGTCTAAGCAGGAACTAATAAATGCATGAATTACATTCTCTAGGTCACTATGACTTAAAAACATGTTTAACTCTAGAAAGAAAGTAGAATTGAAAGAAGCTTGCCTTATCCACAGAGGAAATTTTTATCAGCACTACTAGTCTGATTTTAAAATAAAAAAAAAAAAAAAGATTTGTAAACAAGTTGGCCCAAAGTTGTTACGAAACCATCACCTACACAGCAAACATATGTTGAGTTAACTCCTTTTGAAGCAACAAGATATGAAATGTTTCTCTGACGTTGAGGGTTTAACTATGTACTCTTCCTTATATGTCTATGGAAGTGCAAACTGGATCTAGAAAAGAAAATCAGTAACACAAGTTTATAGACTTAGAGTCAAGCACCACTAAGAATAGAGTTGAGTGAGTCAAATGATGTATTTAACACAAGGCATAACATGTTTCCATTTCCAAAGATTGGAGATTACAAAAGCAGGCAACCATGAGTCAGGCAGTAAGCCTCTAGCTGCTTTCTTGAAATAGCGCATAAACAACTACAGATGAGTTAAAATATATCAGCAGATAATGTCTTGGGATGCAAACATAGTAAATATTGTGGTGAATCGAAAAGAGGAAAAAAAGCACAATAATTCTGCTTTTGCAGAGCCCCGAGGAAATCTGATGTTAAATACAAATACAGAATCAGACAAAACAAAGTTGGAAAAAGGCATGAAATTTCCTCCATGGTGCTTTTACACACCCTCGTTCTGTTAATTCAATTACAGATACTACTCTGTTTCCTACTTGTCTGTTCCTTTCTCTTGTTTGCACAGCGTGATTGTACAGCATACCCTCACAATTCTCTAAACCCCCTTATACATTTAGAAATGAGAGGAGAGGGAAAAGCATTGAATTATTTTTCCATCTTTTCAGATTCCCTCTCCTCGAGTGCTTTGTTGATGACCTCTGTTTCTTCACACTACTGCTATCTTTAAGCTCCCAACGATTTTAAGCTTCCATGTAGAAACCAGTCTTTATTGTGGAAAAGTCCTTTGTAAACTTAAATACACCCAATGTGTCCAGCAACAAAAGCTTCTCCAATTCCTTTCTGTCTAGCCTTAAGTTTAGGTGGTCTGTGGGTGGTAGAATTTTTTTCCTCTCTCTCTCACTCTCCCTCTCTCTCTTTTTTTTTAATCAAGCATTAGCACTGCTCCCCATTCAGCGCCACAGCGACTATAAAAATTCATCAGGATTAAAATGACCTCACAAGCAAAATTAAAGTTCCTATAGTACACAATGGGGGCTGTATCTTTTTTAACATGTCCTGAGGGCCTTGGGAACAGAATTGTTTCCTGACAAAGTGCTCTCGCATTGACAATGGGCACCTTTCAGGCCGTCTACACCAACTGCCTTTAGAGAGCAAGAGAGGGACTTATTTCACATATCAATCAAAGAGAGGATGAAAAAATGGAGTGAAAGACCCTCATCAAGTGCAAGTGGTGCTTCAAAATGCGAACGGATCAAAATAGGGTATATGCCGTTTTTATGGGGGTCATTGACGGATGTGTAGTGATGGATGAAGGGTGAGAGCCACATTTGAGACTGTGGGAAGGGAATGGTAAACAGCAGCATCATGTCTTCTAATATGTATACTTGTGTAAACACAGACAGTTTTAACTTATTCTCAAAAAATCATTCACATTCACACTTATTTTACAGTGGTCTACTCATCTAAAGATCCCAATGTCTGTGCTGTGTACCACCCACAGCGTCCTCCATGTGGCTGTGTCACTAATCATGCTGAAAATGAATTGGGTGCCAAGAGAGGTAATTCCACATCGTATTTGAGCACCTCAGCCCAGATCTGAGGGACACATATAAATATAGTATTCCTCGACAGGTGGATTAATGAGGCTCCTTAAAGGCCTTCTTTATAGGTCAGTGCCTGTACTGCACAGGCACGAAGGCCTAATCCCCCCCAAAATTTGTCTCATCTACCGCTCAATTCATTAAAGGACAGAGAACGAGAGAGAGGGGGAGCTGGGAAGATGGAAAGGGCTAAGAAAAATATCTGAAGGGTAAATACATGAGAGGAAAAGAAAGAGACAGTTTTAATTCAAAGAGCAGTTTTGGTAGAGAAGACAAGCTGTAAATGCTGCCTGTGACAAAGTGCAGCTTTGTGCAATTTTTAATGCTTAAGAATACCTTTTACTTTTCATGCAAATTCTGTGACTGAAACACGAAAACAAAATAGCAATGAATCTAGCATGTCATCAGTTCAACTGATGTGGTTTTAGAATTGGGTCAGGGCTTTTTTTTTTGGACAGCGCTTTGTTAGGATATCATATTAAATCTGATTAGATCATAGTAATAGCTTTAGGGCTCATATGATAGATGCTCGCCTTAGGACCTGAATGTTTTCTTAATATTTCTTCCTGTGTGCAAAGCTTGAATTAATCTATTTTCTTATGTGGGTAAAAGAGCTGAGCAAGGCAAAGTCTCTTTGCACCTGAGAAGCAAGCTAGGGTGCATAAATGCTTGTGTGAACACATGATTACATGGATTTAAAAGGGATTGTTTTGCACTGTTGTTATTCAGATGAACCTAAAGGTTATTTTTATAATTTTTAAAACAAAATTTTAATAAAGCCTAGCATAATAATATAACTGCACGCAATAGTACTTGGCAGAGATGCAAACACATTTCAATTGGATTGTAGACAAAATTATATAAAATGTACAAATTCAAGAGCTTTAGCCCTATTAAAAGGTTTATATAGTTTGACCTTAAGGTGATTTAAACATATGTTAAAGCTAGTAAAAAGTATTGACATTTACCTTATGTAGTTGTAAATTTCGACCTGAAAGTGGCGCTACCACAAGGTACCTTAAGGACATGTTGGAAAACATGCAAGCCAACTTTTGTAAAGATATGTTGATGCATTTGCACTATGTTAAAATATGGACATGATCAGACTCACCATTATGGTCCAAATGTATTGAGACCAATTTTATGATGAACAGAATGCAAAAAGGTATTTTTTGTAGCTCCTGATCCTTAGGGGGCACTGTGCTGGAACAAAATCCACCAAACTTTACTGAGATATAGCCTTACAACCATTTTTGCGAGCACTTGTCAATTGTTCATGCTCCATTTGTGAACATTCGTTTTCCAACCCGTTTATTACCTTTTTGGGGTCATAGGGATCTGCTGGTGCCTATCACTAGAGGATGATCTGGAAAACATTTGGTAAGAATCTGAAAATCAGTCTAGGAGGAGTTCTGAAAAGTAATTTGGCAGCTAATTGGCATAACATACAATGGAAATACATATATTCATCAAATATTCATTAGAAGAGCCAAGGATTAAGCCGAATTAAGAATTCTGTGTCTAGGTCATACAGTTCAAAAGTTATTAGCTATTAGTTTAGTTATTAGTTAACATCCCCCTTGCGGAACTCGATAAGGAGACTCTCTCAGAACCCTCCCCCGCATCCACTTATCTCCGCCAGCTTTTTTTCCCCACCGCTGTAATCTGACGGGTCATTGTACAGCGCCCTCATGGCTGCAGGAAAATGCCGGCTGCGGACTACAGCAACTACACCACTTCCCCGACCCCTACCTCATCCTGCGATGTTCTTTCCTGTGTTTGTCAATGTGCTTGATTGCAAATGGCTTTTTTTTTTACCTGCTCCACAGTGCTCTTTTCTTTGAAGGACAATGCGGAAAGGCTCTTTTTTTTAAGCTAATTTACCTAATGTATATCCATTTTCTCTGTTTCTCTCTATAAATGCTACCTCTCAACACTGGCCTGTTCCCACCCTGTCTATGTCTGTGGCCAGAGGGGTCCAATTTCACTACATGTAACAGTGTATGTGACAAATAAAGGCTAATTCAATTCAATTCAATAGTGGTGGCACTGTACAGTTTGAGGATCCAGATTGGGTCAGGTAACTCATAATCGCCAACTGTATAAGTGTGCCAAAATTACTTTCCTGCAACCAGTTCATAGGGCTACCACTGACTTCAGTGGAAGAAACAGAAGAAGAAGAATGAGAAGAATGCAATAGGTGCCTGCACAGCTTCACTGTTTGGCCCCTAATAACAAAATAGGGACCACTTTTCAAATACAGTCTGAAACTGTATGTATTACTCATACTTTACCTCCTGTCACCCAAGTCCCAACCTTGGGCTTATTTGCCCCTCTGACATCATCCCCTGTCATCCCACTGTCATTTTTATACTGGCTCATCAGTGTTGTACTTTATCAGCTGCATATGGGGTCGTCTTGCATTAACAAAGGGACTGGCGACATCTATCTTGCATCCACACCTTGAGGGCATCTCTTAAATGGAGGAATTTGGTCATTATGTGACATTAACCTCATTAGAAAACACTCTTTAGAGGCTGAGAGATAAAATTGATTTACAGCTGCCATTTCAACCACTGCTCTGCTGATCAATTGTTAAACTATCCTTTTTATTGCCCACAATGCTGCACCTCGAGCTACAGGCTCCTTTCACCTGCTGTCAGCATGCCAGGTGTGTGTTTGTGGGAATATGTGGTTCTGTGAAAAAGACACCATTGGGTTGAGAATAGTAGTGGTGATACAGGCTAAAATTGAAGGTTAAAAATTTATAGAAATTATTGAGATTTTCTCTTTCAAAGGGTTCAACTGGTTCATATTTGCACCATTCTTGGGGAAAATGTCAGGGTACACCCTGGACAGGTCACCAGTCCATCACAGGGCAACATACACATTCAGTGCCTATGGGGAATTTACATTTATTAATTAACGTGACACATGTCTTTGGTTTTGTGGGGGGAAATAGAGTACCTGGTGAAAGCCAACTGAAGCACAGCAAAAACATGCAAACTCCTCACTGTCTAGCCTCGAACCAGCAACCTTCCAACTGAAAAGCCCCACCAACCCGCCCTTTGATAATAATATCAATGACATAATATAAACTTGTTCACAGGGTAGCAGGTAGTGTTCCCCACGACATGGCACTGTTGCTAGGGTAAAGAGTCGGGTTGCTATGGAAGGGTCAGTTATCAACGAGTGAAAAAGGCCAACCCTAATGTTTCTTTGAGGAGTCAGTATAATGAGTCACACATAGATATGAAGAAAAAAACTGATGTATCTATGATTTAGCAAAGCTGAGATAGAGATCAGCCAGTTTTGTTCCTAGGATCAAGGGTGTGACACTGAAAATTACACTTCAGAATGATTAACATTGACCAAACCCTATGTCTTTTTATGGAACCCACTGTCTAGAAAAACACTTTAAAATTTTAGGAGAGCATTAAAAAAAATCACTGCAACTACTTAAAGTTTATTTTCTAAAATTGGTTAATTATACATTTAGAATATTAAAAAAAATAGATTAATATAAGTCTGTGAAATACATTTTAGCCTTTGGTAATACAATATTCAAATAAAGATTTATTATTATTATTATTATTATTATTATTATTATTATTATTATTAAAGCTACTAAAGATAATAAGTAAAGAACATAACATTTATTTTCCTGTTTTCACTTCACTAGGAACTATATCATTTGGTCTCGACACCTGAGCGACAATAATAAATGGTGCACATAGCTCAAAGTTGTTTTTTTTTTACATGTATTCATGTGAAACTTCCCTAAATTGGACCACTGCAGACGTAAATTAGTTACTCATATCCTCTTTGTGGTGTTTTAACTTTTAAACAAGAAATTAAACATATGTAAAATATATACACAATTACCACACAAAAAAATGTATCTGTCCTCTAATCCCAAAACAGCCGTGTGAAACCATCGTCTAGAACATAGACCCATCTCCAAAGAGAATGACCATGAGAGACTTATTTATAGCAAATGGTTAGCTTCTTAAATCTGTGTATGTGTGTGGCTCCATCCATCTCTCCTGTATGCATGTGTGTATGTATCTATGTTTGTGTGTAAATGTCAGCATGTCAAGTCTGTGACAGCTGGGTTTAGTGTGGCCATTTAAAGCAAACACGCGCTATATTCCTCTGATGAATCGATAACGCCTCTCTCTCTCTCTCTCTGCCCACTGGCTGCCCGGTGCTATCCCTCAGATTGATCTGTGGGTAGCACTCATGGAGGCTAGGACACTTTTGAAATATGAATAAAATATGGTAGGTTTGTGTTTCATGTCTTTCATCAATGGTTCTGGTCATTTGAGGCCATGGGATGTATGCTCAATATAGACTAGTGTCTGATTCTGTGTCAAAATCCCAGCTCTTGGTTCAAAGGTGTTCAGTGCTGCAATGCTCTCCATATAAAAAAAAAGGGACTTAAAAATACGGGGCCGCTCAATTATTTACACCATAATGCTCGAGCTCGTAACCACAAGACCTACTCTCTCGCACACATATAGAAATACACTGTGTATCTTCCCACTCTGCTTAGAATTGTGACACATATTCATTTCACGTCATCCTTCTGACTTTGGCAAGAGGCAAAAGGAGAGAGAGAGTGTGAAAGAGCGTAGAGAAAATGGATTTGCACCACTGCATTTAGGTGTCAACTCGCAGACCATCTTGACTTTAATATAAATAGATATAAATCAACACAGCGGCAGGTTTTATAAATGAATTTGTTTGTTATTTTTAAAAACGTGGAATCAACAGATGACCGTCACTTATTCACAGCATATTGCTACTGGCCGGCATGGGTCTTTCCACAGGCGATGTTAGAAATAGCTTGTGGGTGAGCTAACCTAGGAAACTGGGTGGCAGCTGCCCACATAGACACTATCATAGATACCTGCCTCAAAGCATTTTGGTCACATTGTAGTACTGTCCATTTAGGTGTACTATGTTTATTAATACAAATACACTCACCGGCCACTTTATTAGGTACACCTATCTAACTGCTCGTAATGTAAAATTTCTAATCACCCAATCACATGGCTGCAACTCAATGGAGTGAGGCATGTAGACATGGAGTTGACAATGCAGTTCAAACCAAGCATCAGAATGAGGAAGAAAATGGATTCAAGTGACTTTGAACGTGGCATGGTTGATGATTTCAGGAACTGTTGATCGACTGGGATTTCACACACAACCATCTCTAGGTTTTACAGAAAACGATCCAAAAAAGAGAAAATATCCAGTGCACGGCAGTTTAATGGGCGCAAATGCCTTGTTGATGCCGGAGATCAGAACTGCTGTACCTAAAAAAGTGACCAGTGAGAGTTTATAGCGAATATTTCATACTGATTATAATTATATTGATAATATAATAATTATATTGATTATTATGTTATATTATTATAATATGATAATATTAAATAATATGCTATAATGATATTCATTCATTTTTCAACCCTCTTATTCCCTGTCTGGGTCACGGGGGCAAATTGCGCGAGAATTGGGGGTACACCCTGGACAAGTCGCCAGTCCATCGCAGGGCAACATTCACTCACACATTCACACCTAAGGGGAATTTAAATATATATGCCGCTATAATAATATTTTATTGTAAATATTTAAATAACAAAGCATGTTTGTTTTATCCAATCACCAATAAAATATTCTTTTTGCTTTTTTTTATTTGCATGAAACTTTTAAATGCATTACTCCTTGCAGATTATTGGTACAGCTGTGTCTAATCCTGATCACAAAGCTTTGAACAGCCACATTTGTTTTTATTGAGCTTGGAGAAAGCAGGTTTCAATAAAAGATTAAATTATATCTTTTTGTTTAAGAATTATTAGAGCTACATCCATAGATATTTGCATGTTTCTCTGAGCAGGTCTGCTACAGAAATGCTGGGCCGTCCAGGAACATTGTTCTTTGCTGTGAATGTTTCCACTACAACATTGAGTGGATTATGGGAATTATCTCCTGTGAGCATCTACAAGTATGGGTACAGATGATATAACGCCACAAAGTGGGTAGTCATCATAATCATCTTCATCATTATGGTCATCATCATCACCCCATACGGCTTGCATCATGGGAATTACAGACGGTGGTGCCACCAGGCGTGAGCATAGTCACGGCTCAGACAGAGGCTTATTCAGCAGGAACATCTCTCTCTCTCTCTCTCTCTCTCTCTCTCGGCTCTGGTCTGGGCCTTGGAAAATGCTGAGCTCACAGCAAGCAGTCTCTTCTGCTGTCCCCCGTCTGCCCGTTCTCCCTCCCTCACCTGCTTGGAGGGTTTCCCCGGTTAAACAGGGTGGGAGGGAGAACAAGGTGGGGGATGACTCACCTGTTTAACAGCCCCCCACCACACACAGACCTGACCAGACATCTATGCAACAGCCCCTGCTTTCAGGTTATGCCAGATGGATGGATGGATGGATGGATGGATGGAACCATGAACTGAACACATGGATGGATGGATGGATAGATAGATAGATAGACAGACTGGTAGAAGGACAAACAGATATGTGGATGGAATGACAGACGGATAGATGGATTGAATGATAGACAGATGAACAGATGGGTAGAAGGACAGACAGATGGATGGTTGGATGGAGGGATCATTGATTGGATGAACTGGATGCATGTACAGACGAATATGAGAATGGATGGATGAATGGAAGGAAGGACAGACAGATGAACAGATGGATTGATAATTAGATGAATGGATAGATGGATGGATAATTGGCTGGATGAACAGTTGGATGGATGGATGTATGGAATGATATACGGATGAAATGGATGCATGTATGGACAAATGGGAGGATGGATGTATGAATGGAAGGAAGGACAAACAGATGAACAGATGGATGGATAGATAGATGGATGGATGGATAGATGAATGAACAGATGGTTAGATAAACAGATGGATGAAATGAATGGATATATGGTTGGACAGATGGATGAATGGAATATTGATTGGGTGAACAGACAGATGAATGGATGGATGGAAGGATAGACCGATTAAATGGATGCATGTACGGATGAATAGGAGAATGGATGAATGGAAGGAAGGAAAGATAGATGAACAGATGGATTGATAATTAGATGAATGGATAAATGGATGGATCATTGGATGGATGAACAGTTGGGTAGATGGATGTATGGAATGATATACGGATGAAATGGATGCATGTATGGACGAATGGGAGGATGGATGTATGAATGGAAAGAAGGATGGATGGATCGATAGATGATTAGATGGATTGATTTTTGGATGGATGGATGAAATGTATGGTTGGATGGATGCATGAAAAAAAACAGAAGAATGAATGAATAAATTGGTCAAAAGAGGAAGTAGATGTAGATATGAATAAACTGTGGATTTTCTAAAACACTAAGCACTAAGACAACAATGGTTGGAATAATACATCACCTCCAGACAGTGACACACGGAACCACATCATCTCCTGCCTCAACTGATGCTAAACACAGGTCCATGAACTCCTGAATCTCTTGACAATGATTCCCTCCACAAAACAGCAATCTTGTCTCAGCTCAAGCAGGGTGAGAACCATTCTAAGAGGCAATGAATTTGGTTGGGGCTGAATAGGATGTTGGTACATGTTTTACTAAAGGAAATATAATGGCACACTATTATTAGATCACATTAATCATGAGGGTGCCAAAGGCAGTGACAGCAGCCCTGAAAAGGATTGAAAACGTTGGTAATGGATATAAATTACCCATTGTGTGATAAAAGGATTTTTTCCACTAAGAAGGTGGGAATAAAACAGAGAGCAACCCAATGTGGATGAGTAAAATATGGAATAATACAGGTTATCACGTTTGGATTAAAATTTTAAGGGGATCAGATAGTGACAGCAAGGCCTAAAGTTAAAGCACCGGCTATAAAAGTGTAGGAATTAAAAGCAGATTAATATCAGCACGGCTGCGAGAGGAGCCAGGGAAGGGCAGCAGTTTTGATAGAGGTCTGTCAGTAGACATGACGATAATGAGTCTCATCTCTGAAATTTGGTTATTTATTGCTGACTTGGCTGGCAAACAAAAGATCAATAACTTTGAGCAAATCTAATGTTGTCCCTGCTGCTAATGTGCTCGTCCATCACTCCTGCCATCCTCACATGAGAGAGACACCGAATCCTGGCTTATTCCACATCAAATGTAATTATGTCATATGGCTTTAATATTGTGCCAGCCCCCCATGAATATGTGGCGACAGTTGATTATGTGTATGCATATGTGCTCAAGCATGTCAGGCACTAGTAAATCATAATATATGTTGAGATTTTATATGCATTTTTTTGTTTTGCGTCTGAATCCATCTTTATTTGCTGCCTTGGATTTCTAATATGAAGTGTCAACGAAGTCCATCAGCACAATGATCGACCTTATGATCAGACCCCAAAACACAGACAAATATCAGCTTCTTGCTAAAATACTGCAAAATAAACATAACTTTAATATATGTGTCTGACTGAGATGGACTGTCGAGGTAGAATACAAAGTACAAGCCCGGGGTGGGGTATAGTGTTTATTTAATTACTCCTTTATGCATTTTCTAGTTTTAATATATTTATTGTTTGCTTTACATTTTGTTTTATATGTTTGTTTGTTTTGATGTATTGTCATTTTAGTTTATTTGCTTGTTTATTTACATATTTGCTATTTGTCTGTTTTATTTTTATTTTATTTTTTTTTTTTTTTTTTTTTGTTTTTTTTTTTTTTTTTTTTTTGCCAGTTGCTATTATTGCTTTGCTGGTGAGCCATTTGTTTTTTTTTCTTTGTTTTTTGTTTTTTTTCTTTGTTTTGTTATAGTCTAATTTGATTGAATTTTGTTTTTAATTATCTTTTGTTTGTTTTGTTTTTAGTTTAGTTTCATTTGGTTTAGTTTAGATTTCTTTTAATAGTTTGCTATTTTTTTTATTTTTGTTTAGCTTTGTTTATTTCAATTTGTTTTTAGTTATATTTGTTAATTTTTTTCTGGTTGCTATTTCTTGCTTCGCTATTTTGCTATTTGTTTGTTTGTTTATTTTTTGTTTTGCTTTTTTATGATAGATTTTAGATAGATTTTTATTTATACGTTTTATTAGCTAAAAATTTGTAGCTAATTTGTGATTTGCACACAGTTTGATGGTATATGTAACTGTGTATTTCTCAAATTTTATGAAACTAAGAAATATAAAGTTCCATCTTTTACCTCCATCTTTTAACTACAGCTGAACCTACACAACTCTAAGTCATGTGTAGCTGATATTTCACCTTTGATGGAAAGAAAGAAATATAATGTTTCTCTCTGTCTCTGTCATGTAACCTGTGTCACTCCACATGCTGTGTTTAAAGGAGAAAGTTTAATTGCCATCCGGATCTGGTTGGCATTGTACACAAGTAAACTGGAGGCAAGCCATGTGTTAATGACAGTGGTGAGGTGGAGCATCGGAGAGACTCATCGGATATCATTAGCACTAGCTCTCAGTGTCAGAAATCACAGCTCATAAAGACAGCTTTAACTGAAAAAAAAAAAATGAAGGGGCTTCAGCCCAAAATGCACTTCCTCAAACATGACAACAAAAATGTAGGTGTGAAGATGGATGCTGTGAATCATGGCATCTTTCAGGCCAATTTATAGTGCCGCACAGCGAGTGAACATCGTAGATTAAATCATAGGCTAGCTGAAACTGTTGTCAGCATCTATAATTCTATGTTCTCCCTGTGTAGCTCGGCAATAAACACCAGCTTTGATTTTCATTTTTAGCAAAGATTCTATATTGTATATTAAATAATCTACTAGAGAATGGTTACTTAGAGCTGATCTGGTCGCATTGGAGTTATTTAATTTTGTGGGAAACTTTAACAGAAATTTGATCATTTTTTCCACATACAAATGTATCTTGCCATGGCGACAAATCAGATATTATGTAAATCGCAATGTTGCCACCAAAGTTTCAAGCTATAATATAATGTTTTGGCAGAGCCTTCACAGGAGGTGGGGGTGGGGGCGGGGTGTTTTGGACTAGGAATAGCTTTATTTATTAATATTGCCAATAGAGCTTGGTATTAGTTATAGTTACACTTTTTGACACTGAAAAAAGCATGACGCCAATCATCTAAAATTTTGACAGTCCTTCAGTATAGTCCCACAACATGTTCTTAAAAAAATATTCTTTAAAAGACCCAAAGTGTGCCAGTAAAATAATCCTCTCGCTATTATACAGCCACCAGCCTGAACCACTGACACAAGGCAGGCTGCAAAAAGACATTTTCACTCAAAATGTTCTCTTTTTTGGACCATTCTCCGTAAACCCAAGAGATGCTTGTTCGTGAAAATCCCAGTAGATCAGCAGTTTCTGAAATAGTAAGACTAGTCCATCTGGCACAAATAACCATGCCAAGTTCAAACAGACTTCAATGACCTTTCTTAGCTTGAGCTGTATAAGATCATCTTGACCATGCCTACATCCCTAAATGTGGGTGGTTAGAAATGTACATTAATGACCAGTTGGGTAAGTGTACTAAATAAAGTGGAAAAAAGCTAAGAACCAAGCGGCAGAAGTTGACAACCCGGCTAAACCCACCTGATACCATATGCTGACACATGTCTGCCTGGAGAAAGGTGCTGCAGCATTGATGGATGTATCGTGGTGTATGATGGCTGAGCTTTGTTGCTTAAAAGATTTAACAATGGATGAATGTAAAAAAAAGAAGAATTATTTCCTTAACTAATTCAGTGCTTTGGCTCCGGAATAAACATTAGGTTCTCGGTAAACACTGAAAGGTGCATTTGATTTAAAATCTGGACTTATGTAACATGTTTATTTACAGTTTTAACTACTATAACAGCGTATTTTTATCAAATCATGAAGAAAAAGAGGCTTTCTTTATAGAATAACTAAATTTCCTCAATCACAATTCAGCACTGAAAAGAGAAGAAAGGAAAGTGAAAGATATCCAAAGATCACTTTTCCTTCAACATCCCCTTGCCGACTGGCAATACATCACTTGTATTGATGCAATATTAAATTTCAATATCGCATGTCAAAAGGTACAAAATGATAGATCATAGCCTAACTAAATGAATTATTAAAGGGCCAGACTGCTCCGCGCTATCGGCTTCTCTCCTAATCAACTGGATCTGAAAAAAGTACATTTTGATACTGGCAGCTTTTCAAAGCTCAATCCATTCTCTCTCCCCCTGTCTTTGTCTCCGTTGCTTTTTTCCTCTTCAAAGTTTTTTGTTCATCATAACGAATCTGGATTTGTGTCACCCCCAAATCCACCCACAATACAAAGCTGCGTGAGCGTTGCTTCCGATTGTATGGAATTTTTGTTTGTTTGTTTTCTTTTTTCCATCCTGTTCGCTCCGGAGAATGCCTGCCTTTATCAGATTACTCTAATCGGTTGCTAAAGAATTTAAAAGCAGGGCTGAGAACATTTTCAACAAAGTAGATATGTGCTTTATGACTTTCTTATCCTGAGACTTCCTTTAAGGAAACAACAATTAAACTTTAAATGCAGTCCATTAGTTTTAAAGAAATTCTACAATTAAAAAATGCAATTAAATTGGGGTCTGCTGGTATGTACGATATCTATAGCTCACATTGGACAAAACATCCAAATCATCATCTTTTCCCTCTGCTGAAATACAATGTTCAACCTTTTAAATAGTGGGTTTTGTTTTCTCCATCCTGACTAAAGACCTCATGATTATATGAGAACAGATAAGTAGAGCTCTGTTGTTTCAAAAATATAAAGCATTTTAAGTGAAATCCATGATAATAATGATTCAATGTGAGTGTGTTTGTGTTGATAGTAATGATGACTCCGGAGGGACTTAATTGGAGGGTCCAGATTGTCGGACCGGTGACCCCACACAAGTCACGGCCACCATTAGCGCTCAGTTCGCATGTTAACAAACACAATCCCTTTGCCTTTTGCCGTGTCGAAAATTCAATTTGAGCTCTTTGTCTGCCTGCTGCCTTCACCTTAACAACGGTCGCCTTCTCTCTCTCCATCTCTCCTTCCCTCTCTCTCTACCACTTTTTCCCCTTAACCAACAGAACACAGAGGAGTCGTTAGGACCCTCTCTTCATTACTTCAAAAAACCAATCATTAGACACCAGAGTATATACGTAATTAGAAAATCACTTCCTTTGCAATCCTGGCTAAGTAGTTTACATACTGTAATTACAGGGACAAAATCAATTTTTAATCATTCTACTGATTGGGCTCATCAGCTCACTAGGAACATTGTATCCTGCTTGTTGTGCGAAAGCAACATCTGGGCTAAAACAATTACCCTTTTGTGTTCCACAACTATTCAGCGCAGGGCATTCTCCGGCACCCAATGCCTGCCACTAAGCCCCTGCATAGCCATCACTTTATTCCTCTTCCTTTCCCAGATCTTCCTCTCATTCTGCCCTTGACTGTTGAGCGGTGGATCGTATTTGAAGTCTTTATAAATCAATATGCTATAATAAGATGCTCTTGAGAAAACGCAGCATATTGCTTTTTTAACACCTATTGTTTCCCCCACTCTTTTTTTATTCTTTGTGGTGTTGCTTGTTGTTGTTGTTTGTGACTCAATCAGGAAAAAGGGAACAGATTTTGTTTTGCCTGAAGGAATATCACCTTATTAATAATATGTGTTCCACTCAGCTAACAATTAGAGTAGTACTTAATGCACAAGTACAATATTCACGGAGCAAAACTGTGAATGCATTTTAATTATCGTTGTTTTAGAGAAAGATTCCAACAGTTGAACACCAAAAAGTTAATGCTCCCTAAAGGAAGAAAGAAAGAAAGAAAGAAAGAAAGAAAGAAAGAAAGTAAGAAAGAAAGAAAGAGGGATGAGGTAGTTAATACAGGAAGGAAGGAAGAAATATAGGGATACTGGAATAGAAAGAAAAAAGAAAGAAAGAAG